>WNWU01000125.1:1955981-2139693 GCA_012654045.1 Ptyas mucosa | reverse complement strand
TGAAGAGAAGTAGTGGTGAAATGACTGACACGGTTGTTAAGAATGCCACAACGGGCATAAATGTGAGGATGGTCATAAGTGCGAGGACCGGTCAGAAATGACTTTTTTCAGCCCTCTGAGTAGTCCCTATGCACATAGCCACGCCCACCCGGTCACATGACCAGCTAGCCACGCCCACCCAATCACATGACCAGCTAGCCACGCCCACCCGGTCACATGACTACCAAGCCACGCCCCCAACTAAGCCACACCCACAGAACCGGTTGTTAAAAAAATTGAATCCCACCACTGACTCTAACCACTGTGCCACTTTAGAATGTTGATCTGAAGTATACAAAAATGACACAGTCTGTTGATTATGTACTAGAGTTGTGTAATGGAAAATTGTAATAAAAATTATTTCAAAAAAAAAAATTAAGTGGCATTCTTCCTTGCTCACATGCAGGAATATGGGACCGACTTGCCAAATGACCCAGCCAGGGTGCAAAGCATTGTTATGGCCCTGGAGGGGAAAGCAGTTGAGTGGACAATGGCTCTCCATGATGCTGAGCTGTGGAGCTGAGTAACTTTCACAGATTCATGGCTGCCCTGAAAAAGCAGTTTGAAGACCTGCTCACAGAGAGAAAAACCAGAACCCAACTCAAGACCATCACTCAGGGGAGACAACGTGTTGCCACATGTGTCCAAGAGTTCTGGAGCCTGGCCTGCAGATTAATTTAGCTACATGCTGCCAATTAAGAAAGCGAAAGAGAAAGTGCAGTAGCAATGCACGAACAAAAGGAAGTAGCCTCTCTGATTCCCAAAGCAGGGGTGAAATGCTCCCGGTTTGGACCGGATCAGGTGACCCGGTAGCGATCATGGTGGGTGGTTTGGAGAACCTGTAGTGATGGCAGTGTGAGGCTCCGCCCACCCTCCCAGTCATCATTACTTCCTGCTTTTACTTCCGGAGAACCAGTAGTAAAAAAATGCTTTAAAAGAAAAAAAAAATTCTGACGATCAGCTGAGTGATGTGTGATGGTCGGAACTTTTTTTAAAAAACTTTTTAAGCATTTTTTTACTACCGGTTCCAGAGAAACTAAGTGCTCGGTTGCTCCCCCTTTTCACTCATCCTTCCTGCTGTGGATTTTCATGCCTTGCTTCATGCGCCCGGGATCGTCGCCCTCGTCTTCTTCTTCCTCCTCCTTTCCATCTTCCAAGTGGAAAAATGCCAGGAGCAAGTGCAAAAAGAAGCACTTGCTTGTTCCTGGCATTTTTCCATTTGGAGGAAGCTTTTGTACCTGTGAAGGTAAGTCTGGCTTCCTGCACTGCTCGCTAAAAACCTCACCAGTACTGCTGTGCACGCGGCTTGTGTGTGTGTGTGGATGTCGGGCATGGGCTGCTGCAAAAGACCAGGAGCAAACACACACACACACACACACACACACAGAAGCTTTAAAAGAACTGATTCGGGGCTCCGTCTGGTTGGCCTCCAAGTTTATGTGGCAAGGAAAAGGAAGGCTGCGTGCCCTGCCTTTCCCTACCTCAGCCCCGGGTCATGTGTGCCAGGTTGATCCTGTATTCTGGGTGGTGGGAGGGGGGGTGGCAGGAGAGAGGAAGAAGTGGCTAGGAGCATAAGACAGAGTGGCAGGGAGAAAAAAGTGGGAGGGGGCGCTTTGGTAACTCGGGGACCAAAGTCTATCAACTCTATCAACTCTTGTTAATTATCTATCAACTCTTGTTAATTATGAACCAGTAATTGATAGCCTTTCCCCTGCGACGAGGGCACAGTCACTCACCTCCCACGCACACAAGCACAATCACAAGCACCTCAGCAGCCACCCACCACAATCTTTGCTTTCTCTTCCTCTCGCTCCCCCTCATGGGTGAACTTCAGGTGACTGACTGTGGCTTTGACACATAAGCAGTTCAGCTTGCCGACAACAAACCTCAGGGCGAAGCGAGGGAGGGGCCAAGCGAGGCTGCACTGAATGTCGGTGCAGAGGCAGGGAGGGGGGGAAATGACCCCTCCAAATGTTGGCAGGCTGAACTGCTTATGTGTCAAAGCCACGGTCGGTCACCTGAAGTGCCTGGGATGACTACTCTACTTCCCCACAGCAAACATCCCTGCACGGTAGACAGCTCATTTTGTCTAGTTTCGTATGGTTTAAATTTGTTTCCTAGTGACCTGGAGGGCCAACCCCTCTTGACCCAGTCAATTAACAAGGAAATTTCTCTGTCCTTGGCAGAGTGCTTTGCTATGCCTGCTGCTATGAGGGAGCCCTGCAGATTGTCTATGAGTAGCACTGAGTGTGCTGGTGTGGGGTCCTCCATTTGAATGGGCAATGGGCATCTGCTTAGGAGCTAGGGCAGAAGTTCTGAAAAAAAATTTACAGTATCCAATTTTCCTGTGCCAATTCTTTTCAGATGTTTGATGTCACTTTCTGTGAGCTTCCTGTCAGGTTTGAAGCAAACATATGCCCCAAAATTACTTGCAGCCAATGATTTTTGCCTTAGTAGATAATCAAAGGTTGCCCATTTCCAAGGGTTGCTTCCTGAACTTGCCTTAGCTCTTAGTTTAGTACATCCAGGGTTTGTGAGGCCAAATTGAGGTTAGCCAGTGTGCAATCCAGGCTATTAATATTTTTGAAATTGTACACAATGAGGGACTCCTACTAATGAGACCATCAGTGCAACATATTTTGTCTTACTGGGCAACTGGGCAGCAACATTTTCGAGTGACAATCAGGGCTTGGGGTTAGGCAATCTCTTTTCTGCTACCTTTTCTGTGAGGGAATGTTAATTACCTGAGAAGCATGCCCCTCCCCCCATGGAATTGGCAGGGAGGTATGACTGCATGGGCCTTAGTGCCCCAGAGCAAGAACCAGCCTAGGGGAAGCTTTACGTCGAGGTGGGTGAAGGGGATAGACTCAGTCTAATTCTGAAGAGTGTGTGTGTGTGTGTATGTGTATGTGCAGCTACTTCTACAAGACAGGCAATACAAACATCCTGGACAAATTTCCTTCCCACCAAGCTGTGCCAATCACTCCCAAATGCCATCCCTCCATGAATCCATTTGACTGATTACAACATAAATGAGGGAAGAAAGAAAACCTTACAGTGAGTTTCTACTCTTCCCCTGTAGTCTTTCCAGCTGTCTTCTGGGGATTGAAGAGAGTCTTTTTCATTGGTCCATCCCAGGGTTTTCTCTTTCAAGTCTTCTGGGTGGCATTAGGCTTGGCTTGGTAGTAAGGCTGATCAGTCAGGCCTGGGAAGGTATGCTCCATTCTGCTTCTGTGATGACTTTCTACCAATTCCCTGGTTCAAATGGATGGAGGGTCTCTTTTGGTGCCAGCATCTGGGTCAGTGTGCTCTGTTTCCAGACATCTGTGCAGGTAACAAGACCCCCCCCCCCCGTCTATCTGTAAATAGATAGATAAAACCCACTTGAACACATACAGTAAACTTTCGGCTGTGACAGAGAGACAGAGAGAGAAAGAAAAAGGACACAGTTCTCTTCATCCTGTTTTGCTGGCCAAGCAAACTAGGGTAAAGGTAATTTTCTTTTCGTTGCTTTAACATTTTTTCTAACAATTTAAAATTCTTGTCTCTTTGGATGAAAGACATTTAACAGTTACATTTACCTAACAGACAAAGACTTTGACATGCATACATATAAAGACAAGGAAAAAAAAGAAAAGGAGAGGAAAACAGACATGTCAGGTTTACATACTGGTCATTCCCATTGTTGTAGAAAAGAAAGACTGAAAAACCTTCCTGGGTCAGACAGATACTTTTATTTGCGCAAAGGTTCAGTGCAATTTTGGTTTCAGCAAATCTGAACAAGGAATGATTATGATTTCCCTGTTTTTATACATTTCTAAGACACAGGTTTCAATGAGCTCATTCATTCTCCATATATGGTCACATAGTTCCGTATTATAATCATGTTATGCTTCCATTATACTTTACTTATTATAAAACCATTACATACAATATACTTTACTAATTATAAAACCATACATTATACTTTACTAATTATAAAATCATTACATACAATATACTTCACCATACATTACACTTTACTAATTATAAAACCATATATGTTCGTTAATAACTTTGCTAACCCATCCCTTCATAGTTTACAACTTTCCTTTAAAAGCTGTAATGGTCAAATGCAGAAATTTATGGCTCTATCTTAAGTATATGTAACTTTGTTTCATATGCATTTCCCTTCCATATGGCTGTATTTCTGTAGTTTTGGTTCTGTGTAGAATCAGTGTGTTTGACACAGGGTCATAGGTCAGGCAACTATGAAGAACTCTATAATGTAATTGCTTAGCTTCTTCCCATTATCAGAGTCGGTCATCTACCAGAATACTACTCTTAGTTTTCCTGATGGGTGACAGCTAAGCCTCATTAGAAGATATATTACCACCAATGGGGTTCAGCTGCCTTTAATATACTTTTCAACCAGCACGTTTCTCTTTTATAATAATGTGAATAGAGAGGGTCTTTTAGAGTTCATGTATCTGACTTTATGTATTTGACTTTGTATGATTTCTACTTTTATTCACCTTATTTCTTATTTCTTATAATTCCTACTTTATTCACATCACCATAATAAATCTCAGTTAACTCAAATTAGGGAAGGCACACATTTTAACATACATATTACATGGTTGCATAGAAGACAGAGAGGAAAAAACCCCCCAATGTTCCTATATTTCCCTTTTCTTTTAAGTACCTTTATTTAGCCAAATTGGTTTTCCAGCTTTGTCTGTGAGCAAAGCCCATTCTTTCCATATTTCCCTTGCTCATTGCTTCATACCAGCTAGGATGGGCACTCATCTCTCATCCCACACCATGAAAAAATCTCCTGGTGGGGGAGGGGAAATCCTGTCATGACCCTCGAGCTACAGCTTCCCATGTTCCCATTCCGATGTATGGCTCAGTTGGCTTAGCCAGGTCTTTCCTACCATCAGTTTTTGGACAAAACGTCTGAGTGGGAATCCTTTCCAGAGAACACCACCATCAGTTTTTGGACCAAAAGGGAGTCTGGGAGGACAAGCTGCCCCCTAAGCAGAAAGTATGGGCACTTCCTAACACAGGGCTTTGCTCAGTGACTTCCCAGCTAGTTGCCCAAGTTCAACTCTCTCACTTTTCTGTTCCATTTTCACACAGCTTCCCTTCTCCCTACATAAGATCCTACATTCTGGCCCACCCCATACTTTCCAGGCTCTGGTGGTAGAACAGATCTTTCTGTGGCTAGGAAAGGCACAGAGGGAGCAGGATCCAGCTGTGATTGGGAGAAGGGTCCTCTCACTCACACACACAGGCATACAAACATTTCCCTTGCTTTTCTGGGCTTTAAAATTTAGAAGTACTCACCTTCTTTCCAAGAAGCCTTTGAGCTCAACACTCAAAACTCCCTAGTTCCAAATGGCCAAGGTCTGGGAAAATCCACCCACAGACACAATGGGTCTGTGCCAGCAAGGGAGGCTTACATGGGCCAGGTCCGTTGGTCAGGTTAGATTGGAGTTCCATCTTGGGGTGCCAAATTGTTGGAAGAAATATCCATCTAATTCAGTTCCAATCTAGGAGAAAGGCACTGGAGACAAAATGGAGACATTCCAATGTATTCAAAATTATTCTCATGTTGTCTCTAATCTGTCTCTTGGGTAAGAAGCCATTTTGATCTGTATGTATAAATTAATTTTAAAATCTGTTTAATCTTTCTGCCATTATTGAAGTAAATATCTTGTAATCTGCATTTAATAGAGAAACCAGTCTATAATTTTTTATCTGTTGCAGATCTGAGTCTTCCTTCGGAATAAGAGTAATATATGCCGCTGTCCACGAAGCTGGAATTTTTGCCTCTAACAATAGTTCATTGAATACTTCCAGCATTGTATTACTTATAACTTCTTGTAACTTTTTATATAGCTCTGCTGGTAATCTATCTGGGCCCGGTGTTTTGCCGTTCTTTTGTCTTTTAATTGCTTCTGTCAATTCCATCATTGTTATCCTTTCTTCTAATGCCTTTTTAAATGTTTCTGGTATAATATGTAATTTAGCTTTTTCTAAGTATTGTTTTATTTTTTCTTCTGATATTGTCTCTTGTTTGTATAATTTTTCATAATAATCATGAATCATTTTCTTTTTCTCATCATTTTGGTAACATACTGTCCCTTCATCATCTATTAATTAATTGATAGATTGATTTTTCTCCTCTTTTTTCAACCTATATGCCAACCATCTTCCTGGTTTAATTGCATTTTCAAAAAAGTTTTGTTTAGATCTCTTAATTTTTTGAGCTCAGTCCTCCTTTTCTATTAAATTTGATTTATGTTTTTTCAAATCCATCTGATTTCTTATGTTCTTTTTTTGTGGATCTTTTTGCAATTCCATTTCTAACTTCTTATACTCCTCCTCCAGTTTTTTTTGAGCTTGTCTTTTCTTTTTATTTCTCTTTCTCTCATATGTTATTTCCAGTCCTCTGATATATGCTTTGGCTGTGTCCCATACATTTTGTAATGAAGTTTCTTCTTTTCTATTCTCTTTACATATGCTGTAAAATTATTTTTCATTTAGAATTGTTTGATTCAATGTCCATCTTAATTTCTTTTTTTGTCCCTTCCATATAATTTTCATCAGATTATGATCCACCCATGTGCTTGTTTCTATATTTATTTCTTGTATATTAGATGTAAATCATCTGACATCCACATCATATCAATTCTAGACCAAGACATATGTCTATTTGAGTAAAATGTATATTGACTTTTCTCCGGAAATCTTTCTTGCCATGCATCTTGAATACCTAATTCTTCCACCATTTAAAAAAAGGTTTTTGGAAGTGTTTTCCTAGCTTTCTTGTTAATCTTTTTTGTTTTATAGTCCAAATCCACACCCACAATTGTATTGAAATCACCTACTATACATATGTTTTCATACTCCAATTCTATTATTTGCCTGTGTAATTTATCATAGAAGTCTTCTTGGTTATGATTTGGTGCATATATTGCCACTAGAAGTATTTGTTTATAGTTCATCCTTACCTCCACCATTAATATCCTCCCTTCCTCATCCATAAAAATTGGTTTGGTCTTTATTGCCTCCTTAATACAACGCCTTTCTTACTTTGATGTGTAAACGAGGCATATAGTTTCCCCATTTTGGGGTATTAAAAAAAATGTTTTTTTTTATTAAAAAGTTTTACAAACAAAAAATTACATACATTTTTTTCCCACCCCCCTCCCTCTCCCTACCAACCCCCCTCCCTCCCTCCCTTGGCTTCCCGGGATTAGCTCAGGGTACAACATGTACAAACATAGAAAACTGTAATTAACTAACCATATAAAATTTCATTAATAACCTTGATCTTTAACTTCTGGTAAGAAAAAATAAAAAAATAAATAAAATAAAATAAAAAATAACTAAAATAATATGACTATCTCTACTACATATATCATTCATAAGCTAACTGAAAACTCTTATTTTGATATTTATTTTGAATATAGTCTATCCATCTTCTCCATTCCTTTAAATATCTTTCATTCGAAAAGTCCTTAAGATATGCGGAGATTTTCGCCATTTCTGCCAAATGCACAACCTTTAATGTCCATTCCTGAATCGAAGGTAATTCTTGTTTCTTCCAGTACTGTGCCACAAGTAGTCTTGCCGCTGTTATTAAATTTAAAATCAGTTTAATTTCTAATCCAGTACAATCTGTTATAATACCTAACAAAAAAAATTGTGGCGTAAATTTAATCTTTTTCTTTAATATATTTTGAATTATCCACCAAATTCTTATCCAAAACGCCTTAATACTTTTACATGACCACCATATGTGAAAATACATAGCATCTTGATATCCACATCTCCAACATTTGGGCTGGATATTTGGGTACATACAGGCTAATTTCTTAGGGTCCAAATGCCATCTATAAAACATTTTGTAAAAATTTTCTCTTAAATTTTGAGCCTGCGTAAATTTTACATTTCTGACCCATATGTTTTCCCATGTTTCTAACGTTATTATTTCTCCTACATTTTGTGCCCATTTTATCATACAATCCTTAACTAATTCTGTCTCTGAATCTATTTCCAATAGTGCGCTATATAACCTTTTTATGTGCATTCGGCTCTGATCTCTTATTTGCTTAATCAAATTCTCTTCACATTGTAAAATACCCTTTTTTTGGTCTTCCTTCCATCTGGCCTGTAGCTGGCCATATTGAAACCAGGTCTTAATTATTCCTTGATCTTTTAATTGTTGTATATTTTTCAACTGAAACCCCTGTCCTACTTTCTCCAAGAGTTGTTTATATGAAATCCCATATTGCTTTTGTTCTGTATTTATATTTTCAATCGCATGTCTGGGTATTGCCCAAATTGGTATTTTATCATTTAATTTATAACTATACTTCTTCCATACACGTAACAAGGAACTTCTCAATATATGACTCTTAAAAATATTGTCTACCTTTTTATCATACAATAAGTATGCATGCCAGCCAAAAACCAGGCCATACCCTTCAACATTTAATATCCTGTCCTCTGTTAAATTAATCCAATCACTAAGTAATGATAAAGCAGCTGCCTCATAATAGAGCCCCAAATTAGGCACCCTGAGTCCACCTCTTTCTTGGACATCTTGCATTATTTTCTGTTTAACTCGAGGTTTTTTCCCTGCCCAAACAAACTTATTTATACCTTTTTGCCATTCTTTAAGTATTTTATCAGTTTTAAGTATTGGTATTGTTTGAAAAAGGAACAAAAACCTTGGTAAGAGATTCATTTTTATGGCAGCTATTCTTCCTAACAATGACAATTGTAACTTATTCCAATTTTGAATCTCTAATTGCATCTTTTGCCACAATAATTCATAATTATGGTGATATAATTTAGAGTTGTTTGTCAGGATATTTATGCCTAAATACTTGACCTTTTTAACTACTTCAAATCCTGTTTGCTTTTCCATTTCTTGTTTTTGTTTAAGAGTCATATTTTTAGCTATTATCTTTGTTTTGGCTGCATTTATTTTAAAGCCAGAGATTAGTCCATACTCTTTGATAATAACCATTAAAATTCTAACCGATTGTAACGGTTGAGTTAAGGTAACAACCAGGTCATCTGCAAATGCACGCAGCTTATATTCATGATTTCTAATCTGTATTCCTTTTATTTCTTCTGTGTCTCTAATATTGTTCAACAAAATTTCCAGTGATAAAATAAATAATAATGGAGACAAAGGGCATCCTTGCCGTGTACCTTTTTCTATTAAAAAATTATCAGTTACGCCTCCATTAACTATTATTTGCGCTGTTTGTTTCTGATATATAGCATTTATTGATTGTATAAAAGTGTCACCAAACTGCATTCTATCAATTAGTTTTAATAAAAACTTCCAGTTAAGCCGATCAAATGCTTTTTCCACATCTAAGAAAATTATGCCTGCAGGGACCTGGTTGTTCCTTTCCAAATATTCCAATACATTAACAATATGTCTTACATTATTTTTCAGTTGTCTGCCACCTATAAAACCCGTTTGATCATGATGTATTATTTGTTGCAATACTTTCATCAATCTATTTGCCAACACTTTAGTAAATATCTTATAATCCGTATTTAACAATGAGATAGGCCTGTAATTTTTAGGCTCTGTATGGTCCTGACCTTCCTTTGGTATTAATGATATAAAGGCTGCTTTCCATGAGGGAGGAACTTTTCCTCCCTGTTGTATACTATTAAATAATACTTTCATTGGTTCAGCCATTTCTTCATATAAATTTTTATAATAGACCGCAGTCAGGCCGTCAGTTCCTGGGGCCTTGCCCATCTTTAAATCTTTAATTGCAGACATAATTTCCTCCAAGGTAATTAACTGAGTTAACATATCCCTTTGTTCCTGTGAAACTGGCTTCAGATTTTGTTTCTTAAGAAATCTATCAATATCCATATCCTGAATCCTATCTGCCTTATATAATTCTGAATAATATTCTGTAAATGACTTCTTAATTAATTCTTGCTGAAAGACCTCCTTTCCCTTCTATTTAATTTTTTCAATTGTTCTCTGAGTTTGTTTCTTTCTAAGCATATAAGCCATCCATCTTCCAGGCTTGTTAGCATTACAAAATGTATTATATTTAGCATATTGTAAATTAGTTGCCGTTTGATCTGCTATCAACATTTTAAATTGTTCTTTCAGCAAATTAATAACCTCTTTAACTTTAATATCCCTTGGGTTTTTTATCAAAAGCTGTTCTTTTTCCTTAATTTGCTCTTCTAACACCCTTCTTTTTTCCCCTTGTTTTTTTCTGAATTTATTATTCATATAGATTAGGACACCCCGCATGTAAGCCTTACTAGCATCCCATACCATTTCCATTGAGGTACCCTTTTGCATATTCATAATAAAATATTCTTTCAAATATTTCTTACATTCTTTAATATTTTCCCCATACCTAAACAAATTTTCATTAACTCTCCAGGACCTCTTTGGTCCATTAGAATAATCTATTTCTACCCATACAGGGCTATGGTCAGTCAGAGTTCTTGGAAAAATCTTTGTAGTCTTCACCCTAGGGAAAAGATCATTTGATATTAGTATAAAATCTATCCTTGAAAAGGATTGATGTCTATCTGAGAAGAAGGTAAAATCTTTATCTGTTGGATTTCTATCTCGCCAAATATCTTTCAACTCCCATTCCTCCATCAAATCAAAAAAAGATCTTGGCAATTTAGCTCTTGAGGCGACACTTTGATGCGATCCTAACTTATCTTTTTTCAAATCAATTACTCCATTCCAGTCACCAAGCAGGATACATGTTTTATATTTCCAATTGATCATTTTCGCATGTAAAAAACTATAAAAAATTTCCTGTTGTTGATTGGGTGCATAAACCCCCAGTATTAAAGTTTTCTGTCCTTCAATCAAAACTTCAATTGCCAGATATCTACCTCTTTCGTCTGATTCAATTAATTTAGAAATTAAATTTTTCTTTAGGTAGATAGCTATACCATTTTTTTTCTCTGATGATGCTGCCACATAATGTGCACCCAATTTTGAATTTATTAAATATTTTTGATCCTGTATTCTAATATGAGTTTCCTGCAAACATATAATGTCATTCTTAAATTGTTTAAGATACGTAAATATCTTCCTTCTTTTCTGTGGAGAATTCAAACCATTAACATTCCAAGTCAGGAATCTAGTTCCCATGTTTGAACTTTTGAAGCCTTAGGAGCATTTGCTGGTTTTCCAACTCTAAACGACTTTTCGGTCTGGCTCCTCCCACCGCTTCTGTTTTGGCGATTTCAGAACTTGGTAATTGCAGTTGTTGCGATTTTAACTCCTCTTTACGCTTTGCTGTAGCAGCTCTAGTCATTCTTTGTTCTCTGGGTTCTGGCACCTCTGCCACAATTTTAAGGATGTCTTCTTGACTTGTTGAAATTGTAATTTCCCCCTGTGCAATGGACAGCAATCCTTCTTGTGGTAACTTCTCAGCTGTTTCTTTAACTTCCGAAGATTTGGACCTTCCAGCCTTTAAAACATTGATGTAAAAATCCCTTGCCTTGTCAATTGTATTCAATCTGTATCTTTCTCCAGAATAATTCACCACCAGACCGGCTGGAACATCCCATCTGTATTGTAGTTGACGATTCTTTAATTCTTCAACCAAAAAAGAATAATCTCTTCTTGCTCTTAACATCTTTGGGGGAATTTCTTTCATTGTCATCACCTCTTGTCCATCCACTTCTAACTTTTTCTTGAAAGTTGCTTGCAATACTTCATTACGCATAAATCTTGTAGTAAAATATATTACTATATCTCTTGGAAGCTTTCTCTGTCTTGCCACCCAGGAGTTAACTCTAAAAATTTTATCCATTTGCCACATCGCTTCGCCTTTTGGGATTCCCAGCGCCTGTGCTATTGCTTCTCCCAACTTCTCCTTCAAATTTTCTTTTTTAATCTTCTTTCACTCCTCTAATTCTCACTGCAAACTCCATTTCCCTGTATTGCATAAGTAACAGGTCAATCTCAGATCTCTCATTTTTTTGCTGAACTGTGTCGACCTTACTGCTCAAAATTTCAGTAGTTTCTTTAACTTCCTCTATTTTAGAGTCCAAATTTTCAGCTTGGGCAGCAAGTCCTTGAAATGCATAAAGTATGTCTTCTCTAATGTCCACATTACGTGCTGCCAATTCCTCTGTAACTGTTTGAATTTTTGTATCAATCACAGCAGTAAGATCCTCTGCAACGTTTTGAATTCTAGCTGTCAGTTTATTTTCTGTAGCACTCAATGCACCTTGAATGACCTGTTGTATCATTTCAATTGTTAAAGTCTGAGTCTCTTGTACTTTTGGAGTATGAGCAGGAGAACTTCCAGCACTAAATGAGCCTTTTGCTGGGACTGTCTTTACTGGAGGAGGTTTTGTGGCCATTTTGAAATTTTCCCTCCTCCTTCTTCTATTTACTTTATTTCCTTCTTCTTGTATTCTTAAAGTTTCTTTTTAATTAAACAGCCAATCAGTCCAAACAATTCTTTTCTTTTTATTTGTTTTTAGAAAAAAATGCAAAGAAAAATCCTCCTTCTAGCAAATCTTTAACAAAAATACAGTTTCTTTGAGGCTATGCTAGTAATCAGTTCACTTTCGCTTTCCCAGCCACTCAAGCCTCAAACACCATTTTTTTTCCTTCCCCTTTTACTTTGTAACTTCCGAAGGAGGCAATCCACACAAATGAAGAAGTTAAGTAGAATACTTGCTATTAAAGTCCTCCTGGCTGATCCCGTCTGCTGTTTGTTGTTAGTTGAATTTAATATGTCCAAAAAAAAAAAGTCCAACAGATGCGGTCGCGGCTTGTGGGTCTGCTGAAGCAGTGACGTTCCCGGTCTGGAGCACTTAGCTGGCTTCTGGGGAACTCAGCCTTTCACCCCCACAGAAATCCTTCTGGGGGGCTTTGGCGAGCTCTACCCCCACCAGCAAGCTCTTCACTTCCCCCTTTTGCCCTGGGGGAAGTTTTCAAACCTCCCGGCTGCGTTGGATTGCAGCACAGGGGTTTTTACAGGACCGCGGAGCGGGCGCGCTAATTAAGGCGCCATCCAGGCTCGCGGAGCCGCTGGAAGTTCCCAAAAAATGTTGTTTTTTTGATGTTAACTTCCTATAAACAAATCATGTTCTGTTTTAATTTTTCTAATTTATTAAAAGTTCTTTTCCTTTTTATTGCTGAATTCAGTCCATTTATATTAATTGATTAATTTTATTTCTTCTTTCATGTTTTACTTATATGTAAATTTTGTTGCTCTAGTTGTCTTTGTCTCTCTTGGTTCTCTTGGTTCCTTTGCCCTTGCTCCTATTTCCTCCCGGTTGTCAGCACTCAAGATTACATTCACTCCAGCGCTGACATGAAGAGAAGAAGTAGAAGTAGCAGTTTGACTTTTAGCAGTTTGACTTTTCACCCACTTATTCCCCCGGCAGATAACATCCCCTAGGACTGTGATAGTGAATCTATGGCACGGGTGCCACAGGTGGCACTCAGAGCCATATTGGTGGGCACGTGAGTGTTGCCCTAGCTCAGCTCCAGCACGCATGCGCACACCAGCCAACTGATTTTCAGGCCTTCCGGTCTGAAAATCACCGGAAGTTGGGAAACTGGCTGTTTCCGACCTTCGGAAGGCCTCCAGGGGGGATGGGGAAGGCTGTTTTTGCCCTCCCCAGTCTCCTAGAAAGCCTCTGGGGATGGGGGGAAATGGGTCTACTGGGCCCACTGTGCCATCACGTGCCAAAAGCAGAGGGAAGTGTGGGGGGGGTCACGTGTGCATGTGCGGGAGGGTGGGGAGCATTGAATTATACACGCATCCGCAACCCCCCATGCTCCCCCCGCTTTTGGCACGCGATGGCAAAAAGGTTAGCCATCACTGCCCTAGGAGATGAGATGGGAGGGGGGAAATTCCTGTGAGTTGAAGTAGCCGAGATGACAAGAGTGATCTGGCCAATGAGACGCTGAGAATTGAGGAACGGAAAGGGAAGGGTTTGGGGTCAGAGAATCAGTTTCGGCTGCAACCGAGTCCGGGGCCAAATCGTTATTCTCAATAAATGAAAGGTTTCATCAAAGACTTTGTGTTTGGAAATGCAATTTATTTGAGATAACATCGAAACCTGACAGACAGCCAAAATTCCTTTCCAAGCCAAGCTGGCTGACCTCCAAAACTCCAGTTCCGTTCCTGATGTATGGAGTGAATGGAGGAGCAGTCCAGACGTCATGGCAGAAAATAAGTTATCTGAGGAAAGTTTACTTCAAGCAACTGGAAAAGAGCCAGTCTTGACCCCAGCCAGTTTGGATGCCTTGGGGGCTCACCCCCTCCACCCCCCCCAACAAAGCTGCAAGACAGTCAAGGTCAGACGATCGTGCCGCAAGCCAAGAAGAAGAAAGATAAGTATTCAGGGCTCTTGCCAAAATCTGCAGAGGCTGAGTTTCCCTTCCTGAACGTTCAGGGGAAGGGGAAACCCCTAAGTGAGTTGGGGAGGGTGGACTGGCTACTGGACTGGCAGCAGGCCAGGCACAAAAAAGCTTCAGGGAAGCCACTCGAGTGCCCCATAGATGAATTGAAGGAGAAATTTGACCGTGCCACCCTTCTGGAGGAGGGGCCATCATGCAGGCCCAAGGAGGGGGGGACCAGTTGAGCCTGCTGAATTGAGATGCCCCAGATGGAGGCACAACCCTTCTCCCGCCCCCCATGGCAGAAAGAGAGGAAGCCCAAAACTGCATCCATGGGTTCCTCCCTTGCAAAGCAAGCAGAGCCGCCGAGACAGGACACCACCTCCCTACCCTAGAAGGAGAGGAGTGGAAGAGGACCAGTGGCACTGAGAGCAGGCTTACAGAGCCCCACACTGGGAGGATAGAGCAGCGAGGGAGGACCCACCCTGCTTCAGAGGGAAGTTTGATGGCGACCCAGACCAGCTGGCCCAATTCCTCGACACAGCTGAGATCTACATCAAGCGCTATGGACACCTCTATCCATTTCCCAGAGCCCTAGTCAGTGCCATCTCAGAGGGGTTGGAGGGAGAAGCAAGAAGGTGGTCAGCAGCCCTCTACAAGAACAGGGCCTCCCAACTGCAAGACGCAGATGGGTTCTTACAACTATTACGAACCCGGTTCGAGGAGGCAGAAGAGGACCCCTATGTGGAGGATGAGCTCAGGAACCTAATGCAGAAGGGGAAGCCCATCAGAGAGCATATCCGTGAATTCAGGAGAGTCATTGCGACCCTACCTCCCTTACCAGAGTGACTACTGGTGTATTTTTTTAGAACGAGCCTAGATAAGCGAATTGCCCAAGTGACCGCTTATTGAGACATCCCAAACCAACTCTCCGAATGGTTCCGAGTAGCGATAAAAGTCGACAGAAGGCTGCGGGCCAACAACATGTTGTTAATTCACCTTTTTCTTCTACTTTGTGCATTCTTTGCTCATTTTTCTCCATAATCCCTTGAACATTTTAAAATTCCCCTTCTATTCTCCATTCTCTCATCTAATTTGCCTATTCTTTCCTTCAAGTCTTCATGAAGAGCTTGTATCATATTCTTTAATTCTAATTGCATAACATTGGTTTTTTCTTGTTGTGCCATAGAATCTAATGTTCTTTTATCAGCAGGGCTAGAAATTGCAGAGGATGACACTGAGGACAATGTTGATGTTGTTTTCTTCATCTTATAATGTCTTGATATTTGTAATCCACCAGATATAGCTCATTGTATTTCCAAGACAATTTATATTCAAGTATAGGCCCACCAAAAACCAAAAAGAAAAGAGCAGCAAAATTCAAGGAAATAAAAAAACAAATAAAAAAATAGAAAACCAGAGTGGTAACAAAAATGACAAAAAAGAAAAAAGAGAAGCCAAAACTTTTTGTAATCCAAATCCAAATCTCAGAGTTTTTCTTGCTTCTTTTCTTCAGGTTTTTCTTACCTTAATCCAAATTACCTCAGAGAGAGGAAAAATAAAATTTATAATACAAATCAAGCTCCCAGGACCCCAAATTCCACTTATTCCAAAAGAAAAATTCACAACATTACCACATGGCAGCAAAAAGATATGAATAAAAAAAAAGGAACAAATATCAACCACTTTGAAAAGGAAAAATAAAAAATAAAAGCCTTATTTCAAAGTGCCACTAAAAATAGGGGGGGGGATTTTCCCATTGGCTTGTTCTGTTAATTTTGCCTTTCAAGTTCCAAGACCTGCACTATTCAAATGAAAAACAACAAAGCTTCCAGTGGTCCGCTCTCTGACAATCCAAACAACTTATCAATTTAATTCAGAGGCTCCCAAGGTCACATCTCATCCTTGCTCTAATGTTTTCCAATTTTCACTATTGCCTCTAGATGGCACTGTTGCTCAGTTCAGTTAAATGAGAAGAAAAAAAAAAGAAAAAGTGAAAAAAAAGAAAAAAGTTTTTCCCTTTAAAAAAATGAGTTCTTATAGTCACTTTTAGCTTGGTTGTTATTTCCCAATTTGAAAATTAAAATATCCAGTCCGGTTTTCTGACTTTGCTCTTCAAACAGCTCTTTCTAAGCCAATTTTTAGTTTAACTTTCTTAGTTCTTTTGGCTCCTCCTGCCTTCCTCACTTCTGTTCTTCTGGAGGCCAATTCCACCTCCTCCTTTTAAGCCCCCCTCTCTTCTCCTCTATTCTTTCAAGGGGGTTCTTTACAAAAGTTTCAAAAGAAGTTTCAAAAAAATACCAATCTCACCCAGATCGGTCACATCTTCTTCCACCTCCACATTGTTGCTGTGTAGTGACTCACAATTGTCACCTTCTCAGTTGTCGGCTTAGGGAGCTTTTTCCGAATCAATCAGGGAATTTGTGAATTCCCTGAGATCATCGGAATGTGCTCCCCTTGCTCACTATCCCTACAAGACAGCTTCGGCCCCTTGAGACCACCCGGCAACAGATATATCGAGCCCCCCATTGGGGTGTGGCAACATTAGCCACACCCCTGAAGTCCAGTGGTGAAATCTAAAATTTGTTACTATTGGTTCTGTGGGCATGGCTTGGTGGGGAGTAATGTGACTGGGTGGGTATAGCCAATTTTTTTCTTTTAAATGCCTCTGACAATCCAAGCTGAGTTGCCTAATCAGCAGAGGGTTTTTTCCTTTTAAATGCCTCTGACGATCCAAGCTGAGTTGCCTGATCAGCAGAGGGTTTTTTTCTTTTAAATGCCCTCTGACAATCCAAGCTGAGTTGCCTGATTGGCAGAGGCTTTTTTTTTTTAAAGAAGAGGTTGTAGAAAAAATGCTTTTAAAAGCCTTTGATGATCCCAGCTGAGCCGCACGATCATCAAAGGCTTTTTAAAAAAACTTTTAAAAGCATTTTTTGGCCGAAGAGGTTGTAGAAAAAATGCTTTTAAAAGTTAAAAAAAAGCCTCTGGTGATTGTGTGGCTCAGCTGGGCATTGGGGGGGGGCAGGAATTCTTGCTACCAGTTCTCCGAATCACCCGCCTCCATCGCTACTGAATCGTGCGATCCGGTCCGAACCAGGAGCATTTTACCCCTGCTAGCGTCCCATCTTGAGGTGCCAAATTGTTGGAAGGAAAATCCATCTGGTTCCGTTCCAAGCTGTGAGAAAGATGCTGGAAACAACATGGAGGCTGATTGGAAAGAAAGTTGGTTTATTGATGAACCAGAACCAGAACCAGAACCAGAACCAGCAGCAGTATGTGGTTTTGGAACAACTGACCAGATGAATGCCAGGATTTTTAGACATGTCCTGAAATGCTGTGTGTGTGTGGGGTGTGTGTTATGCAATGAAGGGGGTTGTGTTCTGAAAAGGTGTTGGGCAATTCTTATTGTGGCTAAAGGCTTTTATCCTGTGTTGGATCTTGGGTGAGGGACTGCTTTTTCTAATCCTACCATTCTGCTTTTGTTAGCTATCAAACTTTGCTGCAAGGAGTTTCAAAATATCCTGCCTTGAATGGGCTTCTGCTGGCAGTATTTGCTTTGGTTATGAATGGAGCCATCTAGATAGTTGAAATAGGGGAAATATAATATTCTGCCTCTTTAATATTTTCCAAAATATTTCATTCATCTGGGGGGGGCTTCCCACACTCCACACCATTGGGTCATTATCCCGTTCGACTCTTGTAGGGGGTCGGTGCTAGTCCTCTTTGGTTGGAGTTCCCTCCCCCTCACTGCTAGGGGAGGAGACTTCTATGACCTGGCACTCCACATTCAACTTCTCTTGCCCCTTCCTCTGTGGCTTCTTTGGCTTGGAAGAGTGGGGACCCTCATAGGAAGCAGGTGCCAAGCACTCAGCCACCGTATGGCCAGCTAGCCACACCAGAAGCACAAGACAGCCTCGCAGCCTGGGGCAACCGGGAAGATGGCCGTTGTGGTAGATGTTGGCCTCTGTCCCAGTAGGCATCATTCTCAGGTCCTCTTTGGTTTGGCTTCAGGGGCACCATGCTTCTTGTATTCTCTTATGTCGAGATCCACCACTGTCACCATCTGATACCTGTTGCAGATTCAGTTCGGTATTCCCTAGGACATCCAGGTGTGTTCTTGATTCAAGCCATCTCTGAAGTGGTAGACCAGTAACTGCTCCGGCCAGTACCTTAACTTGCCTGCCACTCTCTGGAACTCGCAGATGTATTCCACCACTGGTCAGTTCCCTTGTCTAAGAGCCCATATCTCTGACTCAGCTTTCTGGATTTGGGTCTCATCTTCAAACCTGGCTCTAAACTCTACTAGGAAATCATTGATGTTCCCCAGCTCTGATGTCTCTTCATTATGGAGGCCCGTCACCCACTCTGCCACTTCCCCTTAGAGGTTAGCAGTCATGGCGTTCATCATTGCCACATTGTCAGGGTAGGGTGTACCAGCCCAGGTAGGCTACACCTGGTTCAGGAAGAATGACACTTTCTCTAGGCTCCCGTCAAATGTGGCCTTTATCAGTGAAGGGTCTGCAGGTGGAGGTGGAGGCCCCCAATGTCCAGTAAACTAGCCAGGACTAGGAGGGTAGGGCTACAGCTAGGCACCAGACCACCACGGCTGGGGTGGTAGCCAGTTGGCAGCGCCTGCAGGTGGACTTATGTTGACAGCAGCAAGACTACTATATGCAAAAAAATGGACATTTTGATTGCCACCATGGATGAATGGCTACAAATGTTGATGGAGTTAGCAGGGGTAGCTAAATTGGCAATTTTGATCAAAGAAAAGAATATAAGTACTTTTGTTACTACTTGGAAACTGCTTCTGGATTTTGTGCTTGAGAAAAATGTGAAACTAATTTTGAGTTTTACTGATTAGACCACAGATGTCAAGCTCGATCGCATCAAGTGATGTATCATGATGTGTTTTGCCTTTGCAGAGCTGGGGTGGGTGTGGCCTGTGTGTGACGCCCACAGGACACCAGTTACCCCTGGATTAGACTGATTTGTCATTACAGAAATGGCTAGTTTATACTACTCCATAGTAGTATAAGTAAAAAGTTGAAGTTTGATGTTAATGCCTCATTCTACTGCAACAGAGGGAGTCAGAACAGAGGGAGTCAGAGGTCAACACCTTTTTTTCTCTCCCCCCCTTCCACACTTCTTTCTTTCCCTTCTCCTGCCCTTTGTGTCCTCCTATTTGCTTTTGTATTTTTGTATTTTATACTATAATTAAAAAAGAGAGAAAAAGCATTTGATCATTCAGCCCACTACAACACAATCAATACAAACTATTAAAAGAATAACAATTTCAATAGGGGAGTACTTAATTGGAAGTGGCTACTGGACTAATTAGTTGATCCCGCTTCTCCCTGTGCTTCCTGCTCTACTGCCACCCATTTTTGAAAAATTCATATTGTTGTACTTCCATTGCTTTTATTCCTTTGCTATTGTTATGTTTATATTTTTTATCATTTTTCCCATTGTATTGTTATAAGACATCCAGAGTTCCCAAGGCAATATGGGAAGCAAGTAAATTTAACAAACAAATAAACACTGCTCTATATCAAAAAATAAAAGCAACCGCTAACAGAGTGTTACAATAACAAGGCATCAGCCATAAATCTTGATATTATTTTTTCTCTAATCAATCAATTTAGTCATCTTGCAAGTTTCATCACCTACCTCTATTGCAGGTAGCATCAAACTTTTCCACTTTTGAGCATAAACTTGCTTCAGTTATCATATATAAAAACAAGCCTGTTCATTCTTCCCAAAAGAAAACCTCTGTTTCAGTTTACTTTGAATTTTAAAATCTTCTGGATTAACTAGAGTACTGGGGGCTTACTCTGTGATTCACCAGGTGTCTCTCAAATGCTGTATAGCGACATTTACTCATAAGGAACTGTCAGTAAGATTAAAGAAACACATACCTGACAATTCCTCGTAGCCATGGGCCATTTTGAACAACATAAAGCCAATACTACTCCATTCTGCAAAATTGCTGTTCTTAACTTTAAGTGCTTGCTTCTCTTTCAGCACAGCTACAGCATTTGAAGTTTGCATTTGTTTATAACTTTAATTAAACACAATAATCATAATAAATAAAATACTAAAAATAAGCATAGGAACCCACTAATACAGGTAGTTGATAATAAACCAAGTCCTTTATTTGTAACTCACTACCTATAGTAGCAGTAATAATTAAACCTAGCAATACTAATCCATCTCAGCTGCAGCAATGATCCTTAACATTTAGCCTTCTTAAAATACTGTTAGTATTGACAGGTTCAGAATTTGCCTGTTTTGGTTCTGCTCAGTCTTGATTTATATTTTGCAATGTGCCCCCTGACACGATTAGTTTCTAGGAATGTACTTTCAGTTCTAAAGAAGTCCCCACCCCACCAATAAAACAACAGCAAAAATGTAACTCAGAAATTCTATGGAGTGGGTAGGATAATCACATACAAGTAGTGAACCTTATAACTCCACATCTAAAATATAGATTTGCTTTTTATCTGAAATTAAACACATTTATTTATTTATCCTCTTTGTTTTTACTATTCTTTCACTTGAGTTTCCACACATTTTACTGCATAAAACACCCCGTGTCTTACTGATAGAGAACAGATGCATCATTACATCAAAGGACAAAATTAAGGAGTAAAACATTTCCTGAACAACCAGTATGAATGAATATTTATTAATAAAAATAAAAGGGTCTTGAATTATTTCCATGTGAAGTCATCTTATGTCCTTCCACTAGTGATGATTTCAACCACTAGTGAGGTTATTGACCCAAGTTGAGCAGATCAGATACAAAGGCTCTGGTGTTCCTTTCCTTTTCATAACTTCTTGGAGATTTGCTGCTGGAATTCTACTTCTGGGCTTGTTATACCACCATTATTTAAAGGGCAACTACAACTGCTGTTCATTCTTTACAGAGAAAGGGACTTTTGTTCAGTTGTAGATATTTTCAATAAGCAAGACTTTTGGTCATAAGACTAACTTTATACTGCAGACAAGTGTATAATACTGTTTAGTTGATCATTACTGTATGGCTCTTCCCCTCTCCCCCTGTGGTCAGCATATAGCATACAGCAGGCAGATCCTGTGTATTAATCCTGAGTAATAATGGAAACATGCTTGGCGTATAATACAGATATCTAATCAATAATCAGACTAACTGGTTATCTAATGAAATAAACTTATTTGATTTTTTAAAATGTAAACATCTTTTATATGTTGTTTTTCAATTATACAATAATAAAGAGGGTTCACACTATTAAAAATATTAAATCTCTTGTAAAATAAGTAGCAAAACTTTTGCATTTAAATGAAATTGTACAAATTGTATAAGTATAAATTTCACAACTCACTGATGGAAATAGTGAAAACGTAAATCAATTTAATACTATTTGACACTAGATGATGCTTCATTTATATTATATTTTACTATATTAATTTGATTCTTTTTGTTAGTTTTTATTGTTGTAAATGTGGTTTTATATTCTGTAAGCCACCTTGAGTTGCCGTGGGCGAATAGGAGGCAATATAAATACAATAAATAAATAAATAAATATGATATGCTGTTTTCAAATAGCTGTTAAGAATAATTAGTTTGGTGAAGGGATCAAAAAGTTGGAAAAATTTGCTTATAAATCTAAATGATAATGTTTTGCAGGAAAACCCAATTTAAAGAAGAGCACCTGTGTATGCAAAATAATTTCTGTAGTCTTTCTTTGTATACAAGATCAGAACATTTATAAGAAAATAAAGCAACTTGGCACATAGATGAATGCCTCATTTGTATTTGCATCAAATACATTTCAATGCATTTAGGTCAATATAAAAGGAGAAAAAAGCAACATTCCATAGATGTATTCCACAGGCCACTCAAAACAGAGAATAATTTCAACTTTCTGCTAATCAGTTAATTAAGGAAGCATTCCACAATAGTAATTGAGCTATCACCAATTCTGAGATATCCCCTGACATAACTCATCAGGGAAAGCTCATATGTGAAAATGGTGCCCAGGTCAACATGAATATATGTTTTTTTTCCAAATCTGAGCTCTGTGTCAAAAGTGAAGTTGTTTGGCTGAATTGAGAACTACCACTAATTCTGAGATACATCTTAGTCAGGGCTAACTCCACAGGGAAAGCTCATATATCAAATTGGTGTGGCTTTTTGGCTTTCAAGATGCACGTCAACATGAATATGTGTTTCTTCTCCAAATCTGTATCAAAATTGAAGTTTTTTGGCTGAATCGAGTCCTACCACTAATTCTGAGAAATGCCTAGGGCTAACTCCTCAGGGAAGCTCAGATCTCAAAATGGAGTGGTTTTTGGGCTTTCCAGACTCTCAGGAACATGAATATGTGTTTCTTTTCCAAATCTGAGCTCTGTGTCAAAAGTGACGTTTTCTGGCTGAATTGAGTCCTACTGCCTTGTTCTAACTCCTCAGGGAAAACTCGGATCTGAAAATTGAGTGTGTTTTGGACTTTTCAGATCCTGGGGAACATGAATATGTGTTTCTTTACCAAATCTGAGCTCTGTGTATTTTTTTTTTCAAAAAAGTTTTTTATTTTTATTTCTCATAAACACTTTTCTTTTAACTTTCGTTTTTCATTTTTACTTTTTTGGCGCAGTTCTTTTACCCTTTACATTTACTCCAACTTTTCTTCTTCTCCTCCCCTTCTCTTCCTTCCTCTTTCTCCTCCTACTTCCTTCCTTCATTCTTTCTCTCCTTCTCTTTCCTACTTCCCTTTCTCTTCCCATACTCCTCTCTTCTTCCCCTACTCCACTCTTCTTCCCCCCTTCTAACCTTCTAACCTTCTCCTCTGCTCCTCTTTCCCCTCCCTTTTCTTCCTCTTCTTTTCCCTTTCTTCTCTCTCCTCTCTTCTCTTCTCCCTTCCTCTCTCTCTACTCCTTCCCCTCTCTCCTGTTGTTTCCCTTTTCGGTTCAATCTAAAGTGGTATTCGAGCAGCCCCGATGCACAAAACGCCTTTTCTGCATCTAAAAATAACAATGCTATTTGTTTTCTGAGTGTAATTCATAATATTCTAATGTTTATAATATAGTTCACATATTATCTCTAATTTGTCTTTTTGGTAAGAAGCCATTTTGGTCTAAATGTATAAACTCATTTAATAATTTTTTTAATCTTTCAGTCATGATTGGTGCAAAAATCTTATAATCCTCATTTAATAAACATATCAGTCTATAACTCTTCATCTGTTGCAGATCTGCCTCTTCTTTTGGTATTAAAGTTATATATGCTCCATACATGAGTCCAGAATATTAGCTTTAAATAATAGTTCATTGAATACTTGCAGCATCACATTGCTTAGTACATCTTGTAGGGTTTTATATACCTTTGCTGTTAACCCATCTGGGCCATCCCATTTTTCTGTCTTTTAATTCCCTCCATTAATTCCATCATAGATATTCTATCTTCTAATAATTTTTTGAATTTTTCCGGGATTCTAGGCAGTTCTATTTTCTTCAAATATTGTTCTATTTCATCTTCTTCTATTATTTCTTGTTGATATATTCCATTGTATTTCTCAATTATCGTCTTCTTTTCCTCACTTCTATAACATATCTTTCCATCTTGATCTATTAATTGACATTAATTTCTTTTCTTTCTTTTCTTTCTCTTTTTTCATTTTTTTCATTTTATATGCTAACCATCGTCCTGGTTTATTTGCATTTTCAAAATTTTTTTGCTTTGTAGCTTTTAATTTATTCACCAATTCTTCCTTTTTCCATTAAGTTCATTTTATGTTTTTTTCAAATCCAACAAATTTTTAATTTTTTTGTTGTGTGGGGTTTTTTTGTAGTTCCATCTCTAATCTCTTATATTCTTCATCTAAGTTCTTTTGCATTTGTCTGTTTTGTTTATTTTGTTTTCCTAAATATGTCATTGCCAATCCTCTAATGTATGCTTTACTGGTATACGACACGTTTTGTAAACATATATCTTCTTTCTTATTCTCTTTAAAAAAGAAATTCAATTCTTTTTGACTTTCAATAATAGCCAACAATATGGATATTGTTGGAAAATTTTTTCATTTAGTAATTTTTGATTTAATGTGCATCTCATAAGCTCTGTACATTTTCTGCCTGAATTGAGTCCTACTGCCAATTCTGAGATACAGCTTGGTCTAAAGTCTCATGGAAAGCTCGGATCTGAAAAATTAGTGTGTTTTGAGCTTTAAAGACCCTGGGGAACATGAATATGTGTTTCTTTTGCAAATGAGCTTTGTGTCAAAAGTTAAGTTTTCTGGCTGAATTGAGTCCTACAGCTTGGTCTAACTCCTGAGGGAAAGCTCGGATTTGAATATTGAGTGTGTTTTGGGCTTTTCAGACACTGTGGAAAGAAGGCAACAATCAAATTAAAACATCTCCAGGACATACGAGAAAAGGCGGATTAGGACTACCAGATTGGCAAACATATTATAAAGCGACATCACTGATTTGGATAAGAGATTGGATAGAGCTCAAAAATAAAAAGATATTAACATTAGAAGGTTTTGATTTACAAAGAGGCTGGCATGCATATTTGTGGGAGGAGAGAGACAAATACTATGGAGACTTTCAAAGACATATCATTAGAGAAGCACTGCTTAAGGTGTGGCGAGAGATCAAAAAAAGGCATTATGACAAAATTCCAGAATGGTTATTGACCATGGAGGCGCAGATCTATCCTAATGCCATGGACATGGACAAAATGAGAACTTATAAAGATTTGTTGAATAGCAAAGGAGAACTAAGATTGAGACAAGAACTGAAAAAATGGTACAGACATTGATTGGTGGCCATATTTACAAATAGAATCTAAATATAGGATGGATTTGGTACAATTCAGATTTCAAAAAGAGCCATACGAGTTAGACAAAATTTTATTGGGAACAGATGATAAATTTATAACCAAAATTTACAACTACTTATTACAATATAAATTAGAAGAGGAAGTGGTCAAGGAAAATATGATTACATGGGCAAAAAAATTCGGATATAGCATTGAATTGGATAAATGGGAAAAATTATGGAACGTAAATTATAAACTGACAATATCTGTACCTATAAAGAGAACATGTACAAAATGTTCTATAGGTGGCACCTCCCCCCTGCGTGCCTAGCAACAACGTTTCCAAATACCTCCCCAGATTGTTGGAAGTGCAAATCGCAAAAAGGAATGTATTATTATATGTGGTGGTCCTGCCAAAAAGTGAAACAGTTTTGGCAGGTAATCAGGAGGCAAATAGAAGAAATCACAAATCAGAAAGTAGAAATGAAACCGGAAACCTGTTTACTAGGAATATTCACAGCACACTACAAAAAAGAAATAAAATACTTAATCATTCATATTTTAACAGTTTTTGCCCAGAATTGGAAACATGAAGACACACGAACAGAAGATAAAATAATCATTAAAATTATGGAATGCGCAGAAATGGACAAACTTATGAAAGAAATACAAGAAGAGGAAGAAACAGATTATTACCTAGTATGGCAAAAATGGTATGACTGGTTGGAGAAAAAGAAAGGAAAATAAAAATAGGGACACAAAAAAGGAGATAAAATATATAGATAAAAATTGAGTACCAATTAAGAAAAATAGTAAATTAAAGAGAGTTTAAGATGCTATTTTGCTTGTAAATGTGAAGAGATATAGATAAGAAGAATAATATAGCTTACTGATGTGAGTATTCAAAAAAAAAAGAAGTCGCAAGACTTGATTTATGTTTACTTGTTGTGTATGTTGTATTGTCGTATTTATGTTTGTTTGTTTTTTCTTTTTACCCAATAAAATTTTTTTTAAAAAGAATATGTGTTTCTTTTGCAAATCTGAGCTGTGTGTCAAAAGTGAATTTTTCTGGGTGAATTGAATCCTGCAGCTTGGTCTAAATCCTAAGGGAAACCTCGGGTCTGAATATTGAGTGTGTTTTCTACTTTCCAGACCCAGGGGAACATGAATGTGTATTTTTTTGGCAAATCTGAGCTCTGTCTCAAAAGTGACGTTTCCTGGCTGAATTGAGTCCTGCTGCCAATTCTGAGATATGCCTTGATCTAATTTCCAATGGAAAGCTCAAATCTGAAACTTGAGTATGTTTTGGGCTTTTCAGACACTGGGGAACATGAATATGTGTTTCTTTTGCAAATCTGAGATCTGTCTCAAAAGTGACGTTTCCTGGCTGAATTGAGTCAAATCTGAGCTCTGTGTGAAATGTTACATTTTCTGGCTGAATTGAGTCCTACTGCCAATTCTGAGATATAGCTTGGTCTAATTTCCAATGGAAAGCTCAGATCTGAAACTTGAGTGTGTTTTGGGAACATGAATATTTCCAAAACTGAGCTCTGTCTCAAAAGTGACATTTTCTGGCTGAATTGAGTCCTATAGCTTCGTCTAACTCCTGAGGGAATGCTCGGGTCTGAATATTGGGTGCGTTTTGGGCTTTTCAGACCCTGGGGAACATTTATTTATTTATTTATTTGGCAGTATTTATATGCCGCCCTTCTCCCGAAGGACTCAGTGTGGTGAACATAGGTTAAAAACATACAATGATAAAATAATAAAATCCTGTTAAAACCAAATTAAAATCAAAATAATAGAACCCAAGAATCAGCATCAGCCCATTCATTGGAATAGCCAAGTCTTCAGGCCTCGACGGAAAGAGCGGAGATCCGGGGCCATCCAGAGCTCGGTGGGTAGTTTGTTCCAAAGGGTAGGGGCGTCCACAGAGAACGCCCTACCCCTAGTCATTGCCAGGTGGCATTGCCTGGTCGATGGTACCCTGAGGAGAGTGGCTCTATGAGAGCAGACAGGACGGTGGGAAGCAGGTAGGAGATGGTCCTGCAAGTACCCCGGGCCTAAGTCATGTAGGGCTTTATAGGTCAATACCAGCACCTTGAAGTGAATCCGGTGGACCATCAGTAACCAGTGCGGCTCATGCAGGAGAAGTGTTACACAGGAATAACGAGGAGCTCCCGTAACCACCTGCGCGGCTGCATTTTAGACCAGCTGGAGCCCCCGGGTGCACCTCAAGGGCAGCCCCATGTAGAGGGAATTGCAGTAATCCAAGTGGGATGTAACCAGGGCATGAGTGACCGTGCAAAGGGCATCATGGTCTAGGAAAGGGCGCAACTGGCACACCAGGCGTACCTGTGCGAAAACCCCCCTGGTCACAGCCATCAAGCATTCTTCTAAAGACAGCCAGGAATCCAGGAGGACACCCAAGTTCTGGGCCCTTTCAACGGGGGCAAGTACCTCCCCCCATCAAAAGTGACGGGACCTTTAGAACGTGATGCCAGCAACCACAGCCACTCAGTCTTGGAAGGGTTGAGTCTGAATCTCTTCCTACCCATCCAAACCCGCACTGCCTCCAGGCATTGGGACATCACGGAAAGGGCATCCCCGGGGTGGTATGGGGTGGAGATGTATAATTGAGTATCATCAGCGTACTGATGATACCTCACCCCGAAACCATGAATGATCTCACCCAGCAGCTTCATATAGATGTTAAAGAGTAGAAGGGAGAGAACTGACCCCTGAGGCATCCCACAAGTTAGGGGCCTCGGGGTGGACCTCTGTCCTGCCGCCCAAACAAACTGCGAGCAACCTGAGAGGTAGGAGAGAACCACCGTAAAACAGTGCCTCCCACCCCCAACCCCTCAAGCCGCTGCAGTAGGATACCATGGTCGATGGTATCAAAAGCTTCTGAGAGGTCAAGTAGGACCAGGATGGAGGAACAACCTCCATCCCGGGCCCGTCAGAGATCATTCACCAGAGCGACCAATGCCGTTTCCGTGCTGTGCCTGCACCGGAAACCCGATTGGTATGGGTCTAGGTACTCTGTTTCCTCCAGGAAATATGGGAGCTGTTTTGCCACCATGGTCTCAACAACCTTTGCAATAAAGCGAAGGTTGGAGACGAGCCGATAGTTATTAAGTGAGTCTGGATCCAGGGCAGGCTTCTTGAGGAGGGATCGAACCACCACCTCCTTAGGTGGGGAAGACCCCCTCCCTCAAAGAAGAGTTGACAATTGCCTGGATCCAGTCTCCAGTCACCTCCCGGGTGGCCAAAACAAGCCAGGAGGGACACAGATCCAGCAAACAAGTGGAGGAACCCAGTATACCCACAATCCTGTCCACTTCATCGATGGAAACAGGGTCAAACTCAACCCAGATGTTACTCTCAAGACATTCCCCAGTCTCCCGAATGGATTCTGCCCAGTCAGAGTCCAAACCAGTCCGGATCTGAGCAATTTTATCTTGCAGAAACTGAACAAAATCCTCAGCCCTGCCCTATAAGGGGTCTACCCCTGCCCCCTGATTAAGGAGGGAGAGGGTCACCCTAAACAGGGCCACTGAGCGGTTTTCTGCAGATGCAATGAGAGTGGCAAAGTAATTCCGCCTCGCCACTTCCATCACCACAAGATAAGCCCTAATATGGGTTCTTAACAGTGTTTGATCAGATTCAGACCGGGAGGATCTCCAACACTCCTCTAGGCATCTTTTCCGGTGCTTCGTTCCCCGGAGCTCCATGGAGAACCAAGGAGCCACCCAGGATCTGCATCAGGTCAGAGGCTGCAAAGGTGTGATTCGGTCCAAGGCCCCGGCAGCCACCTGCTCCCAGGATGCCACCAGTGCCTCAGCTGAGTCACAGGATTGAGAAGTAGGGAATGTCCCAAGCTCTGTCAGGAACCTTTCAGGGTCCATCAGGCACCTGGGGTGGAACCATTTTACCGGTTCCGCCTCCCAGCAGTGAGGGTTGGCGGATTGAAAGTCCAGTCTAAGGAGGGAATGGTCAGTCCATGATAAGGGGGCAATAGAAAGTTCCCCCTTACCCCAGCCATTTATCCACTGCCCAGAGAGAAAAACCAGGTCAAGTGTGTGTCCTCCCCTATGAGTTGGGCCCTGAATAACCTGAGTCAGGTCCATGGCTGCCATGGAGGCCATGAACTCCCGGACTATCTCAGATGTCTTGCCGATCAAAGTTGAAATCTCCCACAACCCAAAGGCTGGGGAGTTCAACTGCTACTTCGGCCAGCATATCGAGCAGTGCGGGCAGGGCTGTGGCCACACAGCTGGGAGATAGGCACGTGACCGACAAGCTTGACTGGACTCCAGGGTCCCACCTCAATAGGAGAGACTCACACCTGCCAATCTGAGGGACAGTAGCCTCTCTAGGACTAAGACTTTCCCTAATAACCACCGCTACCCCCCATCCCTTCCCTGGAGTCATGGCCGGTGGAGCACACAAAAAACTGAGGGGCATAAATCAGAGAGAGGGACTCCCCGCTCCTGCCCCAACCAGGTTTCCGTAATGCAAGCCAGGTCTGCGCCCTCCTCCTCAATAAGATCTCATATGAGGAGGGCCTTATTCACAATGGACCTGGCATTCAAATACACCAGTCTGAGTCCAGGGTCCCCTGTTCCCGCACCCGCAGGGAGGCAGGATGAGCAGTGGGAGCGGGAACACGCCACCACCTGAATACAGCAGGTGCGAAGTCCCCGCGCCCTGCTTCCATTCCCTCTGCCCCTCCCCACCATCACAGATATACAATGTCCCTCTCCTCTCCAAGCTTCGTCTTTGCCCCCATCCTCATCCAGCCTGCCAATACCTTCTGACTGGCTGGGCTGCTGATTCTCAAGAGGCCCCCCAGCCTCATTATTTACATTAGAACCCACCCTCCTCCTGGATCCCCTTAAAATTGATACTAAAAACCTATCTAAAAAACCCCAAAGCCCCCGTTTCTTAGCATACCACCTCTCGGGGTTCCAAAACCCTTCATCAAGGGCAGCCCTTGATAACTGGGAGGGCCAAACCTGTGACAGGGGGGAGTCTTGCAGTGTGAGGAGCTCCGCAGTTGAGTACATCCAGAACAACAAAGACTGGAGAAGGCAGTCTTCTTAGGATGCTTAAGATGGATTAAGACAAAAGGAGGGAAACGATGTTGCACAGAGAAAACAAAACACAAACACATTGGAGTGCCATCACCCTCTCACAGTGGTGGAAAGTCTTGTAACTGTCATACGTCTATCCAGGGGGCAGTAATAGTCTCCATGGCCACCCTCTCATGGTGACCAGTCCAAGATCATAAGGAACAAAGGAGAAACAGATCCTTCCTCCCAATGGCGCAGTGAAGGTGTCATCCAAGACTCTCTGTATTGGTATCCATATCCTCCAAATTCCAGCAGATGCCAGGATAAAGTCAAAGGGCAAAAGTGGGATATCAGGGCAAAGTAAGGAGAGATTAAATAGCCAGAGTATCACAAAGAGAGAGAGAGGGTGGTTCAAGTGGAGGAAGCCAGAAGATAACTTCAGTCTAGGCTGAGTGGCCATACTCAAGGGGGGAGAGGGGAGGGGGGCAGCAATCAAGGGGGTAGATCAACCCATCATCCCCCTTCTGAGCACCTCAGCCCGCTGCCCACAGCCCCAATCGTCCTCAATGGGCCTCTCAGCTAGGCTCACTTGGCTAACCCTCCCAAAAATGGGAGGGGGTCCAGCACCCCACAGAAAAAAACCCCAGGCTGCCTGCTCCACTGACCACTCCACTGTTAACTCCAATGCGGGGCCTCCAGATGTTGCCACCGCCGTCGTCGCCATCGCACTAGCAGCCACCGCCACTGCTATCATCGCCACTGCCACTGCCGCCTGTGGCGCTCAAGCCAGCAATGGAACCAGATTATCCTTGTAGCCGGGGCGCCCCGCTATCCTCTCTGGCGGCATCATCACAGCAGCCCCATCAATCGCCAGCGGGAGATCGCGATACCGGCCTCCGCCACCATCTGGGCCTCCCAGTCCATGCGCCATCCTCCACTCTGTCCTCGTGCCCTCAGTCGTCCTGAGCTCCAGTCTCCCGAGCTCCGAGCTCCAGACTCCATCCACAGCTCATTCAAGGCAGCAATGCCTCAACTCATAGGGTAGGGGTTAGCAAGATGGTTCACTGGCTACCGGCATCCAGGAATACCCCAAACATCCAACCTCCATGTCTCGGCATTCAGCGTGGAGCCGCCGTCTTGATTGCGACTGGAACAAGCATGAATGTGTGTTTCTTTTCCAAATCTGAGCTCTGTGTGAAAAGTTACGTTTTCTGGCTGAATTGAGTCCTATAGCTTGGGCTAATTCCTGAGGGAATGCTCGGATCTGAAGAGTGTATCAAAAGTTAAGTTTTCTGGCTGAATTCTGTCCTACTGCCAATTGTGAGATACAGCTTGGTCTAACTCCTCAGAGAAAGTTTCCATTTTAAAATTGGATGTGCTTTGCACTTTTCAGACCTTGGGAAACATGAATATATGTTTCACTTGCAAATCTTAACTCTCTGTGAAAAGTTAAATTTTCTGGCTGAATTGAGCCTAACTGCCAATTCTGAGATACATCTTTGGTCTAACTCCTCAGGGAAAGCTCGTATTTGGAAATTGAATGTGTTTTGGGGCTTTTCAGACTGTCGGGAACATGAATACGTGTTTCTTTTGCAACTCTGAGGTCTGTGTCAAAAGTTAGGTTTTCTGGAGCCGCCCTGTCGCTGACAATCTTTTGAAGACCGCCAGCCCCGCTGCCTGTAAAAGAGCTGTTTCAAAGAACAGAAACGGCTCGGAAAACTCCCGATCTTTTAGGATTTGGTGAGAAGAGCAGGTGACTTTAGGTAGAGTCCCCTGTGAGACCCCCAGGTGCTCTGGGGAGGTAACAGGGTGGGACTCCCTTTTTAAGTCGCTGCAGCTCCAGACAACGGGGAAACTCTGCTTTGAGCAGAGCCAGACAGCATGATCAACAAACTGACAAAACACAACAGCAGGGTGGAAACAGAACTTTAAAACAAAACGCAAGTATTTTTAGCCCTGTGGATTAATTTAAAGAATTATACTTTTGAAACTCCAAAACTCTGAGAGTGGGGAAAAGAAAGGAAAAAAAATGGCGATTGCTTTCAGCGGAAAGAGCAGCTAAAAGCGAAAGTGGACTGGTCTGTCTATTGTAACAAGCTTAAAGCAACAAGTTTTAAAGTTACAGATTCGGCTGGAAAGGGGAAAGAACAAAAGAAAATTTAATTATAAAGACTATTATCAATCTGGCTTATCCTGGAGAAATTATTGGGAAGATTTGGTTCTTGTATTGGGTGCAGAAATCGTGTTAAAATGTCATCAAAGCAGACAAAAGCAGAGGCTAAGCCAGCAGGGGGGGGGGGGCTCCCCCACTCATCAGCCAGAACAGCTGCAAAGCCAGACAAAGGGGGATGGCTTCCAGGACTTAAAAGAATTTATTACCCAAGAAATTAAGGATGTTAAAGGGCTTGTTCAAGAAAAGTTTGATTTAGTTAATAAGGACATTCAAACAGTGGTGAAAGGCCTGTCTGATGTAGTCTTGCATATTGATAAAAAGGTGGAAAAGCTTGCACTGGATGTAGATATGAGACTGAAAGACACAGATTCCAAAATCAGTGAAGTGGATGGAAAACATCAAAAACTTGAAAGTGAGATAATAATGATGCAATTCAGGCAAATGGAATTTGCTATAAGGCTTAGAGGCATAAAGGAGAACAGTAGAGAAGATTTAAGAAAAGTTTGTGCTGATGCTTTGGCAGTGTTATTGAAGGCTGATGATCCTGATGAGATTTTTTTTTAAATCGACAAGGCTTACAGAGTCAACTCTCGAGTGGCAGTTTATAGACAGCTGCCTAGAGATGTGGTGATATATTTTACAGACAGAAGAATAAGAAATGATATCTTGCAAAGGTCATTTGCCTCTACTGTTCAAATTGATGGATCTAAAATTGGAATTTTTAAAGAATTGCCTCCTAAGATGTTAAAGGATAGAAAAGATTTTGGATTTCTGGTGGCTGAACTGAAGAATAGAAACATACAATTTCGCTGGGATGCACCAGTTGGTATAATATTGAGGATGCAAGGAGTGAGATATCGTTTAAATACTATAGAAAAAGCGGAAGATTTTTACTATAATATTCTGAAAGCAGGCTCAACAACTCCAAGAACATCTTCTCCATTAAATAAGGAAGCTGAGGAACAGAGACAGTTTGATTTGGAGATGGAAGAACATATAAAACAGTCACAAAAGGAAGCATTGGAGGCCCAGGGAGCTACAGGGGGTATCTTGGTAGATCCTTTTGCACCATGTCCAATTTCCTCTCCAGAGATTACATTGCAAACTACAAGAGAAGTGGCGTTGGATCTTGAACTGATGGCATCTAAACTGGATGATCAACGTATAACTAGAGCAGCCTCTAAGCAAATGAAGGAAGCACTCCAACAGGAGAGACCCAAGCCACCACGTACAAAGAAGGCTAAGGACAAGCTACAAGTTGAAGTTGTGGGAGGAACAAAGCCGAAGATTACTTGTGTTCAAAGGGATCTCCAGCAAATGTTCTCAAAACTTCAGGGCAGTCCAAATGATAATTAAATTTTTGTCTTGGAATGTGAACGGATTGAACTCTCCACAAAAAAGAAAGAAAATATTTCATTATCTGAAACAATTTAATAATGATGTTATTTGTTTGCAAGAAACTCATATTAGAGTACAAGACCAGAAATATCTGATAAACTCTAAATTAGGAACGCAATTTATTGCTTCAAATGTGGGAAAGAAGAATGGAGTGGTGATGTATATAAACAAAAATTTTTCAGCTAAGATTATAGAAGCAGATGAATTTGGGACATATCTCGCAATTGAACTTTTTACAGATAATGGTCCAACTTTGTTGGTTGGAATTTATGCTCCTAATCAGCAACAAGAAAGTTTTTATAAAATGCTTCATTCGAAGATTTTAGGTTGGAATTTTACATCTATTTTAATTATGGGTGACTGGAATGGAATTATTCAACCCAAAAAAGATAAAAAGACTCAAGCTAAAACAGCTCTTAAATTACCGCATGCTTTTTTTGACATGAAAGAGGATTTGGAACTGAAAGATATATGGAGGATTCGTAATCCAGAAGATTTGGACTTTACTTTTTATTCTGATAGGCATAAATCCTTCTCTAGAATAGACTTTATTCTGTTAACGGTGGATTTACTACTTAAAGCGAAGAAAACAAAGATATTTCCCAGAACATTAACAGACCATAGTCCGGTATGGATAGAAATTGAGGTGGGAAAGAGAGAAAGAAAATCTTGGAAATTAAATGAAAATTTATTTAAATATGAAAAGAATATAAAGGAATTAAAGAACCACATAGTGGAATTTTTCACATGGAATTTGAATAAAGGTACCCCTATTGAAACAGTTTGGGACGCAGGCAAAGCATATATGAGAGGGGTACTGATACAAATGAACTTTAAACATAAACAAGATAGACAGAAAAAGAGAATGGAACTGGAAGAAGAGATAAAGAAAAAGGAACAGTTATTGATAAAAAATCCAACAGATGGAAAATTACAAGGAATAATAAAACTTTTGAAAGATCAATTCCAAATGCTTATAGCCGAACAAACAGCAACTAATCTACAATTTGCAAAACATAATACTTTTGCTAATGCTAATAAGCTGGGCAGATGGTTGGCTTATACCTTGAGGAAGCAACTAACTACACGAACGATTGATTCTATTGAATATGCTGGGAAGGAAGTCTTTCAGCAAGAACTTATTAAAGAAGCCTTTTTGGATTATTACTCTAAGCTGTATGCTAAGGATAATATACATAATAAACTTATTGATACGTATCTTGAGGGAAAAAGAGTGTCTAAGATTTCATCTGTTCATAAGGAAAGAATGGATAGATTAATAACAGCGGAGGAGATTAGCTTTGCCATAAAACAATTGAAACCAGCAAAAGCACCAGGAATGGATGGTCTAACCGCAGTTTACTACAAAATTTTACAAGCTGAAATGATTGATTACCTTAAAGTTTTATTTTGTAGTATACAGCAAGGTGGTAATATACCTCCCTCATGGAAAACAGCTTTTGTTTCATTAATACCAAAAGAAGAAGCAGGTCCAAAAAACCCAGAAAATTTTAGACCAATTTCTGTCTTAAATACGGATTATAAAATTTTTGCAAAAGTATTGGCTAACAGATTAATGCCAGCTATTCAAGAGGTGATTCATCATGATCAAACAGGATTTATCGAAGGCAGACATATGAAAGAGAATGTTAGGCAAATTATAGATTTGTTGGACTATCTAGAAAAGAATAAACAGATCCCTGCAGTGCTAGCTTTTTTGGATGCGGAAAAAGCCTTTGATCGAGTGAATTGGAATTTTATAATAAAGACTTTGGAAAAAATGGACTTTGAGGTTCGTTTCATACAGGCAATCGCAGCGATATACCAAGAGCAATTTGCACAACTTATTATTAATGGAAGTTTAACTGCGAATTTTAACATACAAAAAGGTACAAGACAAGGATGTCCATTATCCCCATTGTTATTTATTTTAACTTTAGAAGTCTTGTTGAATACAATACGTGACTCGAACTCTCTAAATGGAATAGTCATAAGGCAAGAGGATTACAGGACTAAGGCATTTGCAGATGATCTGGTGGTTACCCTAACACGGCCGATGAAATCAATAATCCAGTTGAAATTTATTATAGAAGAATATGGTGTGGTATCAGGATTTAGATTGAATCAAAGAAAAACTAAAATGATAACAAAAGATTTGACAATGATTCAAGATAAGGAACTTGAAAGTATGACAGGTTTTGAAATTGTATCGAAGGTGAAATATTTAGGAATACAAGTAGCAGATTCAAACATAAAATTGTTTCAAAACAATTATGAACCGTTGTGGCAAAAGATACAAAAAGAAAGGCAAACTTGGAAAAAATTGCAATTGTCTTTACTTGGCAGAATAGCAGCAGTAAAGATGAATATTTTACCCAGATTTATTTTTTTGTTTCAAATGATACCGGTGCTTAAAACTGATAAACAACTGTTGGAATGGCAAAAAGGAGTGAATAATTTTGTTTGGAATGGGAAAAAACTGAGAGTCAAACTGAAAATTATGCAAGATACTCATGAGAGAGGTGGCCTCAAACTCCCAAACCTTCAATTATATTATGAAGCAGCTGCATTGACACATATTAGTGATTGGTTTGGGAAAACAAAGAATGGAATATTGAACATAGAAAGCCATGATTTGGAATGGGGTTGGCATGCATATTTATTTTATGACTATAAAGTAGACAAAGTATTTAATACTCACATATTCAGAAGTGCCTGGATGAGAATATGGAAAAAGCACCGATTCAAATGGGATTACAAAATACCGCTTTGGTTGGATCTTGCTGATACCATGTGGAATACAAATATTAAGTCACTCGGGGGGTTTTTATACAAAGATTTACTTTTTATTGAAGGGGGTAGATGGCAGCTGAAAACACTACAGACACTGTTGGATGATGGAACTACCTTAACTTGGTTACAGTATAATCAATTGCAAATGAGATGGAAAGAAGACCAAAAAATTGGAATAATGTTGTATGAAGCAGAATTGGTTAGACAGATAAAAGAGAAAGGACCGATGCATATTAAGAGAATTTATAATGTTTTGCTAGAAAGGGATTCAGAAAAAGAGTTGGTTAAAGACTGTATGGTTAAATGGGCACAAAATTTTACAGAACCAGTTATGATGGATACTTGGGAAAAAATATGGGTTCAGAATGTTAAATTTACACAATTGCAGAATTTGAGGGAGAATTTTTATAAAATGTTTTATAGATGGCATTTAGATCCTAAGAAATTGTCATGTATGTATCCTAATGTGCAACCAAAATGTTGGAGATGTGATTGTTTAGATGCTACATATTACCATATATGGTGGACTTGCAAGAAAGTGAAGGCTTTTTGGATAAAAATTTGGTGGGTTATGCAGGATATCTTGAAGAAGAAGCTACAATTTTCTCCACAACTGTTTCTATTGGGTATAGTTAAGGGTTTTACAAGGGGGGAAACAAATTTGATACTGTATATAGTGACAGCAGCCAGACTACTGGTGGCCCAATATTGGAAGAAAGGTGTCCTGCCTATTATTGATCAGTGGTTTCAGAAGATGGCCGGATTTGCAGAAATGGCGAGGGCTTTTTGGATAAAAATTTGGTGGGTTATGCAAAATGTCTTAAAGAAAAAAATACAATTTTCTCCGCAATTTTTCTTATTGGGTATAACTAAAGATTTTACATTGGGTGAAACAAAACTGATTTTGTATATGGTGACAGCAGCTAGGTTGTTGATTGCCCAATATTGGAAGAGTGATATCTTACCGACTGTTGACCAATGGACTCAGAAGATGGCTGGATTTGCAGAAATGGCGAAGATTTCAGCTTTTTTAAAAGATCAGACGCCTGAGAAGTATATACAGGAATGGAAATTATGGATTGAGTATGTACAGAATAAGTATCAGACTAGAAAATATTATGTCGCTTTTAGCTGAGAAGGATTGATGATTATGTTAGTAAATATAGAAAAAAAAGATATGGAAGGTTGAATAACATATATATTGTTTGGGAATATTAGCATTGCATATAATGGAAGTCAAGGGGGGGAGGGAAGAGGGAGGAGGGGGAGGGTTAGGGCGGGGATGGGATGGAATTATATATTGTTTTTATATGTATCTTACAATGTCGGGTTAGGGTGGGGGGGGAAAGGGGGGAAAAATTTGTATTTGTAAAACTTTTTCAATAAAAAAAAAAGAAAAAATGGATTGATTATATACAAAATAAATATCAAACCAGAAAGTATTATATAGCTTTCAGCTGAACGAGACTAGATAAATATGATTATGTATATTAGACTAAAGAGGATAGAATATAAAGGGATAGATTATTTTATGTTGTGTTTGTAGTTATAATAGCTTATAGTGGAAGTCCGAAGGGGGGGGGTAGGGGTGGTTGGGTAGGGATGGGAGGGTAAGGGGAAGTGTATTTTACATATTTTAAATGTATAATTGTTGGGGGAAGGGGGGCTGAAAATGGAGAGAAAAATTTGTATTGGAAAACTTTTTCAATAAAAAAAAAAGTTAGGTTTTCTGGCTGAATTCAGTCCTACTGCCAATTGTGAGATAAAGCTTGGTCTAACTCCTCATGGAAAGTTTCCATTTGAAAATTGAATGTGTTTGAGGGTTTTCAGACCTTGGGAAACATTAATATATGTTTCACTTGTAAATCTTAACTCTGTTAGTTTTCTCTTAGGTTTTCTGGCTGAATTCAGTCCTGCTTCCAATTGTATTGATTAATTGATTGATTGATTGATTGATTGATTGATTGATTGATTTAATTTTTATACCACCCTTCTCCCGAAGGACTCAGGGCAGTGAACAGTCAAAATAACATACATATAAAAATGTGAAATAGAAGCAATGTAAATAATTAAGCAATTTGGCTCATCAGTTATGTTAAGATCTTCAGCATAAAATTTAGACAATTAGAAAAATTTATGCCAGCCTGGCTTGGTGAAACAGAAAGGTCTTAAGTGCATGACGGAAAGTACGGAGATCTGGGATCATTGGTATCCCTGGGGGTATCCTGTTCCAAGGGGTAGGTGCCCCCACAGAGAAGGCTCTCCCCCTGGGAACCACCAGTCGACAGTGCTTTACTGACAGCACCCTGAGGAGGCCCACTCTGTGGGAGCGTACTGGCTGGTGGGAGGTTATCGGTTGCAGAAGGTGGTCTCGTAGGTACCCAGGTCCTAAGCCAAGGAGCACTTTAAACGTAAGAACCAACACCTTGAAGCGCACTCGGAAGGCCACTGGGAGCCAGTGCAGCTTGCGTAGGAGAGGTGTTACATGTGAGCGCCATGTCGCTCCCAATATCACTTGCGTGGCCGCATTCTGGACCAGTTGGAGCCTCCGCGTGCACCTCAAGGGGAGCCCCATGTAGAAGGCATTACAGTAGTCCAGTCGAGAAGTGACGAGGGCATGAGTGATTGTGCATAAGGAGTCCCAATCCAGAAAGGGTCACAACTGGTGAATCAGGCGAACCTGATAGAAAGCTCCCCTGGCCATGGCTTCTCCCCATCCCCATCTGCACTGGGACATCACTGCAAGGGCATCATTGGGGTGGTCTGGTGTGGAGATGTACAGCTGAGTATCATCCGCGTAAAGATGGCACTGCACCCCATAACCACGGATGATCTCACCCAGTGGCTTCACATAAATGTTGAACAGAAGAGGTGAAAGGACCGACCCCTGAGGCACCACACAAGTAAGATGTCTTGAAGTCGACCTCTGCCCTCCTGCCAACACAGACTGCGACCGGTCGGAGAGATAGGAGGAGAACCACCATAGAACAGTGCCTCCCACTCCCAGCCCTTCCAATTGGTGCAGCAAGATACCATGGTCGATAGTGTCAAAAGCCGCTGAGAGATCTAATAGAACCAGGATAGAGGAGCAGCCCCTATCTTGAGCTCTCCAGAGATCATCAACCAATGCGACCAATGCCGTTTCAGTGCGGTAACCAGGCCTGAAGCCGGACTGCAATGGATCTAGATAGACAGTTTCATCCAGGTACTCCAGGAGTTGCTATGCCACCACACTCTCAACAACCTTAGCCACAAAGCGACGGTAGTTTGCTTGAACAGCTGAGTCCAGAGAAGGCTTCTTGAGGAGGGGCCTCACCACCACCTCTTTCAAGGCGGAAGGCAAGAAACCATCACTCAGAGAAGCATTTATAATCCTCTGGAGCCAGCCTCGTGTAACCTCTCGGGAAGCCAGTACCAACCAGGAAGCACACGGGTCCAATAAACATGTGGTCGTGTTCAACTTCCCCAGTAACCTGTCCATGTCTTCAGGGGTCACAGGGTTAAACTCATCCCAAATAATATCCTCAAGACCCACCTCTATCACTCCATCTGAACCCACCCAGTTAGAGTCCAAGCCTTCCCGAATTTGAGCAATTTTATCGTGCAGATATTGTGCAAAATCCTCAGCTCGACCTTTTAAGGGGTCTTTCCATGCTCCCAGGTGGAGGAGGGAGCGAGTCACCCTAAACAAGGTGGCTGGGCGATTATCTGCCGATGCAATAATAGCGGAAAAATAGTTATATTTTGCTGCTGCTATCGTCACTAAGTAGGTCTTAATATAGGACCTTACCAGTGTTCGGTCAGATTCAGAACGACTGGCTCTCCAACTACTCTCCAGGCGTCTTTTCCGGCGCTTCATTTCCCTCAGCTCCTCGAAAAACCAAGGAGCCAGGCGACTTCGACACCAGGTCAGAGGCCGCACAGGCACAACCCAATCCAAAGCACCAGCGGCCATCCTATCCCAGGCTGCCACCAGGTCTTCAATCGAGTTGTGAGCTAGAGTCTCAGAAAATGGCCCAAGCTCCATCTGGAATCTATCAGGATCCATCAGGCACCTGGGGCAGAACCACTTAATCGGTTCCACCTCCCTGCAGTGGGGTATAGCGGACAGAAAGTCAAGTCTAAGGAGAGAATGGTCTGACCATGACAAGGGTTCGATGACTATATCCCCTATATCTAGACCATTCAACCACTAGTCAGATATAAAAACCAAGTCCAGAGTGTGTCCCCCCTTGTGAGTACGGCCATGAACTAACTGGGTCAGGTCCATGGCCGTCATGGAAGCCAAGAACTTCCGAGCTACCTCAGACTTTCCACCGATGGACGGCAGGTTGAAATCTCCCATGAGCCTAGGAGTCTCAACCGCCACCCCGGCTATTACGTTGAGGAGCTCAGGCAGGGCTGCTGCTATGTGGCAGGGAGCCAGGTACGTAATCAGCAGGCCCATCTGTAACCCATGGCCCCACTTCACAAGGAGGGACTCACATCCGGCTGTCTGAGGAACAGTGGTCCAAAAAAGTGATCCCTAGGATCAAGACTCTCCTTTATAATAACCGCCACCTCTCCACCCCTGCCCTGTGCCCTTGGCTGATGGAATGCACGGAAACCTGGTGGGCACATCTCTACGAGGGGGACTTCATGGCCCAACCAGGTCTCTGTAATACCCACCAGGTCCACTTTTCCCTCCTGAATTAGTTCACAAATGAGGGGGGCTTTGTTAGCTGCGGACCTGATGTTGCATAACATCAGCCTAAGGCTCGGGCCCTGACATTCTGAGCAACCCAGGGAACGAGAAGAGCCTTGGGGGTCAGAGCATGCCACTGCTTGAAGATAGCGGGTGCGTACCCCCTTAACATTATGTGGCCCCCTGCTCCCACCATATTTGCCCCTCCCAACCACGACCTTGATGGAGCAACCCCTTTCTATACAAGTATTAAGCCCCTCCATTCCCAGCTCTGCACATCCTATGATATAACCCTGTGCCGGATCTGGCCTCCTCTTTAAAAAATCCTCTTCTAACCCCTCCCTCCCTCCCTCTTTTGGGTTGTTCCCCAAATCCACATGACCCATCCCGCTCCCACCTACCCCCCTTTTAGAAATTTTTAAAATTTTGGATAGGAAATTAGATAAAAAGACCCTCAACCCCCTCTTTGCAACATGCCACCTCTCGGGATTCCAAAATCCATCAAGTGTGGAGGGCCAGGTCTGCGAGAGAGGGGAGTCTTGCAGAGCAAGAAGCTTAGCCGCTGAGTACATCCGGTGACCAAGGGGTGATCTTGGAATGGCCAAGAAGATGACATAAGTTCTGAAGGTCCTGGAGAGAAGGAAGATGTAGATCTAGATGTTGGTAGAGTAAGCTCTATTGTCCTCTCATAACAGTAGGAGGAGTCTTATATTATTTAAGAACACCAAGGAAATAATTTCCAAGGCCATGCTCTTACAATGGCTGGCTAGAGTATAACTGGCCATGGAATCTGATGTGCCAATCTTTCTGGTGGTGAATAGAGCAATGTACCGACTCTGGCAATATCCGTATCCTAGCTGTTAACTCTCCGTCCGAGTGAAAGAGTTGATAGAGTATAGGGCCGGTCTATAGGATTCTGCTGGTGGTGATGTTAAGAGAAGATGAGATGGATTAGCAATGGAATACAAGGGAGATGTAATTTGCTGTGGGATAATCAGTTAGATGGCCAGTGATCAATGACTCTTCTAAGAACAGACCAGGGTGTGTGTGTAATATGAGGCGGCCAGGATTACAATTCCACAATCGTCCGTACGCCATTTCAAGTTTTCAGGGTCAGTTCCCCCCCAACTTCTACTGGTCTTTATATGGATCACAGGTCATTATGGGAACCACCCCTTCAAGTAAAACCAAGTATCCCATGGTAGTCCGGGGGGGTTCAGTGATGATAAATTATAGACAGATAGAAAGATATTCCAGCAGCATCTTTCCAGGGCTGTCAAGGCTGCTACTGGATTTCAAAAATGTTGCCCAATGGCCAGCGCAGGACTCCTCTGTGGCTGCCACCGCTACTGCTGCCCTGAGTGTTGCAATCTCGCCATGGAGGCTCCAAATGAGTCAGGAGACCTCCAGTGCCTCGAAATGGACCGCCTCGCCGCCGATGTGATCAATGCCATCGCCGCACCACTGTCGGCAAACCAGTCATAGCTCATAGGAGAAAAGACAGCAGGACGCCACAATCCGAGCGTTGCTGCTGTTTTGAATCTCGCCGCCGTTGGCCTCTAACCCTCGTGACACAGAAGAAATGCCGATATAAAAAAAGTGCCAGCCCCGTCCCAGCCATTACACTACGGAGAGTGGAAAAGCTCTCAGCTGGCTCGCAGGAAGCTTAGACAGCCAGGTTGGGGGCGAGGATGATCCATCCAGCCCCCGAAGACCTCAGATGGCCCGAAATCACCCCCATGGGTATCGGGGCTCAGGGAAACAGAGCCATCTTGATCACCTGCTTCACGAGGATTGTGACATAAAGCTTGGTCTAACTCCTCAGGGAAAGTTTCCACTTGAAAATTGAATGTTTTGGGGGCTTTTCAGACCATGGAGAACATAAATATATGTTTCTTTTGCAAATCTGAGCTCTGTATCAAAAGTTCAGCTTTCTGCCTGAATGGAGTCCTACTGCCAATTCTGAGATACACCTTGGTCTAACTCCTGAGGGAATGCTTGGATCTGAATATTGAGTTTGTTTAGGGCTTTTCAGACACTAGGGAACATGAATATGTGTTTCTTTTCCAAAACTGTGTGAAAAGTTACTTTTTCTGGCTGAATTGAGTCCTATAGGTTGGTCTAACTCCTGAGGGCATGCTCCGATCTGAATATTGAGTGTGTTTAGGGCTTTTCAGACCCTGGGGAACTTGAATGTGTGTTTCTTTTGCAAATCTGTGGAGGCGGAATTTGAGAAGGGAGGCTGGAGGCCTCTCTCTTTGCCGGAGAGTTATGGCCGGGGTCTGATTTCCTGCTTCTTTGTATACAATTGATGACATCACCCACCTCTGGTTTCCTGTTTGACCTACTCTACGAGCTGGACTCATTGCTTCTGTGAGCGCCCTCTGGTGGATTGTGAGGAAACAGTGTTGATTTTTAAGAGAATCTTTCCCTCTTTGGATGCTTGTGCCTACCTGGGGACCTCTCATTCTTTATCACTGCAAGATGGCAAAAGGACAAAGACCAGCTGCAGGTGACATGGAAAATTTTTTGGAGAAATTGTCAAAATTGGATGAGAAACTTGTGAAACTTGATAAACTTGATGACCTGCAAAGAGGGCAACTGGAAATAAAATCTGAAATTGTAGTTATGAAAAAAGATTTAATTGCTGTTCAACAGGTGGCAGAGGAGAATAAGAAAAAGGTGGGAGGTTTGGAGGGGGAGGTGCGGGCAATCCAGAAGAGGGAAGAAATGAGAGGAAATGTAATCTTAACTTCGCAGCTGGATAGAATGTCTTATTTTCTCAGGTTTCAAAACGTGGAAGAGGTGGACCAGGAAGATCTGCGAGAAGTGATGGTTAAATTGGGCGAATTTACTGAAAGAGGTTTGGACTTTATGAGATGGGATATGGATCTAGTTTATAGAGTAAACTCACAATATGCAATTTTACACAGTGTCCCAGAGAGGTCCACATTAAATTCGCGAGAAGGGAAACGAGAGATGAAATACTGAGAAATCAAAGATTGGGGGCGCTGATATACAGGGGCAAGGAGGTCACCATTCTGAAGCAGATCCCTAGACAGTACGAGAATTAAGAAGAAATTATTATTATTTATCAAATAAACTGTACCTTAAGGGAATTGGCTTCAGTTGGTTGATGCCGGAAGGTTTGATGATTTTCTGGGAGGGCAGTAGGAAGAAAATTAATAGTGTGGCGGAGGCTAAGGCCTACTTGGAGCAACATAAGACCTTCCTAGAGGGGGAAGATACAGGAACCGAGGAAGGGGAGGTACCAGATGATCAAGGAATGGGGGCGGGCGAGGCTGTGGCAGTCCGGGAGGAGGGGGGTGCTAAGGCCAGAACCTTGAGACCTAGAATGAAGAAATGACGAAGTGGGAGGAATCTATTATCTTGTGCCTTTTATGACATCTCTTATTTTTGTAAACTTTAATATTACTCTGGATACCGAACTGATATTTCTGTATAAATCTGGTTGTTAAATTTAAAATTTTAACAAGGGAAGATCTGCTGTATGTGAAAAAAAAAGAAAATATATATTATCTTTGTAAAAGGATAATGAAAATTCTACATATTGTAAGCAATAATATTGTTTATTTTTAACCAATAAAAACTTTTATAATAATAATAAAAAAAAGAAAATTGAATGTTTTGTGGGCTTTTCAGACGGTTGAGAACATGAATATATGTTTCTTTTGCAAATCTGAGCTCTGTGTGAAAATTTAACTTTTCTGTCTGAATTCAGTCCTTCTGTCAATTGTGAGATATAGCTTGATCTCCTCAGGGAAAGTTTCCACTTGAAAATTCAATGGGTTGTGGACTTTTCAGACCGTGGAGAACATGAATATATGTGTCTTTTCAAAATCTGAGTTCTGTGTGGAAAGTTAAGCTTTCTGCCTGAATTGAGTCCTACTGCCAAATGTGAGGTGCAGGTTTGGTGTAACTCCTAAGGGAAAGCTCGTATTTGAAAATTGAATGTGTTTTTGGGCTTTTCAGACCATGGGGAACATGAATATGTGTTTCTTTGCAACTCTGAGGTCTGTGTCAAAAGTTAAGTTTTCTGGTGAATTCAGTCCTACTGCCAATTCTGAGATACAGTGTGGTCTCCTCAGGAAAAGTTGCCATTTGACAATTGAAAGTTGCCATTTGACAATTGGGGCTTTTCAGACCTTGGGAAATGTGAAAATATGTTTCACTTTCAAATCTGAGCTCTGTGTCAAAAGTTCAGTTTTCTGGATGAACTCAGGCTTACTGCAAATTGTGAGATACAGCTTGGTCTAACTCCTCAGGGAAAGTTTCCACATGAAAATTGAATGTTTTGGGGGCTTTTCAGACTGTAGAGAACATGAATATATGCTTCTTTTGCAAATCTGAGCTCTTTGTGAAAAGTTAAGCTTTCTGGTTGAATTCAGTCCTACTGCCAATTCTAAGATACAGCTTTTGTATAACTCCTCAGGGAAAACTCGTATTTGAAAATTGAATGTATTTTGGGGCTTTTCAGACTGTGGGGAACATGAATATGTGCTTCTTTTGCTACTCTGAGGTCTGTATCAAAAGTTAAGTATTCTAACTGATTTCTGTCCTACTGTCAATTGTGAGATACAGCTTGATCTCCTCAAGGAAAATTTCCATTTGAAAATTGATTGTGTTTGGACTTTTTAGACTGTGGGGAACATGAATATGTGTTTCTTTTGCAAATGTTGGCTCTGTGTAAAAACTTAAGTTTTCTGGCTGAATTCAGTCGTACTGCCAATTGTGAGATACAGATTGTCTCCTCAGGGAAAGTTGCCATTTGAAAATTGAATGTGTTTCTGGGCGTTTCAGACTTTGGGAAACATGAATAACTGTTTCTTTTGCAAATCTCAGCTCTGTGTCAAAAGTTAAGCTTTCTGGCTGAATTCAGTCCTACTGACAATTGTGAGATACAGCTTGGTCTAACTCCTCCGGGAAAGTTTCCAGTTGAAAATTGAATGTTTTGGGGACTTTTCAGACCATTGAGAATATGAATATATGTTTCTTTTGCAAATCTGAGCTCTGTGTGAAAAGTTAGGTTTCTGGCAGAATTGAGTCCTACTGCCAATTGTGAGATACAGCTTGGTCTCCTCAGGGAAACATGAATAAGTCCTTCATTTGGAGATCTGAGCTCTGAGTCAAAAGTTAAGTTTTTGACTGAATTGAGTCCTACCAGTAATTCTGAAATAGAGATTGGTCTAACTCCTCACAGAAGGAGTGAATTCAGCCAGAAAACGTAACTTTTGACCCAGAGGTCAGATTTGCAAAAAAACACATATTCATGATCCCAAAAGTCTGAAAAATCCCAAACACATTCAATTTTCAAATGGCAACTTTCCCTGAGGAGACCAATCTGTATCTATCAATTGGCAGTAGGACTGAATTCAGCCAGAAAACTTAACTTTTGACACAGAGGTCAGATTTGCAAAAGTAACATATATTCAAGAAAAGTAACACATATTTAAGATTTCTGCCTGAATTGAGTCCTACCAGTAATTCTGAGATAGAGATAGATAGGATTCAGTTCAAGCAGAAAACTTAACTTTCACATAGAGCTCAGATTTGCAAGAGAAACATATATTCATGTTCTCAACGGTCTGAAAAGCCCCCCCAAAATTCAATTTTGTTCAATTCAATTACTTGTAGGAGTCAATTCAGGAAGAAATCTTAACTTTTGACACAGAGCTCAGATTTCCAAATGAAGTACATATTCATGTTTCTCAGCATTTGAAAAGCCAGAAATACATTCAATTTTGAATCACGAGCTTTCCGTGAGGAGTTAGACCAATCTCTACCTCAGAATTGGCAGTAGGACTCAATTCAGCCAGAAAGCTTAATTTTTCACACAGAGCTCTGATTTGGAAAAGAAACAAATATTCATCTTCCACAAAGTCCGAAACTCCCAAAAACACATTCAATTACGAAATACGAGCTTTCCCTGAGGAGTTAGACCAAGCTGTACCTCACAATTGGCAGTAGGACTGAATTCAGCCAGAAAACTTAACTTTTGACACAGACCTCAGAGTTGCAAAAAAAACACATATTCATGTTCCCCACGGTCTGAAAAGCCCAAAAACACATTCCATTTTCAAATACGAGCTTTCCCTTAGGAGTTACACCAAACCTACACCTCACATTTGGCAGTAGGACTCGATTCAGGCAGAAAATATAACTTTTGACACAGAGGTCAGATTTGCAAAAGTAACACATTTTCAAAAAAAGTAACACATATTTAATATTTTTGCCTGAATTGAGTCCTACCAGTAATTCTGAGATAGAGATAGATAGGATTCAGTTCAGGCAGAAAGCTTAACTTTCACACAGAGCTCAGATTTGCAAAAGAAACATATATTCATGTTCTTCACGGTCTGAAAAGCCCCGAAAAAATTCAATTTCGTTCAATTCAATTACTTATAGGAGTCAATTCAGGAAGAAATCTTAACTTTTGATACAGAGGTCAGATTTCTAAATGAAGGACATATTCATGTTTCCCAGCATTTGAAAAGCCAGAAAAACATTCAATTTTCAAACGCAAGCTTTCCGTGAGGAGTTAGACCAATCTCTACCTCGGAATTACTGGTAGGACTCAATTCAGGCAGAAATCTTAACTTTTGACTCAGATCTCAGATTTGCAAAAGAAACACATATTCATGTTTCCCGTGGTCTGAAAAGCTCAGAAACACATTCAATTTCCAAAGACGAGCTTTCTCTGAGGAGTTAGACAAAAGTTGTATCTCACAATATGGCAGTAGGACTGAATTCAGCCAGAGAACATAACTTTTGACCCAGAGGTCACATTTGCATAATAAACACATATTCATGGTCCCCAAAGTGTGAAAAGTCCCAAACACATTCAATTTTCAAATGGCAACTTTCCCAGAGGAGACCAATCTGTATCTATCAATTGGCAGTAGGACTGAATTCAGCCAGAAAACTTAACTTTTGATATTCAATTTTCAAAGGTGAGCTTTCTGTGAGGAGTTAGACCAATCTCTATCTCAGAATTACTGGTAGGACTCGATTTAGTCAAAAAACTTAACTTTTGACACACAGCTCAGATTTCCAAATGAAGGACATATTCATGTTTCCCAGAGTCTGAAAAGCAAGAAAAATATTCAATTTTCAAAGGCGACCTTTCCCTTAGGAGTTAGACCAATCTCTATCTCGGAATTACTGGTAGGACTCAGTTCAGTCAGAAATCTTAACTTTTGACACAGAGCTCAGATTTCCAAATGAAGGACATATTCATGTTTCCCAGCATCTGAATAGCCAGAAATACATTCAATTTTCAATTTACCAGCTTTGGTCTAACTCCTCAGGGAAAGTCTCCATTTGAAAATTGAATGTGTTTCTAGGCTTTTCAGTCCGTGGGGAACATGAATATGTGTTTCTTTTTCTTTCTCCTTCTCAGTCTTAATGGGTGAATCAGCAAAATGTCAGAACACTAAACGTTTACAACTGTTTCTCACTAAATAGCCTGATAAGCCTTAGTCTTCTTATTGTAAAATCTCTTCTATATTGGGTTGTTATGTTGTTTCTATCTTGTTTCTTTTGTTTTGTGTTTTCCTCCAGGACTAACACGTCTACTGCATTTGGGAGGGGGATGTGAACTGGGGAGAGATGCCCTGTGTGAATGAAAAGGGAAGTTTGCTCCCATGTTCTACTGCATAACTGTATGGACTTTTTTATGCCCAGTCAAGGTCAATCGTTCCGGAATATCAAATGGGTGAAAACACCTGAAGATGTGACTGGAAGAGATTGGACATTTACCCTGGGTCCTTGGGGAAAGGATTTGGGGATACTTTCAATATGTAACTTTCACGCTTTTTGCTTCAGATCTTGCTTTTCTTTTGATGTTATCATTTCAAACTGAGTAAAAGTACCTTTTCTCTACAAACATGGCATTGGGGTTTTCCTTTCTTGGGTTTTGAAAGGAGGCATGGCTGACATATATACTTTTATCCTGACTTTTTTAATGAACAGATTTTGCCCTTTCTGAATTTCTTGAAATCAAATTTCCCTGCATTTACTACTGAGGAAATCAGTAATATCAGTAAAAAATAAACTGTAGAATGTAGAAAATACAGAGAATAAATATTTATGTACATTATAGTGTACATTCAACGTGAAAATAAAGTTCTGTTCCATTCCATTCCATTCCATTCGATTCACCTACAGATAATAATTCAGAAATTAGTTCTTGATTCACAATACTTGTGGCAAAAGTATGCTGTATTAAAAACTAGTACCCTTTAATTTCTTTAAAAAGACACATTATTGATAACAGAAGCATTTTATACATTTTATTGATGTTAATGTATATCGTTACTGTTTTTCATATTTGCAGTAAAGAAACAGAGTGTGAGAGTGTGAGAACTGTGCCCTTGAAATATTGCTGCTCTTGGTTTCTTTCCCACTGATTATGCTGGTTATACTTGCTGGGTAGTTTAAAAACATTTGAAAGTCAGAGTCACATACATTTGCTCTGTAAAACATTTACAAATCAGAGTATTTTCAATTTTTTCTAATCAGCAATATCTAGCCGTTATGGTACTTTAAAAGATAGTAGAATAGTAGCAAGTTTTTACAGAAGTACTTTCTAAAACAAGTAATTTTTTTCTGTTGTTATGGAACATAGAATAATAGAGTTGGAAGACACTTTGGAGATCTTCTCAACTGCTCAAGTAGGAGATCCTATACCATTTTGGACAAATGATTATAATTTTTTTTATGCTTCAGATAATTTTCCATTTGGCTAGCTACACTAACTCTTAATTTTTTAAAAATTAGACAGCCACACTATTAGGAATTTGATCTGGGGAAAGATAATAATAGGGAAGTTTTTTATTCCTGTTACGTTCAGCAATGTAACTGGCAATTCCATCAAGATTCTTGCGGAATTTCCTCATGGCCTCTTTCACTGGCTTCTCTGTGAAGTGTTCATCTGGATATATTCCCAGAAACACCTGAATGGAGAAGACCGAAAACATGCAACATATTGGAAAAAGTAGACAAGGTTTTACAAATATTATAATCAGAATATAGCAAAGATTTTCATTGTAGCTCACCAAGTACTAGTTGCTAGATCCTTTGATGTAGGTGACTGAATCCAGAACACAAAAACTATTTTACCAGTTCAATGTCATTATAAGCTTGTTGTTCTTATTGTCATTACTTTAGTACATTTAACCTTTTATATGTCCTATAGTGTTGTGCCAAATTTTAATTTAGAGATTCAATTCAAAGATAATTTGATTCAATTTCCAAATCAAATTAATTTTCTGAATAGTGGACCTATTGTTTTTGGTTCTCCTCCATCCTATATTTGGACGTTAGGTTTTTCCAATCCAGATGCAGAACTTTATATTAACGCCTATTAAATTCCATCATTTTCAGTGATGGGTTTCAACCGGTGTTACCACCGGTTCACTTCACGCACATGCTTTGCGTGCACAAAAAAACGTTAAAATGATAAATGATAAAAATGTTGAGCAATAGCCTGTGAAGTTATGAAATTACTTGGAAAGAAGTTTCAAGTGAAGTTCTGTGGAACTTCACTTGAAACTACCTTCCAAGATGAAGTAGAATAATTAACAATAATTATTTTAGGTGTGTGCATTCAGCCAACTGTTAAGTCTATAGTAGTATCATCTAGCCAATATTTACAAATATTTTTAACATTTTATTTAGCTTTCCTTGTGGTCCACGTACACAATACTTTCCTCTAGTCTACTAAAACACATAAACATACTTAACAGATTTCCAGGAAGAATGTGGTGTCTGGAGTTCACTTTTGTTATAAATAAAAAAAGCATTTAAATACTGAGACAAGCCTCACTTCATTTTCCTGAAATTGACTCAAAGCCCAAACAGCACCAAGATGCCAACAAGACCGTCCCCTGTCAGGTAAACTCTTGATGATATATTCAATGGTGGTTTTCCCCTTTTCTGTAGGTGGTGGGCAGCGCATAGTTGGAGGAGCATTTGGAATCCAGGAACACCAATCATACTGAAAATCAAAGATAACAGGTAGTAAGATAAAGTATTAGGCATTATTAAGGAATTAAATTAAGAAATAACAGAACAATAATATTGCAAACTGGCATGTTGTCAGATACGTGATCTGCCCTTCTTCTGCAGAAGGGGGGGATGTTACACTTGATACATTTACTGTTTTTTCCTTTCTATGTATCCCATACGTGCTTGTATAACCTTCTTGTATAACCTTTCATCTGATTTATAACTGTTGCCTTGTGCTGTAGCTGCCTAGCAGTTTCTCACCTCTTGGGGTGGGCCATGTGGACTGCATCGCTGGAAGATGGCCCTGAGAAAGTTCTCTTATCTCTTTCTCAGAGCGGCTGGTACAATAATATCTTCACACCTGCGGATTGGCTGGATCCACATCAGACTTTGGGAGGGGTCTCTAATTTCTTTTATTCTAGTTGTATGCCCTGAGGGACCCCAGAGCCTGCTTTGAATCTGCCTCGCTATCACCCCTTTTCAATAAAAGATTCCTTTTGAAATTCTATGTTTCAAGAGTCTTTACTTTCTTGAATAAGGGGGAGAGGCTGGGCCTTTTATCTGTCTATAAAATTAAGTGACCTTAAACAAAGATAGTCAAGAATTTTCATGTTAATGGAAAATACTTCTGTTTACACAGCAACAATCGTGAGGCATTCCGGTATCTTCCTCTTCGTGAATTGTATTTTACACTAGAAAGGTAGAAAACTTTATATAGGAAGTTCTTTTTTAGTGACTATTCACAATTTGTACTATCCTGATGAACAATGGCAGCATTTAGTACAACAAAAGGCTTCAGTTTCAGGCAGCAGAGTTCTTATCTGATTAAAATGTGGTTAGTTTCAGGCAGCAGGGTTCTTATCTGATTAAAACCACAAAACTGATCTTATAAACTTCCAGCTGGCATTTTTTAGGGAAGTGCTGTGCTGGGGAGAAAAGTAGCTCAGAAAGAGGTGGCTTGTTTAACAAATCTCTCTGCAGTAGTGGAAATCAGAGAACAAACATGGCACAGAAATGTCCAAAACCAGCAATGGGAAATAGTCAATCATACCCCTTTAAGGGGAGACAGCTGAAACAGATTGCTACACATCTGGGGGCCTTGAGCCCCACCCCACTCAAAGGACATGCCGGCTACATCAACTTCCAGCACAATTTGTCTGACCAAGAGATTGAGTGGATCGTATTAACATACCCTGAAATCTGCACTAAATGGCACATTTACCAACAAAATCCTAATTCCCCCAATTCAGGTGACCAGCTCCAAAACATGGTACCGAACATAATGAATGGCACACATTATGTTTTAAAGCCATTGGGGATCGGCAGGAGAAAGAGGTCCCTTTAGAATTCTGCCATAGTACCAGTACATAGCTGGAACAAAGCCTCCTAATAAGAGGGATGAGAGGTGAACTATGGTGACATCATGCAGTGCTCTTGGAGCAATCGGTCTTTAAAAGGAGTGTAGGCTACAGTGTCCTGAGCAATCTTGGATTGGGTGAGTGGAGTAACTTACCCAGTAATCACTTTGGAAACAGATTTGCAAGAAGCAAGGAAAGTTGTTAAATAGGTTGGGGAGGAAAGTAAAGAATGTGGGGGATGTGCAAGTAATAAAAGAAAGATGGGAAAGAGACAATAGGAATAGGAATTTGTGGAGCAACCAGGGGCAGAGAATGAAGAATAGAGATGAGGCAAATGTGGTAAAAGCTGAGAGATTTAGGAGAAAACATGGAGAGATGGGATGAGGCTTCTACTAGGAGCTTGAAGGAGCAGATGCAACAGTTGAAAATAAATCAACAAGGAAGGCATGGATCAGAAGAGGAAAATGAAAGGAAAATTAAGGAGAAAGAGCAGCTTCTCTAACTGCTTCAGTAGCAACAATTAACAAAAGCTTTAAAGAAAGTTCCAATCCTAGCTGTAAAGGGGGAAGAGAAAACTGAGAACGCAGATTCTGAGGAAACTGGTCTCAGAACATCTCCCTTTAATCAATTTCTAGGGTTGCCCCACTGCTGTGGTAGGTAAACACAAGGCAGTTTGGGAGACGAGTTTGAAAAACCCTTCATGATATAGATAAGACAAAAGTTGGGCTTGAGTCCTCTCTAAATCCCATCAGCAGTACCACACTTGAAAATCAACAATAGCTACCAGTCTTGTGAATCAACAAAGCAAGAACTTTAGGATCCTGAAGCAAATATTGTAACCAATAAGGTTTTGCTTTTATTTTCAATTCACTGGGTCTCCATGTATTCTAAATCACCATGTATTCTAAATTCACCATCTTTTCAGCCAGTGATTTATTTCTATCTCTGTTCCCATGTTGGATGTTGAATGTCCTCTGTTCCCTCAACTGAAGGTCAACATCCAATGAGGGAACAAAGGATTTTAAAAGTAAATTTCTGGCTCAAAAGATGGTGCCATTGTGAAAATTTTGGCTTTCTAGACCATTGGTAACATTACCAGAGATGGATTGCAGCTCATGAACACTGGCAAGAGTACATTTGAAAAACATCTGGTTCAGCTCATCTTACACTAAAATCTTACACTCATCTTACACTTACACCAAAACTGGTGGGGAAGAGTGAGCAACTAATAGAACTAAACACAAATCAGATAACGAGGAAGGGAAAGTGAAGTACAAATCAGGAGAAAAACGGGCCTCAAATTAGCACACCTCAGCTAAACAGCTGAGATGTGCAAGAAGTGCAAGATGTGCAAATCAGGTGTAAGGATCGCCTCTCCTTCCAACTTAAGAAAGTACGAACTCTTGAAACATAGTTGTTCAAAAGGATTCTTTTATTAAGCAGTAGTGAAAGCCATCCAGCTAAAGCACAATCTGAATACCCGTAGGCAAAGCAGTAGGATTAAAGTGGTAGAGACCCCTCCCTTTAAGTCAGAATGCAGATTTTAGCCAATACACAAGTGTGAAGATGTTTTCTTTACTATTTCCTTTGAGAACCCGAACAAACATGCATTCCCACCATTACCCTTTAAAATGAGACAACCCACATGGCTATCATACAAATTCCTGCAGGTAAAGGGAATCTCAGGCCTCCTTGGTGCCAGGATATAGGTTGTAAAATATCTGATGACACAAGCCATGCTAGTAAATCGAATCCAAATCTCCCCCTTCCTCCACTTGAATGGCAGTATCACTTTTAGGGATCTGACATGCTACCCTCCTTAGAAAATAAAAGGGTCCACCTGTAAAAAAAACAAATATACACAAGATTTCAAGATAGAATATCAACAAGGTTTGTTAGGGTATTGGGAATGAAATTGTCTCAGTAAGATTGGAGCCCTAACATGGTGTTTAGCGATCCATTCATTGTGTGCTGATGGTAAATGTTTCCAAGCAACTAAGTATTGGACTTTCCCTCTGTGGATCCTAGAGTCAAGGATTTCCTTGATTTCAAAGTGTTGTTCACCTTCAATCATGATGGGCACAGGTGGTGTAGATGCAGGTGGTTTGAGGGATGAGATTACTTCTCGTTTGAGTAAACTGATATGGAATACTGGGTGGATCTGCCTGAGTGTTTTTGGAAGGAGTAGTTCAACTGCTACTGGATTGGTGATTCTAGTGATGGGGAAAGGTCCAATGAACTTTGGCCCTAGTTTCTTTGATGGTTGTAATGATTTCAAGAATTTTGTAGATAAGTATACTCTGTCTCCAATATGAAAAGGTTTGGGTTCCATCCTTTTCTTGTCAGCTTGGATCTTAAAAGCTTCTCTAGCTTCCTGTAAGGCTAATCTAACCACTGGCCACATGTTTTGCAAATTATCCATCCACTCCTTAAGTGAGGGGATGGTGGGTTCTTCTGTGGGTAGTTCGGGCATGGGGCTGAAATCCTGGCCTGTCGCTACTCTAAAAGGGGTAAAACCAGTGCTTGAATGTACAGCATTATTAAACACAATTTGGCTAAACTTTTAGCAGTTGGGATCTTTTGGCAGGGTATAAAATGTGCCTGTTTTGAAAATAGGTCTGTCACAACCCAAATAACAGTATTTCCCTCACTGTTTGGCAATTCCACGATGAAATCCATAGCAATCTCTCTCCAAGGCGCTGAAGGTTCAGCTACCTTCTGCAATAGACCTGGGGATTTCCCCTGACATCTTTTTGCTGCTGCACAAATGGGACAGCTAGCTACATAGCTTTCTATGTCCTTTTTTAGTGATGACCACCAAAATTGTCTTTTAATCAGGTGTAAAGTTTTTACAAACCCAAAATGTCCAGCTAATTTGGAGTCGTGGTACCGTACCATTAAGCATAGTCTTTGGCTTGCAGGGACATACAACTTCCCACCCACTCAAGCCAAATCTTCTTTCATCAGACAGCTGGATTTGTTGTTCAAAAACCATTCATCAGTGGCCAATGCTTGTTTAAAAGTTTGGATGGTGTCATTGTCCGTCAATGTTTCTTGTTTTGCCTGGGATCTGGTGACTACATTAGCAGCTAGTTGATTGTTTTGTACTATGGATTTGATTACATCTGACCTTGTATTGTGGTTTTCTGGATAGCGCATCTGCCAGAAAGTCCCCCCCTGGGAGGTATTTTAGAGTAAAATCAAACCGTTTAAAGTATTGAGCCCATCATACTTGTTTTGGGGAGTTTCCTTGGGGTCTTTAGGGCTTCTAGATTTTTATGATCAGTCCAGATTTCAAAAGGGGTCTTACTGCCTTCTAGGAAGTGCCTCCAGGTTAACAATGCCCAACGAACTGCATAAGCCTCTTTCTCCCAAATGGCCCACCTTTGCTCAGTCTCATTCAACTTTTTGAATGTATAAGCGCAGGGTTGTAGTTGGTCTTGCTCATTCTTCTGAAGCAGGACCGCTCCTATTGCCACATCGCTGGCATCTGCTTGTATGACAAATGGTTTCTCTGTGTCTGGGTGTTTTAGAATTGGTTCTGCCGAGAATAGCCGTTTAAGTTTTTCAAATGCCGCCTGGCATTCCATAGTCCAGTTCAATGGTTGCTTTGGTTTAGGATTGTCCTCTCCCCTTGTTTTTAAGAGCTTGGTAATGGGAAGGGCAATTGAGTGAAAGCGGGGATAAACTGGCGGTAAAAGTTGGCAAACCCCAGGAAGCTCTGTAACTGTTTACGTGTGCGTGGAGGGTCCCAATCAAGTACAGCCTGCACTTTTAGAGGATCCATCTCAACCCCCTGGTGTGAAATGCGGTACCCCAAATAGTCAATCTTCTCTTGGTGGAATTTACATTTAGAAAGTTTGGCATAAAGTTTGGCAGTGCGGAGTTTGTTTAAAACTGCCCTGACTAGTTTTACATGTTCTGCTTTGGTCTCTGTATAGATTAAAATGTCGTCCAAATAGACCAGAACCCCCTTATATAAATCCTAATGCAGCACTTCATTTATTAACTGCATAAACACTGCAGGGGCTCCTTGCAACCCAAAGGGGAGCACCTTGAATTGGTAGCAGCCAAGGGGAGTGTTAAATGCTGTTTTCCATTCATCCCTTTCCTTGATTCTGACACGGTAGTAAGCCTCCCTTAAATCCAGCTTTGAAAATTTTTTCCCTTTAGCGAGGTCTGTTAGCATGTCTTTCATAAGGGGGAGAGGATACATGATCTGCACACTGATAGCATTCAGGGTACGAAAATCAACACAGAGACGTTTTGAGCCATCTTTTTTTTCTCTAAAGAGCACAGGAGCTGCAATTTTTGGTCGGGCTGGCTCAATGAAACCCCTTGCTAGGTTTTTCTCAATGAATGTTCTCAGCTCTTCCAACTCCCTCGGTGACATGCTGTATATCTTGGGTTTAGGGAGCTTCGTGCTGTGTACGATTTCTATTGCACAGTCAGTGGCGCGGTGGGGGGGGAGCTCATCTGAGGCTTTTTCGTTAAAAACCTCAGCTAAATCCTTGTATTCTATGGGTATGCCCTCAGTTGGTATGGTGTGACCAGGCATGGCTGTTTCTCAATTCTCTTCCCGCCCAATATCTTTATGTGGATACTCAGCAAAAGTCACCTTCTTCTGAAATTTTATGATGCCTTGTTTCCAATTGATTTGTGGGTTCCATTTTTTTAGCCACGCAAGGCCCAGAACCAACGACCATTCCATGCCAGGTGCCACTATAAATGTAAGCCTTTCCTCGTGGCTTCCAATGCCTATATGTCTCTACAGTGGTAAAAGAAGCTGGCTCCCCTCCTGCCATTGACCCATCTAGTTGGCAGAATGCAATGGGGGTTTTCAGCTTTCTTACGTTAATCCCTAACCTCCCTACTAAGGTTGGGCTGATCAAACAACGGGTGCATCCTGAATCCACTAGAGTGGAGATACTTATCTCCCTGTCTTGGTTTGGGATAAATAGTCTTAAGGGGAGGGTAAGTGGTTTAATTGGTTTGCTTACCAGTGGTTCATCATCTGGATTGCTTCTGAATGAGTGTGATTCCTCCTGTTCAGATGCCAGGATTTCCTCCCCAAAAAGGGGAGGGGATGGAACTTCTGTGGTCTCCCTGGTCCTCAGAGCAGTCTCCTTCCCACGCCGACCTGGTTTTGCAGGGCCCTCCCCTGGTGGGTGGTTCTGGCCAGGTATTTGCAAATGACACTCTGCAGCTCTGTGCCCTTCTTTTCCAAACTTGAAACAGGCCGAAAATCTCGGAGAGAATGCGGTTTGTGGTTTGAGGGGCTCTTGCTTCCATAGGGGTGAGGATTTCTTCCATGCTTGCCCTGCTCGATACTGGTTTCTGGCCATATCGATCTCAGCTTCTTCGGCAATGACATACCATTCATGTAGGTCATTCGGTGCCCCTCGGGCCACGCAGGCATTGTATAGATCATCATTTAGCCCGTCCTTGAAACAGCTCACCAAAATATCTTCCAGCCAGTGCACACGGCACGTGAGGTCCCGGAATTCTTCAGTATACTCTGCTACTGGCTGTCCCCCCTGCTTCACCACCTTAATGCGGTCGCATGCTTTGCGATCTGTCAGTGGGTCTTCGAACCGACCTCGCAGGGCCATCATGAAGCAGTCAAAATCCCGCAGTTCTGGTGCATTGGTGTTATGTAGGGTCACCATCCATCTGGCTGCGGCATCCTCTAGGGCTAGGGTCACAACTCGCACTCGGGATCCTTGGGTTTGGAAATCCCGCCCATACTCCTGCATGTAGGTTAGCACATGTGCCACAAAAAATCCTAATTGTTGCGGATTCCCATCAAACTTCACCCCAAGGGGGGGAGTTTCTCTTTCCAGCTGAGGAGTCCGAGGTTGACTGGGAATGGGCGCCTGTGTGCGTGGTGCCTTGGGAGGAGGGTTCGCTGGTCTTCTCCCACTGCTGCTGCGCCCTCTGCTCAATAGGCAGGCTCCAGAAGGGGGGTGCCTCCCGTGGCCTCATCCACAACAGCTGCCCTTTCCACGCTCTTTGGTTGTTGTCCTGACTCCCTTCAGATGTTGAGATTTTCCAAAGTTTCCATCACCAATTGGGTTATGCCTCTTCAGATAGTCCTCCCTCAAGGGTGCTTTGGTCAGTCCCCCCTTGTCAGTAAGGGCTTCTAGTTCCAGTTTCCACCCTGGTTTTCAGTTGCCACGGTTGAGGGTGACTCCTCTGGTATTCTCATCCCAATGCCAATTGACCAGCGGGGCTTTTCAGGATTCTCCAGGGTTGCCTCATCCTCACCGATGGGTTGCATGAAACAGGCATCTGACTGGGTGGCAGCTGATGTCTCCCCCCAACAATCGGTTTCTCCCAGCTCTCTGCTTCGTTCAGACATGGTTTGCAAGGTCCCCTCAGTAGAGCGAAGGTTGCTTCTCTGGGTTGACCGTTTTGCAGATTGTGCTTTCTGTAAGGATCGCCTCTCCTTCCAACTTAAGAAAGTACGAACTCTTGAAACATAGTTGTTCAAAAGGATTCTTTTATTAAGCAGTAGTGAAAGCCATCCAGCTAAAGCACAATCTGAATACCCGTAGGCAAAGCAGTAGGATTAAAGTGGTAGAGACCCCTCCCTTTAAGTCAGAATGCAGATTTTAGCCAATACACAAGTGTGAAGATGTTTTCTTTACTATTTCCTTTGAGAACCCGAACAAACATGCATTCCCACCATTACCCTTTAAAGTGAGACAACCCACATGGCTATCATATAAATTCCTGCAGGTAAAGGGAATCTCAGGCCTCCTTGGTGCCAGGATATAGATTGTAAAATATCTGATGACACAAGCTATGCTAGTAAATTGAATCCAAATCTCCCCCTTCCTCCACTTGAATGGCAGTATCACTTTTAGGGATCTGACATCAGGAGAAAAACTAGGGCCTCAGATTAGCACACCTCAGCTAAACTGCTGAGATATTTTATTTATTTATTTGTATTTATTTATTTAATTTATTTATTTAGTTTGTCAAACATATATGAGATAACAGGAATAAGTATAAACATGGATATTAATACAGGAAATGGGAACGAATACATGGGGACAGTATGATAGGGACGGAAGACACACTGGTGCACTTATTCACGCCCTTTACAGACCTCTTACTGGTGAGGTCAACAGTAGACAGTTTAAGGTTAAAGTTATGGGGGGTTGAGGATGTAACAACAGAGTAAGGTAGTGCATTCCAGGCATTGACCACTCTATTGCTGAAGTGGGGTGGGTTCTAAATTTTTTTACTACCAGTTCTGTGGCGTGGCTTATTTTGTGGGCATGGCTTGATGGTCATGTGACAGTAGGTGTGGCCAACTCAATGTCACTCATGTCAAGGGATGCCTCACCTGGCCCCTCCCCTCCCAGTCATTCCTTGTCACATCCAGCTTCAATGTATCTATAGTTCTGTAAAAATGTTCACATTTTTTCAACTTTATTATCTACATACTATAGATGCACTTTCATGGACCACTGAAAGGAGGAAATGGCTCACATGCTTTGCCCAAGAGTGTGATAGGCAACAGACTTTTAAGGGGCTGCCAGAAAGAAGGGGGGATGTATTTTCCAAAGCACCAGAAGGCAAAACAAGAAGCAATGGATGGAAACTGAACAAAGAGAGAAGCAACCTAAAACTAAGGAGAAACTTCCTGACAGTGTGAACCAATATAGGTGTAGAAATATTTCAGTCATAATTTCACATATAAAATAGCCATTCGTGTAATACAACCTGCATATTGTTTAAAACAGTCATTAGTATTATGGCTGATGTTTGACAGCAAGCCTAAAAGTCAAAGATTACAAGAGTGCTTCTTTCTCTTTATGTATACAAAACATCACATACCAGAAACACATACCAGGCATATTAAGATGGACTTATGCAGTGGTAGGTTTCAAATTTTTTTATTCTGGGTTCTGTGGGTGTGGCTTGGTGGGCGTGGTGGGCATGACAGGGGAAGGGTACTGCAAAATCCCCATTCCCTCCCAACTATCTGCTCTGGGATAAGGAATCTGCTTATATAATCTGCTCTGGGAAGGAATCAAACTCCCCCCTCTTCATTTCCCTAAATAAAATATTACTCATAATTGCCCTCATCCACAAATACCTAGGGAGAGACCGAACCTATGGCAAAACCCCTGAGAGAGAAAGGATTTTAGAAATGAACCACCAACTTAAAAATTGGTGTCATCAAGAGAATTTCAGTTTCCTAGACCATGGTCTGCATTACCTACATTAAGGGCTACTGACAAATGGATGGAGTGAACCTCATAAGAACTGGAAAGAATATATACAGAAAACGACTAGGACTTCTGGTGGGACTGCGACATCGCCGGACGCTTCTTTTTGAAGCGCCAGCCCAGGGCTTCGTAGAACCGCAAGAACAGCGACTATCGGCTGTCTTGCGGTTTGAAAACTTTCCCCCTGGTATGAGGGGGGGAAAGTGAGTAGACGGGTGGGGTAGAGCTCCCTGAGAGTGCCAGATTTTACCCATAATCTGGCGCTCGAAGATGAGAGCTCCCCATTAAGCCTGTCAGTACTCCGGACCCTGGATGCCTCTGCTTTGCAGAGCTAGATGTCGTTACCATCCCAGCAACCAACTTTAAACAAATATTTTTTGAATCGAGCTGGCAGAGCACAAGCAGTATGAATCAAACAGCAAGTATTTTTTTTTCCTTTTAACTCCAAAGATTTACTTTCTTTAAAAGATTCTTCCTAAGCTGAAAGTGAAAGCAAGATGGCGTTTGAGTTTTAACGGGGCGTGAAGAAGTGAAAGCTAAAAGTAATTATTGACAAGCCCCTGTTTGAAACGTAAAACTCCTTTTTGAAAAGTGGATGAAGCAAGAAAGGATGTAATAATAATAATTGAAGCAGCAATACAAATTACAAATTGTAAAGGGTCTTTTTTTTTCTTTTTGATATTCTTTTTTTTCCCTTTTCTTTCCTGTCCTTCTGGAAGGGAAGGAAGAAGGGGGGCAAGATGGCTGGTCTTTCTGAAAACAAAGAAAGCAAAGAAGGGTTAACTAACCCTCAGATATGGTCTGATTTTGAGGAAGCTTGGAATTCAATTATCTCTGCTTTATTGGAAAGAATTGATACTATATTTCAAGCTTCTCAAGCTGGAAACAATGAAATACATGGAAATACTGAGTTGCAATCTAGCAGTGGGGGATTGAATGAAGAGTTGGGAGTCGGAAAAGAACAAAAGCAGACCATAGCAGTTTTTACTGAGGAGAGAAAGATGAATGTTGTGCAGAATAAGGAGCAAGAAATTTTGGAAGTTGATGAGATTTTGGTTACACGAATTTTTTTTTATAAAACCCAATCTGCATTTAAAGAGCTGTTTCCAGAAGAAGTTACATTTCTGCAAAAATTTTATAAAATGCAATCTCAAAAACTGCAAAATTTTACTGGAGTTAAAAAAGGCAGAGGGATCAAAGTTAAGAAGAAAGTTCGTAAAAAGGAAAAGAAGAAAGACTGGAAAGATGGAAAATAACCCTGCTTGACGAGATGATGGTCCTTAAAAAGTATTGTTTAACTGTTTAAAGATTTTGAACTTTTGGGGAAAAAAAAAACAGACAGCAGTTTAATGCCAGTTAACTAAGCGATGAGCCACGATGAGGAGGCAACCTACAGCTGTATTAGAATATTTTGAGAAGAATAAACAGATCACAGCAATGCTGGTGTGTTGGGCTGTGAAAAATGCCCTGACTTGAATGATTCGGATTATTTTATTAAGGACTGTAACAAATTTGGACTTAATTGCAATCGCAGAAGTTTTATTGAATATAGCAAATTGGAGTTTCCTGTTTGATGGTAATAAATATAAGGCAAAAGGACTATGGATCTAGGACAATTGCAGCTGATCTGGTGGTTTCCCTAATACATCTGATGAATTTATTAATCTAATTTTTAACTGGATTTGATGGATACCATTTCAAATATAATTATAAAGTCACTCGGGGTTTTTTTTTTAATATAAAGAAGCAATTTTTATTTAGGTGGGTAGACGCAAATGAAGATATCTTATATGCTGTTGGAAGATGTGAAGACAAGAAGATTAGCAACTGGTTTAATCTAGTATGAAGAATTTAAATGATTGATATAGTTCTTAAATGATGTTCTTAGTTGATTTGTTAATATGTATTGATAAATTAATAAGAGGTTTGATTATTAATTAAAAAATTATTATTATTATTATTTTTTATTAAGTGTTTTAATTATAATTGGACCTTGATGGTTTAAAAGTGGAGGACAGAAGAGTTTATATAGTATTTTATTTTAAATCTGGGGTTTTTGAACGAGGGTTTCCTTTTTGTTGTTTTTTTTTTGTTTTAAATTAAAGAAGTTATAAAATATTTTGTTAAATTGTATAGACCTAATAATTTGTTAAGTAACAATTAGCTAAATTGAGTAATGATAGGTTTGATTAGGTAATACTTAATTGTTTTATTAACTGCTGTAATTATAAATGGATATTAATTTTGTTGAATTAGATGGAATAAGGAGAAAGAAGACTTGCTTTCCTTTTATCTATTAGTTTAATGATTATGATTATGACAAGTGTGAAATGGAGTTTAATTTAGAGAATTTGAGCTGTATTTTATCTTGTATTTGCTCTGGGAAGTCGGGGGGGTGGTTGGGGAGGGGGGAGAAAATGTATGTAAAACTTTTAAAACGTTTTCAATTAAAAAAAAAAGAAAACGACTGGCTCTTCCTATCAGAACAGCTTTAAGCTAAAATTGAGGGGAAGGGGGCAATCTTCAAAGCCTATTGAATGCCAAGCAAAAACCACTAGATAACCAATCATATAAGGAGTTGGGAGTAAAGAGAAAGAAGGAAAAAAGGAAAATGAATTAAAGAGTGAGGGAAAGGATGGAAAACCCATTTACAAAGTAGGAGATAAAACAAATGTACCCCAAAATATAAGATACCCAAGACCCACAAAGGACTTAAATGCTCAAAATTTAGGGAACAGGGTGAACTTGAAGTACTAGTACATGAAGGTAGATATGAAATATGATATAGTTGCCATTACTGAAACATGGTGGGATGAAACTCATGACTGGAATGTGCAAGGATACAAACTATTCAAAAGAAATAGGAGGTGGAGTTACATCATTCATAAAAGATTACTACACATCTACAGAAATCCACAAAACCAAAGATGAAAACCTCCTAGAATCCATATAGGAAAAAAGAATGACATTACTATAGGAGTATACCAGAGTTCTCCAACTCTTCTGGGTTGGTGGCCCAGAGCGGAGGGAGGCGGGAAAGAGGGGATGATTTTGTGAGGGGGGCAAGCAACTGATGAACCCAACCTAGCAAGCACTGATGAGACAAATCAATCTCTTAATGCAAAGCTTTATTGCATACATCATTTCAGCACAGCATGAAAGTGAAAACCAGCTCTGGGGAATTCCCAGGCAATTCAGTATATTTAAAATCCTCCCTCCTCCAATTATTAGTGTAGGTCACATTGTCCAATTAGGTGTCCAGGTGTTATGGAAAGATCTGGTGAACACCGGTTGAAATGTCCTTTATTCTCATGGGACCATTTCTTGTTATTGTCTGGAATGCACATTCCAATCTCTTCCCTTCTCCCTTCCCCCTGGTCTGTTGGCAAGCTGCGAGGCAGTGAAAATGAAAGCAATTTGAATACACTTCGAAGCTTGACAGGCACCCCCACTAAAACATAGGAGGTACCTGGAAAATAGCAAACACTTGTTAATAAGCATTTAAACTTCACTAAGGGGGCCCTGGTTTCTGAGGGTATTTCACATAGAACCTTTTTATTAAGCGATCTGCTTTAATATTGGGTGCTTTAATCCACCTTGCTTCCGAAATTGGATAACCCTTCCACTGTGCCAAGTATTGTAGTTTCCCTTTGTAAAGTCTAGAATCTAAGATTCGTTTAACTTCATAATGCTTTTCACCCTGACCCTCTATCTCAACTGGTCTTAGTCTAGACCCCACTGCTGGCTTGAGTAAGCTACAGTAGAATACTGGGTGCACTTTCCCCAGTATTGGAGGCAATTTCACTTCTACCGTGAATCACTTTCACAATAGGGAAAGGGCCCATGTATTTCGGACCTAGCTTTTTACATGATAATCTTAATTTTAGATACTTTGTAGACAGATACAGTTTATCTCCTATGTGAAATGTTTCTTGTGGTGCTCGCCTTTTATCTGCTTGTTTTTTTCTGACTGACTGTTGCTTTAGCTAGGGCCTTCCTTACATTTCCCCACACATTCTGGAGAGAGTCCACCCACTCCATTAGGGACACTGATGATAGAGGCTCCCTTGGGTATTTTGGCATGGGTACAAACTCCAACCCATGGCTATCTTAAATGGGGTGAGCCCCATGCTGCTATGCCCTGCATTGTTATATGCAACCTCAGCAAATGGCATGAGTTCTGCCCAGTTTGATAGCTGATAGTTGACACAGCAATGTAGGTACTGTTCCACCATTGCATTAGTACATTCCACAGCTCCATTTGTGCTTGGATGAAATCCAGAACTGAGCCCTTGGGAGGACCCTATCAGTGTTATGAATTCCCACCAGAACTGTCTGTCTGAGATGATGAGCTTTGGCACTCCATGCACTTGATAGATCTGCTGCAGAAACATCTTGGTTAGTCTCTGGGCTGATGGGAGGCTCAAGCAGGCTATGAAGTGAGCTTGCTTGAAGAACAGATCAATTACAGTCTATATCATAGTATTTCCAACACTGTCTGGAAGTTCAACTATGAAGTTCATTGCTATCTCCTCCCAAGGCTGGGATGGCTCTGCTACTTGCTGCAGCAATCCTGGACTCTTTCCTGGCCTTTTTTCCATAGTTGCACACACAGCACAACTCTTTACATAGCTATCTATGTCTTTTTTCATTCCTGTCCACCAAAATTGCCATTTAGCAAGATGAAAAGTCTTTAGGAACCCAACTGGCCAGCCTGTTTGGCATCGTGGCTTCGCTGTAAGACCTGTATTTGTAGGCTGTCAGGGACATACAGCTTGTCCCCCTTCCAAGCCATCTCCCCTCTCAGAGTCCATTCCCTTTGGTGGGCTCCGAACCATCAATTTGTAGTTCTTTTTTCACTTGCTGTATCAATGGATCACTGGGGTCCGAGGCTTTCCCTTTTCCTTGTTGCCTGGTGATTACTTGTGCTTTTGTATTGGGGTATGAGGGACAATGCATCAGCTAGGAAATTTTTCCCTCCTGGAATGTATTTCAACTCAAAGTTGAACTGGTTAAAATATTGGGCCCCACTTGTTTGGGGGAAAGCTGCCAGGACCGGAGCCGGCAGCAGCTTCTTCCTATCACTCAGCCCTTATCTTGGAGTGACTTTTTCCGCATTCAGCCCTGAAGGGTAGTGGAGTCTTCCACTGTACATGTGTTCAGAGGCAGTCTGCAGTCCTCTGGATCCAAGTCTTGGCGTTGGAAGAAAAGCAAATTTCCAAAAGGAGCAGATTGATTGGGTGCGAGGGGGTGGCGGTGGCAAGGATGGGCAGGCCGGGACTTCCCTGTCTCCCCACCCAAGTGGGCTTCTGGCATAGCCCCAGGCCTCTGGGGGAGGGAGGGAAGCCCCAGCCTGCTGCTCCTGGCGCCACCACTGCCTCATCCCTGGCAACAGCAGTTCTTGTGCTGCTGTTTCCCCAGCAGCACCAGGAGCAGCTGGCGGGGCAGAGAGGGCTGTGGAAGGCTGCAGCAGCAGGCCATTTATGCCAGCTAAGAGACAGAGGAGCAGTCAGGAGAAGGAAAAGCCACAGGCAGAGGGGTGAGCTGCCCCAGTAGGACCAGAGGCTAGCATGGCTGGATGCTGCCCGGAGTGCAAGGTGGGCAGGCTATTCGTGCTAACAAAGGTTGATGCAACCCTCTCCCACCAGGGAGCATGACCGCTTCCTGCCTGGCATGCCTCTTACTGCTTACTGCGACTGTTTCCCCACCCGTGGCTCTCCATGAGTGAGGAGCTGCGTTCTCCTCCGGTCCTCCAGTCTCCTGCTAAGAGACAGTGGCTGCTCCTGGAGCAGCCAGGAGAAGGAGAAGCCGCTGGCGGGGAGGTGAGCTGCCCCAGGAAGACCGGAGGAGAGCGTAACTCCTCACTCATGGAGACCCACTGGCGAGGAAGCGGTTGCAGTAAACTGGATTGGACCCTCAGCGCTGGACCTGAGGATTTGGGGAAATTTTCAATCTATAACTTTCACACATTTTGAATCAGATCTCTTGGAGTTGGGGGTTTTCTTTCTTGGTTATTGAATGGACACAGATCTGAGAGGTCCATCTCTTTCTTGAGCACCTGAAGTGGTGATCTTGCTGGCTCCAAGCTCTCACAATCTCTGCCTGCATTCTCCACATTCCATTTCCCTCCCCACAGTTCATTGGCAAGTTGAAAAGCATTAGGTTTGAAAGAAGCAAAACAGTTCAATCTTGACACTTGGTTTTTCCTGCCCAGGTGTAAAACTTTCTCCACATTAAATTTCATTTTGTTGGATAGGACCCATTGTTCAAGTTTGTTAAGTTCTTTCTGGATTCTGAGTTTGACTTATGGGATGCTATTCCTGCCAGGTTAGTGTTGTCTGCAAATTTGATGGTTCCCCATCTATTTCCTCATCTAAATCATTTATGAAAATATTGAAGAGTACTGGGCCTAAGACAGAACCGTGTGGTACCCCACTGCTTATTTCCTTCCATGTAGATTTAGCACCATTAAGGACTACTCATTGAGTACAGTTTGTCAGCCACATACAAATCCACCTGTTGGTGATACTGTCTATCCCACATTTTTCTAGCTTACCAAGAAGTAGGTCGTGGTCTTCTTTGTCAAATGCCTTGCTGAAGTCTAAATATACTATGTCCACAGCATTTCGCTGGTGTACTAATTTAATCACTTTGTAAAGGAATGAAATAAGATTGGTTTGGCATGATCTGTCTTTAACAAACCCATGCTGGCTACTAGTTATAAATTTATTTGTTTTCTAGATGTTCACAGATCTGTGGTCCCCCACCCCGTATCTTCCCAGGTATTGATGTTAGGCTGATTGGTCTGTAGTATTCTGGGTCTGTTCCCCCCCCCTTTTTTTTGAAGATGGGAGCCACATCAGCTCTTTTCCAATCCTCTGGTAGTTTCACGGTTCTCCAAGATTTTTTAAAGATACGATACAGTGGTTCTGAGATAATATCTGCTGGCTCCTTCAAAACGCTGGGATGTAATCCATCAGATCCTGGTGATTTATATTCATTAAGATCAGACAAGTTCTCTTATCATTTTCTTGCTTATTTTGATTTTTATTTCTAGTCTGTCTTTTAAAGTTATGCTTTTGGTAGGTTGGGCTATTATTTCTTTTTGCGTAAAAACAGATGCAAAGAATGAGCTAAGCAGCACTGTTTTCTCTCTACTTCCTGTTACTTCCTTGCCATCATCTCTCTTTAGTGGACTGACTGTTTCCTTAACTTTTTTCTTATTATTTATATGTTGAAAGAAACTTTTTAATATTATCTTTGACTTTGGCATGATCTGTTTTTAACAGATATTCACAGATCTGTTTTTGGATTACTTTTTTCAGTATCTTCCCAGGGCAGTACTGTAAAATTTTAAAAGGTAAAGCTTTCTCTGTCTAACGCTAGGGTGCGATGCTCATCTCTGTTTCTTGGCTGAAAGAGCCAGAGTTATCTGAAGACATTTTTCATGATCATGCTCTGCGCTGGAGGCAAAGAAAGGGTCATCTGGGAGGTACATGCTGCCTCCGGAGCCTCCAGAGTCGGATCTCAGTGAGGCAGAGGAACAGGGGGAGGAAGAGGGGGAGCCTGTTCCCACTGCACATATGCACAGAGCTGCCAGAAGGCAAGAACAGCTAAAACAAAAGGGACAACTCAGGAGTAGGGCTGGGAGTCTTATGGCCCCTCCCATAAGATTTAAAAGAGGAGCAAAGGCACATGGGCCTTTGCAGAAAGCAACGTTTGTTCATTCAGTTTAAAGCCTGAAGTTCTGTTTGATTCTGGACTTGGTGTGGCTTTGCCAATTAGGTCTTTGTCAACGTGTCAAGGGAGATAAAGGTGGGTGATTATCCCGAAGAATTTCTCCTGAGTCCACATATGGGACTCATCTGTGAATGAACAGAATTCACAGTTCTTGCAATAAAAGAGGTTTTTGGGACTACTCGTGTGTTTTAATGACTCAGGAAGCCTAGGTCAGAAGAGATGACACTAAACTAGCAGGAATAGCCAACAGTCCAGAACACTGGACCTATCTAACAAAATGAAATTCAATGTAGAGAAAAGTAAGGTTTTACACTTAGGCAAGAAAAAACAATGTACAAGTACAGATTAAGTGAAATCTGGCTCAATAGCAGTAACTATGAGAGGGATCTTGAAGTCCCAGTGAATAATCACTTAAATATGAACCAGCAGTCTGTGACAGCAGTCAAAAAAGCCAATGCAATCCTAGGCTGCAGTAGCAAGAGGGACAGAATCAAAATCACGTAAAGCAGGGGTGAAATGCTACCAGTTCGCTCTGGTTCGGATAAACCGGTAGCAATAAAAATTACTGCACAGTACAGGCCAAAAGGAGGCTTGGGAAGGTCAGTAGAACAGTGAGGGGGGGGATCAGCTGTGGCGCGCAGTTTAGCTTTGCTAGAAAGCAGGAAATCCTGCTTTCTAGCAAAGCTAAACCATGTGGCACATATGATCATTTGATCGTAGCTTTTTTTAACTACTGGTTCAACCGGTAGCTTTTAAAATAGCGCGCATGTGTGGCCAGCCAACTGGTAGCAAACCAGTTCAGATTTCACCACTGAAGTATTACTGACATTTATAAGGCCTTGGTAAGACCACTTTTGGAATGCTGCATCCAGTTTTGGTCACCACAGTATTAAAAAAAAAAGTTGAGACTCTGGAAAGAGTGCAGAAAAGATCCACAAAGATGATTAGAGGGCTGGAGGCTAAAACATATGAAGAATTGATATGTCTAGTCCTGTGATGGCGAAACTTTGGCATGTGTGCCACAGGTGGCACATGGAGCTATATCTTTTTTTAAAAAAACAAGTTTTATTGGCTTTTTCTCCTCTCCCACATTCACCCACATCTTTTTTTTAACAGTTGTTGGCCATTTCTTATCTTATACAATTAATCAAATTCAAATACATTTTACTCAATTACAATTTTTGCCAAAATTGTCTTCCCCCCTTTTCTTCTTTTTTAAACATAGCTCAATATTTCTATACTTGCATACATAAACACTATCTTCATTTATCCCTAAATTCTAACTTTACTGTTTATTCATATTTATTCTCTTTTATTCTTAAACAGTTTATTCTTTATCTTAATATATTTATATTTGTTTTTTCGGCATTGCCTTTCTTTCACTTCATCTTTTTTATTGTACAGCAATCTTTCTCCTCAAACCTACCCTCTCCCTCTTCCCTATCGCTTCCTACTTTCTTTCCCCATCCTTTTCTTCTCTTGATCTTCTCTTATCTAGATTCATTCCAGTTGGGCTTCAGGCCAGGGTACAACACGGAAACGGCATTGGTCGCATTGGTTGATGATCTCTGGAGGGTTCGGGACAGGGGTTGCTCCTCTGTCCTGGTTCTATTAGATCTCTCAGCGGCTTTTGATACCATCGATCATGGTATCATGCTGCGATGGTTGGAGGGGTTAGGAGTGGGGGGCACCGTGTTGCGGTGGTTCTCCTCCTTCCTCTCTGATCGTATTCAGTTTGTGTTGGCAGGGGGGCAGAGGTCGACCTCGAGGCGCCTTGTATGTGGGGTGCTGCAAGGGTCAGTTCTCTCACCCCTTCTGTTCAACATTTATGTGAAGCCGTTAGGCGAGATCATCTGTGGTTTCGGAGTGAGATTCCATCAGTATGCTGACGATACTCAGCTGTACATCTCTACCCTGGACCACCCCAATGATGCCCTTGATGTGATGTCCCAGTGCCTGGAGGCCGTGCGGATCTGGATGGGGAGAAACAAGCTCAAACTCAACCCCTCCAAGACCGTGTGGTTGTGGCTTCCAGCGCCCTGGTATAGTCAGCTGGTTCCATTGCTGACTATTGGGGGCGAGATCTTGGCCCCCTCAGAGAGGGCTCGCAACTTGGGTGTTCGCCTAGATGCACAGCTGTCTTTGGAAGATCATATGACGGCCGTGGCCAGGAGAGCTTTCTATTGGGTTCACCTGATGTACTAGTTGCGTCCCTTTCTGGACTGGGATGCCCTGCGCACGGTCACTCATGCCCTCGTCATGTCATGTCTGGACTACTGTAACGCTCTCTAAATGGGGCTCCCCTTGAAGAGCACTCGGAAGCTCCAACTGGTCCAGAATGCGGCTGTGCGGGTGGTTATGGGTGCGACTCGGCGCACCCACGTAACACCCCTCCTGCGCGAGCTGCACTGTCTCCCGGTGGTCTTCCGGCTGTGATTCAAGGTGTTGGTCACCACCTTTAAAGTGCTCCATGGCTTAGGACCAGGGTATATACGAGACCACCTTCTGCCATCAACAGCCTCCCACCGGCCAATATGCTCCCACAGAGGGAGGCTCCTCAGGGTGCCGTCGGCCAAACAGTGCCGACTGGCGACACCCAGGGGGAGAGCCTTCTCTGTGGGGGCACCAGCCCTCTGGAACAAGCTGCCCCTAGATGTTTGTCTTAGCCCCGACCTGCATACTTTTTGCCGTGCCCATAAGACCTTTTTGTTCCAGCAAGCCGGACTGGCCTAATACGAATTTTATAATGGGTGTATGTGTGTTTTAATTCATGGGGCAAATTTTATATATTCGATTTTAATTGGTTTTAAATTTTATAAATCTATGTGTTTTATTATGGCTGTACACCGCCCTGAGTCCTTCGGGAGAAGCGCGGTATAGAAATCTAATAAACTACAACAACTATGAACTACAACTTCTCTACTTCCCCTTCCCTTCTCCTTCTCCTCCTCTTTTCCCCCATCTTACCTTCTCTCCTATTCTAATTTCCCTTCCCTTCCTTCCTCCCTACTCTTCCATCCCTCTCTCTCCTTCTTCCTCCCTTCCACCTCTCTTCTCCTCCTTCATCTCTCTCTATTGCTGTATTCATTTTTAATTTAATATTTTCCACTGTGGAGTCCAGGCAGCCCCGATCCCTTGTCCTTTTAATTATTAACAGTATATTTCATCTTGTTCCCTTTTTTCCTTCATATCTTTTTACTCAAACAATCTTCTAATCCTTTGTCTTTTTTACTTTTACCAATGTATTTTTTCTGCTTTACTTCTTGCAAGTATAACATTTAAATCATTTTTATCATTTCAATTTCATTCAGTTTTACATTCAGTTTCAATTATTGAATATATTTCTCAAAATATCTTAACAATATATTTCCACTTATTCAGATATATATTTATAAAGCGCATCTTATCATTTCTCATTTTACCCAATCCAATTAGTTCTTAAAATATTCTTCATTTGCCTTCTTTTCCCTTTTTGATTATGTTTCAAATATATAGTTTGAAATATTCCAATTATTGCATTTCAATCCAAGTTTATTCATATTATTAAAACTTATCATTCTATAGACCTCCAATATTATTAAGCATATGACATTTATTGCATTCTCATTTTCAGTAGAGCATATTTAAAACTTAAAATATAGAGTATAAATCTTATTCCCTTTATTTCATACAGCTCTATACGCCCCTTATTTTAAAATCACTTAATTAATGTCACTGTTTTATCTTTTTTTCTGACATTAAACTCACCTATTAAATTTTACAGTTCTGAATATATTTTCATTTCTTTCTGTCTTTCCCCTTTTCTGCCCTATATTTCCCATTGTTTCTGCTTTTCCTTTCCTTTTTCGTATCTTTTCATTGTTAATCCCGATGTACTTATTTTGTGTTTTAAAATCATGAAATCTTTGCCCTTTATTTCCCATTGTTTTCCATCCCTTTTCCCTCTTTCTTATATTTCCACTGTAAATCCCAGTGTAATCATTTATGTTTTTAATATTTTTTCTTCTCCTCCACCCTCTTTTCCTTCTTTTCTTTTTCCTTTTTCTTCCTTTCTTTTTTATTTTAGAATTCTATACTCTCCTATTCTGCCCTATATTTCCCATTGTTTCTCCTTTCTCTTTCCTTTTTTGTGTCTTTTCATTGTTAATCCCAGTATACTTATTTTATATTTTAAAATCATAAAATCTTTTATTTTGTCCTTTATTTCCTATTATTTAGTCATTTCCTTTTCATCTTCAGTGCATTCTAGCTCAATCTCTACATCTTCGAATTTCAATTTTCCATGCAAATTAATAATCATTTCCTTTATTTCCAAATACATAAGAGAGAGAGAATCTGGAAGCAGCCGGGAAAGTGTGACTGGTTGGGAAAATGCCGGGCTCCAATGAGCTTGGCGAAATCCAGCCAGACAAACTGACACCTGGGGGTCTTCAGACCAAAACTGTCCTGTAGGGACAGTGAAGAAGGAGAGGCAGCTCAGTGTCTAAAGCGAGACAGGCAAGTCCCTTGGATAGCCCGAGAAACTCTCCAAGCTAGTGACGGGGGACGGCGATCAGGGTGAATCACCATGAAGCTGTAGCCTCTGGAGCAAGTGATATGCAGGAGGGAAGATTTGGACAGAATGTTGGTGTTGAGTGAGTGATTGGCCAACCCATAGACAATAAAAAGAAAATTCTAAATAGTTTAAACTACTAAAATTTCCCTGGCGTGGAAATAGCGGCTAAATAGTGACGGGGGAGATGGCGGATGGAGAGAGAAAGTGGGAATGACAAGCGGGCCATAGAAGAACCTGACTAAAGAATTAAAAGTGATTGATAAATGGAAATGTAAATTTGGAACTCGGATTTAATTTGGATTGGATTACAAACTGATTGGTTGTATATAAAGATGAAAGAAGAATTGAAAAACTGGCTTTTTCTCTTTTTTGACTCAGTAAAAATGGATGTGGATTACAAATAAAATGGTGATTTGTTAATTAGCTGAGTGGAATGGTGGATTATAGAGAGACATCTGTAGGAGAAAGAAGAGCATGACATGGAATTGTCTGTTTTGAGAAACTTTGAAGAAGTGAGGAAAAAAAATAAATAAAACCTTGAACTTTTAAAATGATAACTGGTGAGAACCAAGGATGATATGTTTTGCCTATATGAGGATAGACTTTGATGATTAAAAAAGAAGGACCTTAATGCGACTCAAAACTAGAATAATAGCAACCCGGAAAGAATAAAATGGAACAGGAAATTAACAAACTGATAAAGGCACATGGAACTATATTTGTGGGCATGCGAGCAGCCAGCTGATTTTTGGGCCTTCTGGGTTCACCGGAAGTCAGGAAATGGGCTGTTTCCTGCCTCCGGAGGGCCTCTTGGGGCATGGGGAAGGCCGTTTTCTCCCTCCCCAGGCTCCTAGAAAGCCTCTGGAGCCTGGGGAGGGCAAAAAATGTGTCTACCATCACGTGCCAAAAGGGGGAGCGCAAACGGGGTGGTGGTGGTGTCATATGTGCATGCCTAGGGGGACAGGGTGCATTGAATTGTGGGGTATGGGCATGCACATGCGCTTTCCAGTGGTGGGTTTCCAACTTTTTTACTACCGGTTCTGTGGGTGTGGCTTGGTGGGTGCAGCAGGGGAAGGATACTGTAAAATCTCCATTCCCACCCCAATCCAGGGGAAGGATACTGCAAAATCCCCATTTCCTCCCGATTATCTGGGACTTGGGAGGCAAAGAATAGATGGGGGTGGGGCCAGTCAGAATTTTTACTACCAGTTCTCCGAACTACTCAAAATTTCCACTACCTCTCTCCAGAACTGGTCAGAACCTGCTGAAACCCACCTCTGGCACGTTTCCCGTGCTCCCCCCACTTTTGGCACATGATAGCAAAAAGGTTAGCCATCACTGTCTATTGAAAAGAAGGACTAGGGATGACATGATAGCAGTGTTCGAACATTTGAGGGCCTGCCACAAAGAAGATGAGGTCAACATATTTTTCAAACCACACGAAGGCAAGACAAGAAGCAATAGATTGAAACTAATCAAGAAGAGAAGCAACCTAGAACTAAGGACAAAAATTTCCTAACAATGAGAACAATGGAATGGCTTGCCTTCAGAAATTGTGGGTGCTCAATCACTGGAGGCTTTTAAGAAGAGACTGGACAGCCACTTGTCTGGAATGGTATTATGTCTCCTGGTTCACCAAGGTCCCTTCTGTTAACAGGTGCCATAGATTTTATCAGTCTTTTGCCTCTTAATATTTGTGAATATACACAGTAACAAGTCTGAAAAATTTAGCTGTGTCCAGTTTCAGGGACAGATTGTATGCTGAGGAGTGCAGGCAGTGCACAAGTTGCCCGTCTCTGATCAAAAGATAATTTTATTTCTTACATCTCCTTTCACTATTTCTTGCTTTTCTTCTGACACCAATGTGACAGAATTTGTTAATTTTAATGTGCCATTTGAAATCCATTCTATTCTGTCTTTCCTGTGTTTTCTGCAGAAGGAAAATGTTTTCTTCCATTTTTTTTACATTTGATATTTTTGTCAATTTTAAAAGTTTATAACCCATATGATTACATCTAAATAAACTTACTTGACCAAAATTTACAGCTGCATGTTGTGCTGAACTTGTAAATATCACTATGGTAAGATATTCAGAAAGCTTTTCCCGTGTCTTAATTGCCTTAGGAAATCCTGAAAATCAGAAAAGAGAGGCAGAGAAAATATTTTTAAAACTTGAAGGAAGACAATAGAATCTTTCCCAAGTTGTTTGAAATGAATTCTCTGTATTCTTCTTGTTCTAAGAGCAAGCCAATTACCGTGTTTCCCTGAAAACACGACCCTGTCTTATATTTTTTTGAACCCCAAAATAAGAGCTTGGCTTATTTTCAGGGAGGTCTTATTATTTTGGGGAGTGTGGAACAAGATGGGGCTCCTCCTGACATCTTACCTGATTTCCAGCTCTGTGTTTAAATATTTTCCGGAAGGGCTTATTTCCGGGGGAGGCTTATTTTAGCACATGCGCTCAAAAGCTCGATTGGGCTTATTATCAGGGGATGTCTTATTTTGGGGGAAACAGGGTACATTATTTTAGAGGGGGTTGTGAAAACAAACCAATATATTGAAAAAAACCCCAATGTTTATTCCTCTAATTTGTATAACCAATCAGAAGCAATTGATTCTGGGCATCAATACAACAGAACTAAAAGAATAAGTATCTAAAAGAATTATCATCAACAAATATTAAAGTCATTAAAGAACTACAAAAACCACTAAAGCAAGAATAACACACAAAGAAATAGTGGAGCCACTTCGCTAGTTCACCCATCTCTTGGTGTCTCCAGGCCTGCTGGCATAGAAGCAATCCTCGCCTCAGGGTGGAGCACAGGGACACCAGAAAAGATCTGCTGCCTAGCACCTATTAAACATAGCTCATCCACCTATTAGATCAGGTGGATGAAACTCGGAAGAAGCAGCCCATCAATAATCCAATCCTATGCTACCATGTTTCCCCAAAGACGACCCACCCCAAAAATAAGCCCCAGCCTGATTTTTCAGGAAGCCCTACCCCAAAAATAAGCCCTTGTGAAGTGGGTGGATGTGGCACACAAGGCAGCCTTTCCTTCCACGGTCACCTCATGGAGGCTCGACCCCTTAATTGTGGCCATGGATCAGCTGAGTGAGGGCTGGGAGCTGCCTCTCATTCTGTCTCTCCGGGTGCCTGGAGGTGTTTCCAGCACACTTTTGCCAGTCCCAGCCCTGCCCACAGCGCCAAGCAACCTCACAGCTGAGGGTCCCTCTCTTCTGCAGCTTACCTTGTGGCTCTGGGGCAGGCGGCGGCAACCACGGTTTGCGCTCCACCAGGCCTGGAACTCTGGTCTTGCTCAGGCCGCTGTTACGAGGCAGAAAGCCATGCGGTGCATAGAAATTGGATCCCCTCCCCCACCTCTGTCTAGCTGCTAGGCCTGTTGCACCTGCTGCTGCTGGCCTCATGGGGGCTCTTTGCCCTCCTGGCCTCCCTGCTGGCATAGGGCAACTCGGCCCAGATCCCGCGGAGTGCAATGCTCTGCCACAGCTTTGGAGCAATCCTCCTTTTTCCCTGTGCAGGATTGCAAGACTAAAGGTTTCGAAGGGAGCATTTTTGGGATGTGCATCTGTGCAGGGCTCCCCAAGGATAGGACAATCTGCAGGGAAATGGGGAGGGGGATTTTCCTGCCAATTGGAGCAAGGCAAAGCCTCCAGTCTCCAAACCTATGCAGGGAAGGTGGAGGTTTGCTCTAAAGTTGCGGCACAGCATTGCACCGGGAGACCTCTGCAGGTAACATTTCTGAAATGTTAACTTTTAATAACATACTCACAGGGAAATCATCCCCCCCATCACGGCTTGATTTTGTTTTCTTTGAAGCTTTGCGCCAAGAAAAGTCTATGTTTTCTCATTCCCTTCCCCCCCCTCCCCCGGTGTCCATCTCAGCTTTCACAGACAACAGTTAGCCGGGGTGAAGGCTCCCTCCTTGTCAGGGCCCATCGTGAGCGGCCACCAGTGGAGCCATGCCTCCTCACCCGCTGCCGCTCCCCACCACCCCCACACACATCTGGAATGAGAGTCAAGGAGCGTAACTGTGCCCCGGCGCCTGCAACACTGAGTAGGCGTGCAGACTGGCGCTCAGCAGCCCAAAGGCAGTGGTAGACAAGGTGGCACAGGTGGCATGGCTCCACTGGTGGCCACTCACAATGGGGCCTTAGCAGGCTGGCAGTGCTCATTCTGACTGTATGTGGGGTAGCTCCAGTGAGAGGTAGTGGAAGCTGATGGGTAGAAGCTGGGGATTGGTGGTAGGCTGGGCTGGGCGGAAGGCGAGGTGGCTGCAGAGCCACTGCAGGTGAGGCAGACGCCAAAGGCTGTAATTACCAGTAACATGATTATTAAGTGAATATGGGGTTCCCCATTGACTTTGCTTGTCAGGAGGTTGCCTCACTTGGACTCCTGACCAAGTTGCTGGTAAAACCATTTTTGAAGGAGGTGCAAGGCATGTGGGACCTCCTGCTGCTCTTGCAGCCAAAATCAGCTGCAAAAGCGGGCGCATATCTTGGAGGCGGTGGCCAGAATGGCACCCGCAAATCAGCTGTTATGTGAACCAAGTTGCTGGTAAGACCATTAGGCAAAGAGGCACGACCCCCCACCCCCACCTCCCAGTACATGGGGGGGAGGGGGGAGGGGGGAGGAAAATAAGACCTCCCAAAAAATAAGACCTGGTGCCTTTTTTGGTGGCCCAAAAATATAAGACCCAGGCTTATTTTTGGGGAAACATGGTATGTAGTGTTTTAAAGGCCAACCCCAGCACTTGGTGAACTGGACCCAGAAACAAACTGGCAATCAATGCATCTTACCCAGCAGAGGTGTAACATGTGCTCTGAAGTTTCTGAGTAGTCTTTAAGGGTAGACCCATGTAGAACAAAGTCCAATTGAGAGGTGGCCAGAGCATGAGGGGATAGAAATGGACCTGGAAAAAGTCTGGGCGGTCATGGAGTGGGTGCCTCCCCGCATCCATAAGCAGCTACAAAGTTTCCTAGGCTTTGCTAACTTTTATCGACAATTCATCCCCGCCTTTGCAAAAATTGTGTTACCCATTAGTAATCTCCTAAAAACAAATGGAGAAGCTAAACCAAAGCCTAACCGTTCCCTCGAGTGGACCATGGAGTGCCAAGCAACATTTCAGAAATTGAAACGGTTGTTTGAAGCCGAACCCATCCTTAAACATCCCAACATGAAGGCCTCCTTCATAGTCCAGGCTGATGCCAGTGATGTGACTGTGGGGGCGGTACTATTACAAGCTAATGATGCTGGGATTTTACAACTCTGACCTACACCTCCCGGAAATTAACTGAAACTGAATGGAGATGGGCAGTATGGGAGAAAGAGACATTTGCAGTCCAATGGGCCTTGCTAACTTGGAGGCATTTCCTCAAAGGGGCAAAACACCCTTTTGAGGTGTGGACTGACCATAAAAACCTAGAAGCCTTAAAAACATCCCAGAAATTGTTATCTAAGCAAGTCAGTTGGGCTCAAACTTTAATCGTTTTAACTTCTCTTTATGCTATCTTCCTGGGGGAAAGAACTTTATGGTGGACACTCTATCTAGATTAAACCAATATAATAGCACCCAGCCGGAAGTGATCTGCCCGATGATTCCCTCCAAGCAACTGGCTGCCCCTGGTGGTCACCAGAGCCCAGAGGAAGGTGGACCTTGATCCCACCGATTTATGTGAACAGCTAAAAGGAGCGCTTAGAACTAATGACTGGTTCTTATCCCACTCAAACGAGTGCACAATTTGTGATGGTCTAGAAAGTTGTACGTCCCCGCCAGTTTTCGGGGGACTATATTACAGCAGGCCCATGACTCAAAAGCTGCTGGTCACTTTGGGTTTGTCAAGACTTTATATTTAGTTAAATGGCAGTTCTGGTGGCCCTCTTTGAAAAAGAACATAGAAGCCTACATCGCTAGTTGTCCTGTGTGTGCTTCCGCAAAGAGGCCACCTGGAAAGCTGCCTGGACTTCTCCAGAATATTGCTAGCCCTAGTGCTCCATGGAAAGAAATATCCATGGATTTTATTGTTGAGCTGCCCGAGAGCTGGGGAAATACGGTCATTTGGGTGATCTAGAACTTGGTTCTAGAACAGTACCTCAGATGTTACATAAATTACCAGCAAGACAACTGGGCTGACTTATTGCCTTTTGCAGAGGTTGCTTATAATAATTCCATCCATAGTAGTACTGGTTTCACCCTGTTCAAACTGGCTTCTGGTCAGGACTTTGTATCCATTCCAGAGCTGCCACAGAAGCCCCACATCCCTTCACTAGTGGAATGGATTGAGCAGCTCCAGTTTATCTGGCCTGCTACTCGTAAGGCTAGATGAGGCTCATTGAACCCATAAGAAATATGCTGACAAGAAAAGAGCTATGCCGAAAGACTACCAGGTTGGGGATATAGTTTTCTTGTCTACTAAGTACTTACAGACTACTCAGAAGTCAAAGAAATTGGGGCCTAAGTATGGGGGTCCTTTCCCTATTGTCAGGATTGTTAACCCGGTCACGGGTTACAGCTACAGTTACCAAAAACCCTTAGAAGAATTCATGTTAGCTTATTGAAACCTGAACATACCTCCTCTCTCTGACCAGATCAACCTACCCCTCCTGTATCCCTGCTCATAGAAGAGAGAGATGTGACTGTGATGTGATCTCAAAGAGATCCCAGATTCCAAGAAACATAGGGGGAAAGTACAGTATTTGATCGCCTGGAAACATTTTCCTCCTTCTCAATCTGAATGGGTGAATGAGCGAGATGTCAAAGCACCAAAACTTTTACAACTGTTTCACACTAAATACCCTGATAAACTTTAGTCTTCTTATTGTAAAATCTCTTGTATATTGGGTTGTTATGTTGTTTCTATCTCGTTTCTTTTGTTTTGTGTTTTCCTCCAGAGCTAACACCTTTACTGCAGGAGGGCCGAATATCAGCTTCTATGATGCTTCCTTGCTTTCGGCTGCCATAGTAATGGGGGGGGGATTGGCATTTGGGAGCGGGATATGAGCTGGAGAGAGATGCCCTGTATGAATGAAAAGGGAAGTTTGCTCCCATGTTTTACTGCACAGCTGAATGGACTTGTTTAAGCCCAGTCAAGGTCAACCGTCCCGGAATACCAGATGGGTGAAAACACCTGAAGATGTGAATGGACGGGATTGGATATTTACCCTCAGTCCTATCGGGGAGGGATTTGAAGATACTTTCAATATGTAACTTTCATGCTTTTTGCTTCAGATCTTGCTTTTCTTTCATTGCTATAATTTCAAACTCAGTAAAAGTACCTTTTCTCTACAAACATAGAGTTGGGGTTTTCCTTTCTTGGGTTTTGAAAGGATGCACACCTGACAAATACTGAAATTTAAGTTGAGAGTGCCACCTGCTGATGAAAGGAAAAATTACAAATCTGGGAATACCCATATGAAGGACTGTGAAAATATCTATCGGATTATTTTTAACTACCCCATGACTACTGGAGACCCAAATATGAAAATAAGGAAGCTATCTAATTAAAGATACCCTCAAATGTTATGCTAGAAGATTGAACTTGTAAAGGGAACACAAAAAGGCTTTTGATAGCCTCTGGGAGTATCTAAATGTAACTGATTGTTTATTTATGGTATATAAAGAATTGGGATTAGTGCACCTTAAAGGGCAATTTAAGGACTGAATAAATAGTTCTTGAACTGCTGGACAAAAATTGAATTTTTAAAAACAAAATAAGATGCTGTATAAGGAAGAAATATGTGGAATTTTGAAGGGCATTACTTTTTCAAAAGTAATGAAAGTGGCGTAGGAGCCTGAGTGGCGTAGGAGGCTAATGCCTCCTACTAAGGCAGCATTTAACATCCAGCTGCCAGAAATTACTGCGAGTTCAATTCTCACCAGGCTCAAGGTTGACTCAGCCTTCCATCCTTTCTAAGGTGGGTAAAATGAGGACCCGGTTGTGGGGGCAATAAGCCGACTTTGTGTTAGGATATAGTTTGGGCCTAACCAGTTGTCCAGGCAATATATGTATACTGTAACTTTAAGCTGTAAATGTTACGTTCTTGCTGAGTCATGCTGTAATTGGATAATGACTAGTTGGGAGTATACTTAAACAAAGCATTGTAACATGGTCAGTTGCTGCTATTGTAAAGAAACTGCTATTGTGAAGGAGTTGCTATCTGTTAATCATCGTTTGATGGATCTGCTACCATCGTGGTTTGCTAACCAGAGTGAGTTTGTTTTACTGTAACTACTGGACTGATTTAAATGGTGAAGACTTGGAATTTGTTTATGACTATGCGACTGCTTTTTCCTACGATAAAGTAAACTTTTGCTAAACCAGTTTTCTTATTCATTGCTCTCAGCAACGTTTCCTTGTGCAGTTACTCTGCTGGTTGGCAACACAACATCAATATCCTTAACACTTTGTATAAAATATACAAAAGTATGAAGGCTATTGCTTAACACATTGTAAGCCGCCCTGAGTCTCCGGAGAAGGGCGGCATATAAATAAAATTAAAAAACAAAACAAAACACAAAAGACATCATGGAGAAAGGTTTTAAGGAGACTATGGAAAAAATGGCGAATACCATACGTGGGATGATGAGTAAAGACCAAGATGCCCAGGAAAGGGAGGAGTCAACAGAAGAAATGAAGGAAGAAGAAGACAAAGAGAAGACAACAATGAAAATAACAGTGACTGATGAATTAAATCAGGGGGAAAATATACTAAGAGAGTTGGAAAATACGTTTGAAAGGGAGATAGGGGCCTGGGCAGAAATTTTGGAAACTAGGCAGTGGAAGAGGGTAGAGGTGTGAGAAATACCTAGATTGAATAGCGAAGAAGCAGATGCAGACAGAGTTAAAAATTCAAGAGAGGAATTTGAGAGCAAGTCAAAAAAAGCATAGCAATTAAAGTATTGAAGCGGACAAGAGAAGATGGTTTTACTTTTTTGTTGTTCTGATTTGCCTTTTCTCTCTCTTTCTTTTCTTTTTACCTGCTTGAGCTGGATTCAGAAGCAAACTTGCAATTCCCCCATCCAGACCCCCAAAGTCTCCAGCCACCACAAGAAAGCAATAACAACAACATTTAGGTCACCTGGGATAGAAATACAGTATAAAGCTCATCCCATGCTGGCAGAATTACCCAGCGGCTTCATCTATATATATTAAAAAGAAGTGGAGAGAATACTGAACCCTGTGGCATGCCACAAATGGCTATGAACTGGAACTTTTGATCCCATTATCCCTATTAATCCCAATCAGAAACAGTCTTGGAGAAGAGCTGAACCAGCACAAAACTGTGCCACCCATCAGCAGATCCTGCAGCTGGCCCAAAAGGATACCATGGTTGATGGTATCTGTCAGTGTGTAAGAAATTATGAGCTGGGATAGCCATAACAACAACTCAACCAGTGGGAGCTGTTTGGTGACTAAGAAACAGGATCTGTTGTGAGCCAGGGAAGAAGGCTTTGAGCTCTGGCTTCTGCTGCATGGGTATACATGCATCATGCCTTATATTATTGTATATAAAGAAGTTTCTTTTATATATGAATCCTGCTGAATTATTTACTTGTGTGCTGGTTGGATTGCTGCAAACTCTAACAATACCAAAGGCTACTGATAAAGAGAGCAAGGATGGATGCACTATCCCCACCCTGCTACACCAGAATCATCCTCAATGCTGTCTCTGTCCCATAATCAGGCCTGAAACCAGACTGGAAAGAGTCCAGATAATCCATTTCATCCAGCTGCCAAGAGAAGATGATTATGAAAGTTGTCCAAGCAGGTAGGATCAAATGATATTTTTTTGAGGAGGGGGCAAATCAAAGCCTCTAAAAGATCCTGGGAACATCCCATCCTGTAGTGATGTATTTATCATTGCCTGAGCCCACCTGGAGGAGTGGGCTCAGGCAATGTTGTGGAGACTTTCACTCATTGTTCCTATTCCACTGTTACCAATGGAATATTCTTAATATTTTTTTAAAAAAAAAATTCTCAGGTTTCCATTTTTGTCAGAAAAGGAAGAGATTTGTTTGTTTGTTTGAAATGTATTAAAGAAATAAGAATTAATTATTTCTGTACAGAGCCTGTAGTACAGGGGTTTAAAGCACCCTGTTATTAACATCTATTAACATCTGCTGCTTGCAATTACTGCAAGTTCGAATCTCACAAGGCTCAAGGTTGACTCAGCCTTCCATCCTTTCTAAGGTGGGTAAAATGAGGACCCAGATTGTGGGGGCAATAAGCTGACTTTGTATAAATATACAAAAGTATGAAGGCTATTGCTTAACGCACTGTAAGCCGCCCTGAGTCTCCGGAGAAGGGCGGCATATAAATCAAATAAAAATAAATAAATAAATAAATTTTTTAAAAAAAGAATTGGTCAAAAGAAGGAAAGTTCTATCACATCAGCTGTGCACTGAAACAAAAACAGAACTGAACTGCAACAGAAGTTGTACATCACCTGAATCCTTGTTGCTCCTCATCCCATAGACAAAGATGTCCTTCACAAAAGCATTGAGTTCCAAGTCTTCACACACTGCTTCTTCACTTCCATAATATATATTAATAATATCTGTCACGAAACTTCAGAAAATATAAAATAAAATTAATGAAACTGTATATTGTCACTTTAATTTTCAACCCTTCCCAATTAATAACTTTCATCTATGTGTGAAAACATGTATACCATATTTTTTGGACTATAAGACACACTGGACTATAAGATGCACCTTAATTTTAGAGGAGGAAAACAAGAAAAAAAGGATTTTGCTTCTGCCTACCAGGATAAGGATCAGCAGCGTCCTCACTTCCACTTGGATTCTGATAATAAGTAGCACAGATCTTTTTTTTTTATAAATTTTTTATTATAACACAAAATAAAACAATACAAGACATATAACATTTATATACAGAAACTCTTTTTACAGCTCTTTCATAGTGCTCCTTCCTTATTATTTATTATTTGTACTGTCAGTGTGGCTATTAGACCCTGTTCCCCTCCTGGGGTAATTGCTCTTAATTAGGATCGTGGCCTTTCCCTCAAAGTATACGAAATAAACTTGATAAGCCCGAGATATATTCTAAGAAACTCATTTTATTGTAAAGAAAATTAAAAAACTCTTACTGGCTAATTAGTTACATTTTGGCAGCGTTCCTGCCGGACCTCTTGGCAGTAGAACAAAAGAAAGAAAATGAAGGAAAAAGGAATGCAGACCTGCACAGTTAGCTTAAAGATTTGAGCATCTACGGAAAGTGGCAGAGTTCAAGCACAGCTGGCAAATTAAAAAACGCAGTGACATGTACAAATATTACTTTATCTTATTCCATATTACTATCTGTCCCCATCATTTCATTTGTAGTCTAATTCTCCTTTACATTTCAGGCACTATATTGTATTTTACCAATTTCCCCCATTATTTTTAACATTTCTTTCTCTCCCCTTTATTCTTCTTCATCATTTTTCCTTTCCTCCAACCACTCATACAGATGGCTGTACCAAATTTTATAGTATTCTGTATCTTTTTCCTTGAATTCTTTTCTCAGTTTGTCCATGTCTGTGCATTTTGTTTTCTTTTTTCCAATTTTGGGCATAGACTATACGGGCAACTGTTAAAATGTGTAGTATTATGTATTTTATTTCCTTTGTATAGTTTTCCTTGAAGATCCCTAGGAAGAATGTCTCTGGTTCTCCTTTATTGATCGTTGCGTTATTTTCTCTAGCCACTTTTTGACTTTGGCCCAAAATTTCTTTGCCACCGGGCAAGTCCACCAGAGATGGTAATATGTTCCATAATTGCTTTTACTTTCCAGCATACTGGTGAATTGCTCAGAAACATCTTAGCTATTCTGGCTGGTGGTAAATGCCATCTATGGAACATCTTCAACTGGTTTTCCTTGTATGCCGTAGACAGTGTTAATTTCATATTTATTCGCCACATCTTTTCCCACTTCTCTAATTCTACGATATGGTTAAAATTCCTTGCCCACTTAATCATAGTATCTTTAACTATTTCCTCTTCCATTTTATACCGTATTAGGAATTTATATATTTTGCTAATTAATTTCTGTTCCATCCCGTGTATAATTTTGTCCAATTCATTTTGCTCCAATTGTACCTCATTTATCTTTACATCTTCTTTATATTTTGACCATATTTGTGAATATATCCACCATTCAATTTCCCTATTCAAATCCTGTTCCAATTCTTGCTTTGTTTTTAATTTTCCCAAGTCATTTAGAATATCCCTGTATCTAATTATCTTAGTCCATTCTATTAAATTTGGATGTATTAGTGTTTCATTAGGCAAAATCCAAATTGGTATTTTTGTATAATGTTGCTTTTTGATTTTAATCCAGATTAATAATAATGCATTTCTAATTATGTGTCTTATGAAATATCCATGGGTTTTATATTTCTCATCCCAGAGGAATGCATGCCATCCTACCTGCAGATCATGCCCTTTGATTGTTAATATTCTCTTGTTCCTCAGCTCCATCCATTCTTTTAGCCATGTTAGGCATGCTGCTTGGTATAGCCATTCCGGAAGGGCTATTCCTCCTCTCTCTCTGGTGTCTTGCAGAATTTTTAATCTAATTCTGGGTTTTTTCCCTTGCCATATAAATTTTGAGATCAATTTATTTAATGAATTGAAATTTTTTTGTCTAATTTTATTGGTATAACCTGGAAGAGGAAGAGGATTTTGGGCAGGATGTTCATTTTAATTGCAGCGACTCTTCCCATAAATGAAATTTGTAAGTTCTTCCAATTATCCAGATCTTTTTTAATTTGCTGTATTAATTTGTTGTAATTATCATGTTTAATTGAGGAACCTCTTGCAGTGAGCCAAATCCCTAAATATTTTATTCTTTTGGTTGTTTGAATCTTCATACTGCCTTCTAATTCTTCCTCTTGTTTTTTTGTATGGTTTTTAGTTAGTAATTTGAATTTATTTTTATTAATTTTTAGTCCAGCCACTGCGCCAAATTCTTCTATTTTTTTAATCAATTTTGAGCCTGATTTTAAAGGTTCCTCTATTATGAAAACCAAGTCATCAGTAAACGCTGTCAGGGTTCCAGAGAAACCCCAACTCCAAGTAAAGACATGGAAGCAAGCATTTTCCAAAGTTCTCTTTACTAGAATAGGCAAACAGGCACATCTGGGGAAACCCGAATCTGAAAAGCCTGGGTTTTCCTTCAGTAAGTCAAAGCTCCTAAAATCATCCCCTTTCCCCCCCCCAAGTTGGTCACGTGGTCCAATCAACGTCCCCTTCATCTCGATCCAGCCCCCTGACCACTCCTTCTCCAGATGCTGGATTGCCCTGACCTTGACCAACAGGAAGAATGCTATTATGTCTACTAACAACCCCTCTCCTTAATCCCCCCTCCTACTTTCCCACATACAAGAAGGTAGCAACATTGGAGCTTCTGACCTAATATGGCTTCCAAAGCTGACAGGTGTCCTCCCCCCCTGCAAAAAGAACCACCTCCTGAAAAATAAAGCAGACAAAACACAAAAGAAGGGGTTAACACCGTGCACCAGACCCCTTAACCCCCTCTCCCCCCCCATCAGGGGGACCTTTTGATTTCTCAGGAAATTTATCATGAAATTGTTTCACTAGAGCATCAGCATTCACATCCCAACTCTTCACCCAAGTAGCTTCAGCCCTTTTCAATGTACCAAATATTGTAAGCGACCCCTGTAGAGTCTAGAGTCCAGGATTTTCTTCACTTCATAATGAGTCTCCCCTTGCACAACTAAAAGAGGGGGTGGAGCAGCTGGCAAGGGTCTTAGGTTAGATTCTCTGGCTGGTCTCAATATGCTACTGTGGAAAACGAGGTGTACGTTCCCTAATATGCGAGGGAGTCTAAGTTGGACAGTCACTGGGTTAATAACTTTCACTATAGGGAAGGGATCTATGAATTTGGGTCCAAACTTCTTGCTGGGTAACCTCAACCTTAGGTACTTGGTTGACAAATACATCTTATTGCCTATTCGGAAAGGTGGTTGGAGGAACCGGCGTTTGTCAGCCTGGGCCTTATATCTTTCCGCTGACTTCACTAAAGCTTTCTTAGTATTCTCCCAACCCATTTTCAATGAGGTCATCTATTCCATTAGGGACATAGAAGTGGGCAGCTCTCTAGGCAACTCAGGCATCGGCACAAAATCCATGCCTGTAGTTATCTGAAAAGGAGTCAACCCAGTACTGCTGTGTACTGCATTATTATAAGCAACTTCTGCGAACGGTAGCAAGTCCGCCCAGTTTTCCTGTTGATAATTGACATAACACCTAATGTATTGCTCCACCACTGAGTTCAATTTTTCAGCCGATCCGTTAGTCAATGGGTGAAAAGCTGAGCTGGGACGACCCAATGGATCATATAAACTTTCTCCAGAACTTAGCGGTAAACTGGACCCCATGGTCTGATATTATTTTCCTTGGGACTCCATGTAGCCTGTACATGTGTTTCACAAACAGCTTTGCCAGCTTCTTGGCTGAGGGTAATCCATTGCAGGCAGTGAAGTGTGCTTGCTTGGAGAATAAATCAATGACAGTCCAAATAACCCTGTTACTCCCACTGTCAGGGAGCTCAACTATGAAGTCCATCGCAATCTCCTCCCAGGGCTTGGTGGGTTTGGCCACAGCCTGGAGAAGTCCAGGGGGCTTCCCTGGTCTGGATTTCACGGTGGCGCAGGTGGCACAGCTCCTCACATAGTCTTCCACAACAGCTTTTATCTTTGGCCACCAGAATTGTCTCCTAGTCAAATGGAGGGTTTTTAAAAATCCGAAGTGGCCCCCTAGTCGAGAATCATGACTCCTCTTTAGCACCAGGAGTCGCAGGCTGCGGGGCACGTAAAGTTTACTCCCCTTCCATGCCAACCCATCTCTTAGGGTTAGGTCCGCCTGCTTTTCCTTGAACCAGAAATCAGTCGAGAGCGCCGCTTTTAGGTCCGCTGTCAACTTGTCTTCGGGTAGGTTGGAACTCTGGCGCATTTGCGCTCTGGTGTGGGCTTGGGCGGCTGGTTGAGTTTCCGAGATCATGGCATGAACTATTTCTTCCTGTTGGCTGTCAAACTGGGGCTTACGGGAGAGAGCGTCAGCTAAAAGGTTTTTACCCCTTGGGATGTATTTCAGGTTAAAGTTAAAGCGTTTGAAATATTGAGCCCAACAAACCTGCTTGGGAGAGAGTTTCCTCGGGGTCTTCAGTGCCTCGAGATTCTTGTGGTCAGTCCACACCTCAAAAGGCTCATTAACCCCCTCTAGGAAGTGTCTCCAGGATAGGAGAGCCCATTGCACCGCAAATGCCTTTCTCCCATACCGCCCATCTGCGCTCCGTGTCCGTTAATTTTCTCGATACGTAAGCACACGGCATTAGATTGTTTTGTGTGTCCCTTTGCAGTAGAACAGCAGCCACCGCCATATCACTTGCATCCACCTGAACCACGAAGGGCTTATTTGGGTCATGATGCTGTAGGATCGGCTCCACTGCAAATAGGCGTTTCAACAGTTCAAAGGATTTTTGACATTCCATTGTTCAAGCTAGGGATTGGCTAGGTTTTGGCTTGGTGGGAGATGGGCTGGTTTTTAGCAATTCTGTCAAAGGGAGCATGACCTCAGCAAAGGAAGGGATGAATTGTCTGTAAAAGTTTGCAAACCCTAGGAAGCTTTGGAGTTGCTTACGGGTACGTGGGGGCTGCCAGTCCAGCACTGCCCTCACCTTCCCTGGATCCATTTCGATTCCCTGACTCGACACCCTGTATCCCAGGTAGTCCAAGGACTCTTATGGAACTCACATTTGGACAACTTTGCATAAAATTTGGCCACTAGGCGCTTTTTCAGCACTTGTCTGACCAATTTGACATGTTCTTCCATACTTTCGCTGAATATAAGAATGTCATCAAGATAAACAAGAACCCCCTGATAAAGGTGCTCATGCAAAATTTCATTGATCAGTTGCATGAAATCTGCAGGGGCCCCTTGGACTCCAAAAAGCATGACCCGGAATTGGAAGCTGCCCAAGGGGCAGTTAAAAGCAGTCTTCCATTCGTCTCCCTCCTTTATGCGAACTCAGTAGTAGGCTTCTCTTAGATCTAGCTTGGTGAAAATCTTGCCTTTTGACAGGTGGTTCAGCAAGTCCTTCATCAATGGGAGGGGGTAGGTATTTTGTATGCCAATGCAGTTCACGCACCTAAAATTGACGCATAATCTCAGTATACCATCTTTTTTTTCTTTAAACAATACTGGGGCAGCCACCCTGGATTTCGCAGGCTCGATGAACCCTCTGGCTACTTTGTTGTCAATGTACTTCCTCAACTCAGTCATTTCAGCAGGTGTCATGGAGTACATTCTGGGTTTTGGCAATTTGGCTCCTGGTTGTAATTCGATGGCGCAGTCCATGGGCCGATGAGGGGGGAGGAGGTTACATTCTTCCTCACTGAAAGCTTCAGCTAAGTCTGCATACACCTTAGGAATCTGGTGTTTGCCTGGAGGCCCGTCTGAACACACTGCTGCTGTTTCTGGTCGCTGGCCGTTATGGGTAGGTTGCTCTTTGGGGGGAGGGGCAGGGGGGTAATGAGCCAACTCCTATTCTGATTTTTTGGTATCCATCTTCCCATTTGATGATGGGAGCCCATTTGTCCAGCCAAGCCAGGCCTAGTATGATTTTTGGGGTTACTATAAATCGTATAAGTTCATGATGTTTCCCATCTCTAATTTAATCAGTTCAGTAATATGGGTGGCAGGGACCCCCCCCCCAATTAACGTTCCATCCACCTGGTGAAATTTAATTGGATGCTTTAAGGGTGTTGTCCTGATCCCCAATTGTTCTACAACTTTAAGCCCGATTAGACATCTGGTGCAGCCAGTATCTATTATTGCTGGCAGTTCTGCTTGTTTCCCTGTCTCTGGCAGCCCCAGTTTTAGTTTAATTGAGAAGGGGGGATGGGTGCACTCACCATCGGGTCTTCATCTCTGCTAGTCACACCAGGAGGGGCTTCTTTAGCCAGAGGCTCCTCGCTCTCTTCAGTGGGGAGGGGAATTTCCATGGCTTGTCTGGCGAATCGGCTGGTGTCTGGGGTTTTCCTTGGAGCCCTCCTGCCTTGTGCAGCTGTGGCAGGATGTTGTTGTGGAACTGGGGCAGGGACCAGGTACTCAGAAGCTCAATGTCCTGTTCGTCCATACTGATAGCACTTAATCGCCCCCCCCCCGGTTGAGGGAGGGGCAACATTTGTAGCCTTTGAAATGGGCCTTCTGGATAACGCTCTCCGAGTTGACTGCTCTGCTGGGGTTTTGCTGTGGGGGTGGACTTCTCTGTCTAGAGCTATGGACATGGTATACCAGTCGTGGAGACGTTCAGGCACCCCCTGGATCCCACAGGCTTTTCTGACTTCTGGGTCAATAGCTTCTTTAAAGTAGTGTAGAAGTATGCGGTCAGGCCAATGCCCTAGATTCCCTGTGACTCATCTAAAGTCCCATACAAAGTCTTTTATAGGTCGATTACCTTGCTTCATGACCTTTAGCGTGGCTTTGCTTTCATTCAGTCTGGGTCCGCAAATCAGGGCATCATCGGCATCATTCAGTTCTGCAGCACCCACATTGTGTAGCTGGGCTATCCATTCAGAAGCCTCTCCCTCATTCATCCCATCTGAGATTGCCGACACCAAGTCCTGTTCTGATTCGTATTGGCCCCCGTACTGATCTACGTGAGCCCATACCCTGCTGAGGAAATAAGCTAGTTTGGCTGGCATCCCATCAAAGGTTGCTCTGAAGTGGGGTGGCATTGGCCTCACGGGTGGAGGGGCTCCGGCAGCAGCTGGCTGGGATGGAACTTTCTGCAGGGCTGCTACTGGTTGCTGCATTCCAGCTGGCTGCTGGGGGACGTGCTGGGCTGGAGAGAGGGAGGGCAACGTCGTCGGCTGCTGGGGGAGGGGGCCCGGCTGTTGAGCTGCTTGCAGGGCTGCTACTGGTTGCTGCATTCCAGCCGGCTGCTGGGGGACTTGCTGTGCTGGGAGGGGGGGGGCATTCCAGCCGGCTGCTGGATTAGTCCCCCCTGTGGTACCAGGATCGTTGGGCCATGGGGATCTCTGCAAGCTTGGAACAGATGGCACTCGCACTAGACCCATCCCTGGCCGGGATAAACCCCCCATCCGGGCGGTTTATTCTCAGCAGGAGGTAGCGCAAAGGCAGGCTGGCGAGGGGCCCCGAAAGGGGGCTTTTGCATTCTGTATGCCAGCTGCGCCTGGTGCCCCATTGCTGCAGGATGGCCATGCTGTGCTAATCCTCTTGTTTTGCCCCCTACTGGGTAAGGGGGGGGGTCTGTGCCCTACTAATCCCCCCCTCCATGTCCCGGATCAGGGAAGGTGAATGTAGGTTGCACTAGCCTCCATCTCACCTCAAGGGGTTGGGAAGAGGGTGTGTAACTCCCCACTTCCATCCGCTCAAACCAATCAGGGAGCCCAGTTAAGGACTGGCTTCGCATTGGGTGCAGCCAGTCCCAGTCCCGGGAGTCTCCGGATTCCACAGCAGTCCCCATCCTCCAGTCTGGCTCACGGGGCAACTTCATTTCCCCTCCTGGAGCTGGGTCGGACTGGCAACTCTTCCAGGAATCTGATGCCTTGGGCCGAGCCCCCAGCCGAAGGGCTTCCTCTGCAACCTCCATGGCTCACCCCATTTCTTCAGAAGGAGAAAGCAAGGGGTTGGCAATTCCTTGAGTATCCACCCCCCGGTGGGCCCCTCCCTGATTTCTCCTTTCTCCCCCATCTTCACTGAGTCTTCGCACCACCTGGGGTTTAGGTAGATGCTGGGGCTCAGCACCCCCGACACCCCCCTTACGGGGTGCTGTTAGGTTTTTAAAAGAGATTTGAGTTAATGTCAGCATTCCAGAAAAACCCCAACTCCAGGTAAAGACATGGAAGCAAGTATTTTCCAAAGTTCTCTTTACTAGAATAGGCAAACTGGCACATCTGGGGAAACCCGAATCTGAAAAGCCCGGGTTTTCCTTCAGTAAGTCAGAACTCCCAAAACCATCCCCTTTTCCCCCCAGTCAGTCACATGTTCCAATCAATGTCCACTCCATCTCAATCCAGCCCCCTGACCACTCCTTCTCCAGATGCTGGATCACCCTGACCTTGACCGACAGGAAGAATGCTATTATGTCTACTAACAACCCCTCTCCTTAATCTCCCCTCCTACTTTCCCATACACGAGAAGGTGGCAGCATTGGAGCTTTCGGCTTAATATGGCTTCCAAAGCTGACAAAGGCTTGCAATTTATACTGTTCATTTTTTATCTTCAATCCTTTTATTTCTCAATCTTCTCTAATTTTCTTTAAGAGCGGTTCCAATGACAGTCTAAAGAGATGTGGGGAAAGTGGGCATCCTTGTCTCACACCTTTTGTTATCTGAAATTTGTCAGTGATGTCCTGATTTATAATTACCCTTGCAGTTTGTTTTGTATATATTTTCTCAATCATTTTTTCAAATTTAGTCCCAAATTCCATCCTTTTCAATTGTTGTATCATAAATTTCCAATTCAAATTATCAAAGGCTTTTTGGGCATCAAGGAAAACCAGTGAGACTTGTTTTTCCGTGTGTACTTCATAAAATTCTAATATGTTTATTATCATTCGTGTGTTGTTTTTAATTTGTCGGCCTGGTAAAAAGCCATTTTGGTCTGAATGTATGTGTTTATTTAAGATTGTTTTTATTCTCTCAGCTATAATTGACGTGTATATTTTATAATCAGAGTTTTAACAGAGAAATTGGCCTATAGTTCTGTATTAATTGCTGATCCGAACCTTCCTTATATGTGAGCATAATTAATGCTTCTGTCCAGGTTTTTGGTATGTTGGTTTGTTCTAAAGCTTCACTGAATATTTCCAGAATCAGTCCTCCTATCTGTTCTTGTATACCCCTATACAGCTCAACTGGTATTACATCTGAACCTGGCGTTTTGTTGTTTTTTTGTCTTTTTATTGAGATTCCAAATTCTGTTTCTGATATTGGTCGATTTAATTTTTCTTGTCCTCCATAATTTTATGTATATTAGTTTCCTCTAGAGAATGTTTAATCTCTGTTTCTGATGTTTTTTCCTGTGTATATAATTTAGAAAAGAATGTATGTATAATTTGCTTCTTATCTTCTCTTTTATGTATCATTTTTTTGTCCCTCTCCTTTTTTAATTTATAGGCTAGTCATCTGCTCACCTTATTTGCGTGTTCAAAATAATTTTGTTTTGCCATCTTTATTTTTAATGCTACTTCTTTTTGGGTTATTAAATTTATTGTGTTTATTCTCCATTCCTCTTTTATTTTTTTATTTTGGGGATCTTTCTGTAAGTTTTCTTCTAATTTTTTAAGTTCTTCCTGAAGTTTTCCTTGTTGGGACATTTTTTCTCTCTTTTTCCTTGCCATATAGGCTATCATTACTCCTCTAATATATGCTTTTAACATGTCCCAGAGGTTTTGAATCGACGTGTCTTCTTTTTTATTTACGCTTAAGAAAGTCTTTAATTCCTTTTCCAGCAATTGCTTGTATTCTTTCTCTTTACATATGTTTTGATTTACGTCCATCTTTTCTATTTCTTTTGGTCCTGTCCAATATATAAATATCAGGTTATGGTCAGCCCATTCATTTATTCCTATTTTTTCTAAACCTAATTGTAATTGTACTGTCATCCAGGCCATATCAATCCTGGACCATGATTGATGCGGGTGAGAATAAAATGTATATTGTTTTTCTTCTTTATATATTTCTCTCCATGTGTCTCTTAAATTTAATTCTGATATTGAAGAATTCCTTAGGTAATATTTCCTTCTTCTTTTTTTCTTGTTACTGATGTAATCTTTTTTACTGTCTACTATAGCATTGTAGTCACCTACTATGCATATATTATCATGGCCTTGTTCTATTATTTTGTTATGTAATTTTTAAAAATATTCCTGTTGGTTCTTATTTGGGGCATATATCGCTACTAATAAAATTTGTTTCTGTTCTGTTTCTAGTTCTATCATCAAAGTTCTACCTTAGTCGCATAGACTAATTTTGAATTTATTCTCTCTTTTACGTATACCACAATTCCTCTTCTTTTCTGTTGTGATAATGATGCATATAGTCTTCCTAGTTTCGTATCTTCTAATAATTTCTGGAATCTTTTTTTTATATGTACCTCTTGCAGGCAAATCAAGTCTATCTCTAATTTTTTTAATTTCGTAAAGATTCGTGTTCTCTTTTTTGGTGAATTTAAACCATTGATATTCATTAAGAAGAGAGATATTGTCTCTTCCATTCTTACTGTATTTGTTTCTTGGTGTTTCTTGTCTCTCTTTTCACTCTCCTCTTCTTGTAGATTTCATCTCTCTCTCTCTCTTTTTTTTTTTGTAAATCTTATATGCACTTCTCTTGCCAATCAATGTCTTCTTATGTAGTTGTTGTGCACACGGTAAATTTCATCTATAGTGTCTTTTATCTCCATCTTATTTCTCTGTGTTAAGTCTGCTATTATTTCAACCATTTCCCCCCCAGATCTTCCTCTTTCTCCTCCACGACATTCTGAAAACGTAGAAAATACAAGGCTTTCTCCATTTCCAGGAATATGATTGACTCTGACAGTTCCTTGTTTGATTGAAGTGCTTTCTGTTCCGCCATTTCTAGTTTGAGGTCTATTTGATCTACTTTAATTTCAATTTTTTTGATTTTTTGCTCATTCTCCAGAATTGTTTGTTGTATAATTTCTATCTTTTCCTTCATATTTTTTATGTCTTCCTTTATTTCTCCTATCTCATTTTTAATATCTTGGTGATGTTCCTTTGCCTCTTCATGGTTATCGACCATTTTTTCTTGTGACTTCATTAGCATTTCTTATATCATTTGAAGCATGCTTTGCATACTATTCATTGTCGGTTCTGTTTTATCTTTTTCTTTCCCCAACATATTTTCTATTGACCGTTGTTTTGAGGGAGAAGCCATGGATGGGGGGGCTAGTGATAGGTTTCCCCCCCGTTTTAATTACTGTTGCTGTGGTTGACATTGTTAAACTTCTAGTAAAATTCTTCCACAATATCATAAAAGTAAAGTATTCTGTTTGGTTTTAATCGTTCTTTTATGTTCCTGTGTTTTTTAATTACTAACTCACTTTTTTCTACTACCTTCAAATTTAGTTGTTCAATTTCTTACAAACTTAATTGATATCACTCTTATTTACTTTTTAATTACTTGTACTATTCAATATATATATATATATATATATATATATATATATATATATATTCGTATCTATATATGTATATCTATATGTATATCTATTTGTCTATGTTCCCCCTTTCCCCCCTTTTTCTCAATCTCTAACCACAATTATCTTTTTTTTATTGAAAAAGTTTTACCAATACAAATTTCCCCCCCTTTCCCCCCCTCCCTAGCCCAACATTATAAGATACATATAAAAACAATATATAATTCCATCCCATCCCATCCCCACCCTAACCCTCCCCCTCCTCCCTCTTCCCTCCCCCCCTTGACTTCCATTATATGCAATATTAATATTCCCAAACAATATATATGTTATTCAATCTTCCATATCTTTTTTCTATATTTACTAACATACTAACATAATCATCTCAGCTAAAAGCGATATAATATTTTCTAGTCTGATACTTATTCTGTACATACTCAATCCATAATTTCCATTCCTGTATATACTTCTCATGCGTCTGGTCTTTTAAAAAAACTGAAACCTTTGCCATTTCTGCAAATCCAGCCATCTTCTGGGTCCATTGGTCAACAGTTGGTAAAACATCACTCTTCCAATGTTGGGCAATCAACAACCTAGCTGCTGTCACCATATACAAAATCAATTTAGTTTCACCCAGTGTAAAGTCTTTAACTATACCCAATAGAAAAAATTGCGGAGAAAATTGTATTTTTTTCTTTAAAACATTTTGCATAACCCACCAGATTTTTATCCAAAAAGCCCTCACTTTCCTGCAAGTCCACCAGATGTGATAATATGTAGCATCTAAACAATCACATCTCCAACATTTTGGCTGCACATTAGGGTACATGCAAGACAATTTCTTGGGGTCTAAATGCCATCTATAAAACATTTTATAAAAATTTTCTCGTAAAGTTTGTGACTGTGTAAATTTAACGTTCTGAACCCATATTTTTTCCCATGTTTCCATCATAACTGGTTGAGAGAAATTTTGTGCCCATTTAATCATACAATCTTTAACTAGCTCATTTTCTGAATCCCTTTCTAACAGAACATTATAAACTCTCTTAATATGCATTGGACCTGTCCGCTTTATCTGTTCAACCAATTCTACTTCATATTCCATTAAACCAGTTTGTTGATCTTCTTTCCATCTCATCTGTAATTGATTGTACTGCAACCAAGTCAACGATTTCCCTTCTTCCAACAGCATATCCAAAGTCTTCAATCGCCACCTGCCCTCTTCAAAGTAAAGTAACTCTTTATATAAGAAACCCCCGAGTGACTTAATATTTGTATTCCACATGGTATCAGCAAGATCCAGCCAAAACGGAATCTTGTAATCCCAATTAATTCGGTGCCTTCTCCAGACTCTCAACAAGGCATTTCTGAGTAGATGACTATTGAACACTTTGTCCACTTTGTTATCATAAAATAGGTATGCATGCCAACCCCAAACCAGGTCATGACTTTCTATATTCAACAAATCAGTCTTAGTTTTCCCAAACCAATCACTTAATTGTATCAATGCAGTTGCTTCATAATATAGTCGAAGGTTTGGGAGTTTAAGACCACCTCTCTCACGAGTATCTTGCATTATTTTCAGTTTAACTCTTGGTTTTTTATCATTCCAAATGAATTTATTCAGTCCTTTTTGCCATTCTAGCAATGGTTTGTCTGATTTAAGCACCGGTATCATTTGAAATAAAAAGATAAGTCTAGGTAAAACATTCATCTTTACTGCTGATATTCTTCCAAGCAGTGATAACTGCAGTTTCTTCCAGTTTTGCATATCTTTTTGTATCTTTTGCCACAGAACCTCATAGTTATTTTGAAACAGTTTAACATTGGAGTCTGTGATTTGTACTCCTAAATATTTGACCTTTGAAACAATCTCAAAACCTGCCATTCTTTCCAGTTCCTTTTTTTTGCTCTCTGTCAGATTTTTGACAATCATTTTAGTTTTCTTCTGATTCAGCCTAAAACCAGATACCATGCCATAATCTTCTATGATATTTTTCATCTGGATTATTGAATTCATAGGTTGTGATAGGGTAACAACCAGATCATCTGCAAATGCCTTAGTTCTGTAGTCCTCTTGCCTTATAGCTATTCCAGTCAAGGAGTTCGAATCCCGTATGACTTCTAAAGTTAGAATAAATAATAGCGGGGATAATGGACAACCTTGTCTGGTGCCTTTTTGTATGTTGAAATTCGATGTTAAACATCTATTAATAATAAGTTGTGCATATTATTCTTGATAAATTGCACCAATCGCTTGTATAAACCGCTCCCCCAAATCCATTTTTTCCAAAGTCTTAATTATAAAGTTCCAATTCACTCGATCAAAGGCTTTTTCCGCATCCAAAAAAACCAGCACTGCAGAGATCTGTTTATTCTTATCTAGATAGTCCATTAAATCTATAACTTGCCTAACATTCTCCTTCATATATCTGCCTTCAATAAATCCTGCTTGGTCATGATGAATTATCTTTTGAATAACTGGCATCAATCTGTTGGCTAGTACTTTTGCAAAGATTTTATAGTCTGTGTTTAATAAAGATATTGGTCTATAATTTTCTGGTTTCTTAGGACCTGATTCTTCTTTCGGAATCAATGAAACAAAAGCTGTTTTCCATGAGGAAGGTATCTTACCTCCTAGTTGTATATTACGAAATAAATCTTTAAGATGCTCAATCATTTCTTCCTGTAAAGTTTTATAATAAATTGCAGTTAAGCCATCCGTCCCTGGAGCTTTAGCTGTTTTTAATTGTTTTATAGCAAAACTGATCTCCTCCACTGTTATCAATTGTTCCAAACTTTTCTTTTGAGTCGTTGAAATTTTTGAAACTCTCTTGTTTTCTAAATATTCATCTATAGTAATATTCTGTATGTCATCTTTAGCATATAACTTAGTATAATATTCCAAAAAGGCTTTTTTAATTAGATCTTGTTGATAAACTTCTTTATCAGCATATTCAGTACTATCAATAATTCGTGTCGATGCTTGTTTCCTCAAAGTATACGCCAACCACCTGCCCGGTTTGTTAGCATTAGAAAAGGTATTATGCTTTGCAAATTGTAAGTTAGTTGCTGTTTGGTCTGCTATAAGCATTTGAAATTGATCCTTCAGAAGTTTTATAGCCATTTGCAATTTTCCATCTGTTGGTTTTTGTATCAGTTGTTGTTCTTTCTTTTTTATCTCAGATTCCAGTTGTAGTCTTTTCTTCTGCTGATTCTGCCTGTGTTTAGAGTTCATTTGAATTAGTACTCCCCGCATATATGCTTTACCTGTGTCCCAAACTGTTTCAATAGGGGTACCTTTATTCAGGTTAAATTTAAAAAACTCCTTTAAATGCTTTTTAAGTTCAATTATATTTTTTTCATATCTAAATAGATTCTCATTTACTCTCCAGGATCTTCTTTCTCTTTTGCCCATCTCGATTTCCATCCAGACCGGACTGCGGTCAGTCAAAGTCCTAGGAAATATCTTTATTTTCTTTACTTTAGAAAGTAAGTTAGAAGTTAAGAGAAAAAAGTCTATTCTGGAAAAGGATTTGTGCCTGTCTGAGTAAAAAGTAAAGTCCAATTCATTTGGGTTTCGAATTCTCCAAATATCTTTCAATTCCAAATCCTCTTTCAGTTCAAAAAAAGCTTGTGGTAGTTTATTCCCTATTTTGGCCGTAGTTTTTTTATCCAATCTAGGTTGGATTACTCCATTCCAGTCGCCCATTATTATAATGTTTGAATAATCCCAATCCAGAATTTTTAAATGAAGCAACTTGTAAAAATTTTCCTGCTGTTGATTTGGAGCATATATTCCGACCAACAAGATTGGTCCACCATCTGTAATAACTTCAATTGCAATATATCTTCCATCTTTATCTACTTCTATAGTTTTAGCTGCAAATCTCTTGTTTATATCTTGCAATTTTACATGAGTCTCCTGTAAGCAAATAACATCATTATGAAATTGTCTCAAATAGTGAAATATCTTCCTTCTTTTTTGCGGAGAATTCAGTCCGTTAACATTCCAAGACAAAAATTTAAGTGCCATTTGACCCTGTCTGAAGTTTTGAGAGCAATTGTTGAAGATTCTCTCCTACGGTAGCAACCTTCGGTTTAGCTCCTCCCATGACTTCAGCTTGCTGCTTATCTTTGGTTCTTTTTTCACGCTGTGGCTTAATATATTCTTGCTGCTGTTGCTTCATTTGTTTAGACATTGCTCTGGTTATACGTTGCTCTTCCATTTTGGATGTTGTTACTTCCAAAGCCATCGCCTCCTCTGTGATGGTTTTAGACATTTCTTCCAAAGGAGAAGCTTCAAATGGTGCAAAAGGGTCAACCACAACGCCACCTACTGCTCCCATTGACTCTCTTGCCTCCCTTTGCGACTGCCTTATTTGTGCTTCTGTTTCTTGATCAATCTCAGCTTGTAGTTGAACTTCCTTATCTATTGGTGAAGATGTGTGTGGAGGAGGAGAGCCCGCTTTCAAAACGTTATAATAAAATTCTTCTGCTTTTTCAATAGTGTTAAGGCGGTATCTCACTCCTCGCAGCCTCAATATTACACCTATTGGCGCATCCCACCTGAATTGTATGTTCTGTCTTTTCAATTCTGCCACCAAAAATCCAAAATCCTTTCTATCTCTTAACATTTTGGGTGGTAATTCTTTAAAAACTCCAATCTCACTTCCATCAACTTGAACTGTTGTAACAAAGGAATTTTGCAAGATTTCATTTCTCATTCTTCTGTCTGTAAAGTATATAACCACATCTCTAGGCAGTTGTCTTTGTACCGCCACACGAGAATTAACTCTGTAGACCTTGTCCATCTTGCACAAAACGTCTGGTTCCACTTTCAACATAACTGCCAAAGCCTCTGCGCAAATTTTCCTGAGATCTTCCCTGGTGTTCTCTTTTACACCTCTCAGTCTAATAGCATATTCCATTGATCGAAATTGCATCATAGTAATCTCATTTTGCATTTTTTGTGTAACTTCTTCAATTTCTATGATTCTTGAATCAGAAACTCTAAATTTGGTCTCCATCTCTGAGGCAAGATTCTCCACTTTTTTATCAATCTGCAACACTACCTCAGACAGGCCTTTAACCACTGTTTGAATATCTTGTTTAATTGCATCATATTTCTCTTGAACCATTCCTTTAACCTCCTTCTCTGATCTTTGAATTTCTTTAATAATAAGGTCATATTGACTTTCTTCCTTTGTCTGAGATTGCAACTGCGCTGTTTGAGGCTGTTTCTGTTTATGTGTGGGGGACCCCCCCCCCCGGTTGCTTTGTTGCCATTTTGCCTCTTAAAGATCTTCCTTTTCCACAAACTCTAGCAACTTTTCCCAAAAAGTTCTCCAGATTCAATCAGGTCTATAAAAGTCAATTAGTATTTTTATTTTATTTTATTTTATTTTTGGTTACTTTTCTGCCTCTTCCAGCCGGATTTGTTACTTTAAAATGTAGCCGAATACACTGATCAAATTACTTTCGCTTTCAGCTGTTCTCCACTGAAAGCAAGCGCCATTTTTTCCCCCCGTTCTCAGACCCAGATAACTTTCACTTTAAGAACTCTTTAAAATAATTCAGAAAACTTCCAATACTTGCTGTTTAATAAGAAATTTCAAATCTTCCTTATTTTTCGTTGTTGTTGGTAATGCTGCCGCGCTGTCTTGCTCTGCTTTGAAGCAGAGTTTCCCAGTCGTCCAGAGCTTCAGCGGGTTGGATAGGGAGTCCCACCCTGTTAACTCCCCAGAAGCAAAAAAAACTTTCTGGGGGTCTCACAGGGGACTCTACCTGCAGCTGCCGGCTCTCCTCACAAGCCCCTTGCGTCTTGGAGTTTTTCGAGCCGTTTCAGTTGCCGAAACGGCTCTTTTACGGGTGATCGGGCTGGCGGTCTTCAAAAGACCGTCAGCGACGGCTCACGGCAACAGCGGAAGTCCTCTAACCACAATTATCTTAATCAATATTTTATATTTACCTTTTACCGCTAGTACATATATATCAATCACTTTAATTCATTCACCACAGCTCTGGTCAATTTTTTTACCATTCATTAACTCTTTAACAATTGTTTCCTTTCCCCCCTTTCAGATCCAATCAATACGTTAATTAAATATTTTCCTTTTCAAATAAATTCTCTATAATTATTGTAGAGTACCAAGTAGTACAAATATACCAAACCCTTTAGTTCATTCAACCCAGAGTCAAACAATTCTTTAACTCTTTTTTTTTTATATAAAAAGTTTTTATTGGTTAAAAATATACAATATTATAGTTTACAATATGTTGAATTTTCAATATCTTTATATAAAGATATTTCAATTATTATTTTCTTTTTTAATTTCTCACACAACAGACATTATTATCTTAAATCGAAACAAACAACCAGGTTATATAAAAATTATATAAACAAAAAAAGTGTTATACAAAATACGATAAAAGAAGAGAGAGAAAGAAAAATGTCAATTAAAAAAACCTTAAACAATAGATTCCTCTCCTTTCTTCATTTCCTAGTTCTGGCTCTTAAAACCATGGTCTGGCCTCCCCCCCCTCCCGGGCCGCAACAGCTCCGTCCGCCTCCGCTCCTTGATCATCTAATACTTCCCCCTCTTCGGCTCCTGTATCTTCTCCACCTAGGAAGGATTTATGTTGGTCAAAAAAAGCCTTAGCTTCCGTTACATTATTAATTTTCTTCTTACTGTCCTCCCAAAAAATCATCAAGCCCTCCGGAATCAACCACCTAAAACCTACTCCCTTGAGGTACAGCTTATTTGATAAAAAATAATATTTTCTTCTTGATTCTCGTACCTGTCTGGGAATCTGCTTCAGGATGGTGATCTCCTTGCCCCTGTACACCAGCGCCCCCAGTCTTTGTTTTCTCAATATCTCATCTCTCAGTTCCCTTCTCACAAATTTAATACGAATCTCTCTTGGTAAATTATGTAAAATTGCAAATTGTGAGTTTACTCTGTACACCAAGTCCACATCCCTTCCAATAGACTCCAAATCTCTTTCTAAAAATTCACCCAACATTTTAACCATCACTTCTCTCAAATTTTCCTGGTCAAGTTGTTCCACGTTTTGGAACCTGAGAAAATAAGACATCTTATCCAATTGTAAAGTTAACATTGCATTTCCTCTCCCATCCTCCACCTTCTGGAGTGCCCGTACCTCCCCCTCCAGACCCCCCATCTTCTTCTTGTTTTGCTCTGCCAGCTGTTCTTTAACTCTTGATTATTTTTAACAATGTTATCTATTTCCCCCCTTTTTCAAAACCAGTCAACAAATTAAATTATTTTCTTTCAAATTACACTTTCTATAATTGTATTAAGTTCCAACCAGATTTTTCCTTTTTAAATTTCTTTTGTTATTCTTCTCTCCAGTCCTTATTGCATCAGTCCTTTTATTACAGTTCAAGCTTAGTCACCTTCTATTCCACAATACAGTCTCTGAGTCCTTCAAGTCCCTCTTTTTATATTCTATTTTCTTCTGTGTCTCTTCTTTTTTCCTCTTCCCACTACACTTTTGCTATCTTCTTGATATTTATAATTCCATAATTATCCACACGAATATCTGTAAGTTTATTTATTCTTTCCAAGTTTATTTTCTCCTTAGTCCACCAGTCAATAATCTCTAGTCTCTTTGTTTAATTTTTTTAATCCAAAGTTTATATATACCTTCACTGATTCCTTCCTTCTCATGCTGTCTTTAATTTTCTTTTCACGATAAGCCCTTACCTCAAGTCCAAATGTTTCAGTTTGTTACTTTGTATCTCCTTTATGGGTTACTTCCTCCTGCTGCACTAACCTCTTTGTTCGATCGTCTCTCCGTTTTGCACTTTCCTTTTCAATCGCCACTTTCCTTTCTCTCCACGACTTTTGTGACTCTGCTTGGTAGGACTTCACTTTTCCTTCTTTTCGATCCTCCTCGACCACCGGTGCTGATTCTACTTTTTGCTTCCTCACTATGCGGCCGCCATTGCTCTTGGTCCACCTTAAAGACAAACTTTTCCCCGCCAGATTTAAGGGGTTCAGTTTTTATTTTCCAGGACGATAGCGAGTTGTCCAAAGCCTTAAAACCTTCCCCTTTAGTATTCTGATCCCTCCGGGATCGGAAATGCCCTTAAAGGGCTCCTTATCAGGAATTAATTGGGCTTTCAGGAGCTATAAATTGCACCCTCACCCACTCCGCTCTGACGTCACTGGCGGAAGTCCTCAAGTAGCACAGATCTTTTTATCCATTTAAAACAAACCCTATCACTCTATGCTCATTTAACTGGAGTGGGTGGGGTGGGATGGGGTATGATTTTCATGGGGGCAGAAGAGGGACTTGGCACCGAAGGCTCCACTCTCGAGATGTCCCCGTCTTCCTACCTATAGCTGTAGGTATTGAAAGCTTGGCTTTCTCACAGCAAGGCCTGATAGAGATGCAGCACTTCAATCCTCCTGGACACTGCCATCTCATAAACAGGGTCCCAGGCTTCCCGGCAAGCCCCCTGTGCCTTTGCTGCGGTCGGAGCCTGATTCTGGAAGCAGCCTGGGGAATCACAGAGGTTGGGACTTGGTTGGCAAAGCAAGCGCCTATCACCCAAAAACACTTTCCTCCCTGATTCCAAAAATGGGGTGTGTGGCAGCGCTGCTGCCTGAAAACACTTTCCTCCCCAATTCCAAAAATGGGGCATGCAGAGGCAAAAAAAGAGCATTGCGTTTTTGGGCGATTCCAGGCAGCAGAGATCGTGGCAACAGTGTTTTCGGGTGGCAGTGCCTTGCCTTACACCTCCTGAGCAGTGCCCGCTTTGTCATCCAAGTCCCTATCTCAGCGCTTCCCCAGGCAGCTTCTGGAATCAGGCTCCAACTGAGGCAGCAAAGGTGCAGAGGCCTGCCGGGAAGCCCAGCACTGTGTTTACGAGATGGCAGCGTCCAGGAGGACTGAAATGCTGCATTTCTTGCTGCCTTGCTGTGAGAAAGCCAGGCTTGGGAAGTCTTGGGAGCGGAGCCTTCAGTACCAAGTCCTTCTTCTGCCCTCATGAAAATCACCCCCCACCCCATTCCAGTTAAATGCACGTAGAGTGATAGGGTTTGTTTTAAACAGATAAAAAGACCTGTGCTGCTTGTTATCAAAATCTGAGTGGAAGTGAGGATTCCTGCCACCTGGAACCGCTGGAAAATGTGACACGTGTAGACCGACAACCTACATTGGAGCCGGTGGGTGGGCAGGGATACATTCGGTGTATAAGATACATCCAGATTTTCACCCTCTTTTTGTGGGGAAGAAGGTGCGTTTCATACTCTGAAAAATACAATACATACATTTTTGTGAAAAATATTTCTAGCACAATAGTCTCAACTTTACAAAAAACACTAACTTCTCAGAAGCAAAATGGAGTAATGATCATTTGCATGCATAGAATTTTATGCATGCTTGTTCTCATCAATATAGGTTCACCATGAAATAAAAACATGCACAAAGGCTATCCGGCCATTTTCTATGTATCTATCTCAGAGACAATGTATCTATTTTAACAAACAAACCCATGTTGACTTTTAGTGATTGCCTTGTTCATTTCTAGGTGCTCACAAATCTGCTGCTTGTCTTTTCCAGGTTTTCCCAGGTATTGATGTCAAATTACCTGGTCTAAAGGTGTTTTTTTCAAGAGGCAACTGGACTTTCTGGTTTTCCTTTGAAGATGTTTCGCTTCTCATTCAAGAAGCTCCTTCAGAAAAAAGCGCCTTTGGGACAACCATGACCTGGATGGCTGAGAATCTCCATAGACATTAACTGGTCTATAGTTTCTTGGATCCACCTTTTCCCCCTTCTTAAAGACTGAAATCACATCAGCTATTTTCCAGTCCTCTGGCAGTTTCCCTGTAACTCCAGGAGCTCTGAAATATTTTGTTCACATATGCCAGCTCCTTCAGTACCCTAGAATGTAAACAATCTGGTCCTAGAAACCTGAACTGTTCTAAAGTGGATAGGTGTTCTTTTATCAATTTTATTGCCTAGTTTGACCTGCATTCCTGTTGTTTCCCACAATTCTGCTTTTGATAAGTTGGGTCCCCCCCCCTTTTTGCATGAAGAGATGCAAAGTAGGAATTAAACAGTTCCACTTCCTCCCTGCTGCCTTCTGCAATCTTCTCCAATTATTGAACCGATCATTTACTTTTCTTCTTGTTCCTTACATATTGAAACTTTTTTTGTTATTTTTGGCATTTATTGCAAGACTAAGTTCATTCTCAGCCTTAGCCTTTCTGACTCCATCTGTGCAGATTCAGACTAATATTATGTTTTAGTTATATGTTACTCTTTCCATTTTTTATTGTCCCTCAGTTTATCAGAGCTATTTATGCAACTGTGGTGGTCTCATCTAGTGTCTCTTGTTTTTCTTTCTTTGTGGTACTGTTTTATTTAGGCCTTTATTATCTTGTTTTTCAGAGTTTCCTGTGCATCCTGAACTGTTTTTTCCTTCTAGGATGTCCACCTATGGAATCCTTAACACTCTCTTAGTTTGTTGAAGTCAGCTCTCTTAAAGTCTAAAACACTGGTCTGAGTTAGTTCAGTCACCTATGCCTGAATTATGATAAATTATAGTTTGACTTGGTTGCTCTTCCCCCAATTCCTACAGCTTTCATTCCTATTAGTATTAACTCCAGTATAGCTGACCCTTTATTCCCACCCAGTCTGCTAGGTTTGTCAGGAATCCGTTTGATCTTCCACTAGGATATAAATTGTTCAAAAGAAACAGAACCAACTCAAAAATAGGGAGAGAAATTGCATTGTGTGTAAATAATTTCTATACCTATACAGAAATACATAATACTAGGGATGAAAGCCTTCTTGAAATATTTTGGTGAGTATTAAAGGAAAAAGAAATGACATTGCTATAGGTATATACTACCCAACCTAGTGGAAGAAACAGGTGAGTAGCAAAAAGTATAGTGTATACTACACTGTATACTACAGTATACAGTGGCTCCTCTTGGCCCAGTTCTCTTCAATACCTTAATAAATGACTTAGATAAGGAAATAGAAAGGGAAGTCATCAAATTTGCAGTTGACATTAAACTGGCAGGAATAGCCAACACCTCTGAAGACAAGCTCTGGATCCAAAAAGATCTTGACAAACTTGAACAACAGACCCTATTTCAATATTGAAAAAAGCAAAGTTTTACATTTAGGCAGGAAAAATTAAATGTGTAAGTACAGATTAGGCGAGACCTGGTTCAAAAACAGTAACTGAGAGGGACCTTGGAGTCTTAGTGGATGATCACTTAAATATGAGCCAGCAGTGTGCAGCAGCAGCCAAAAATGCTAATACAGTCCTGGGTTGTATCAACAGAGGCATAGAATCAAGATCACGTGAAGTATCAGTACCACTTTATAAAACCCTTTATAAAACCCCAGTAAGAACACACCTGGAATACTGCAACCAATTTTGGTCACCATACTACAAAAAAGATATTGAGACTTTGGAAAAAGTTCAAAGAAGAGCAACTAAGATGATCAAAGGCCTGGAGACTAAAACATATGAAGAACGGTTGTAGGGTTTGGGTTTGGCTAGTTTAAAGAAAAGAAGAATTAGGGCCAACATGATAGCAGTATTCCAGTACTTGAGGGGCTGCCACAAAGAGGAGTGTGTCTATTTATTCTCCAAAGCACCAGATGGCAGGACAAGAAACAATGGTTGGAAACTAATCAAAGAGAGAAGCAACCTGGATTAAGGATAAACTTCCTAACAGTGAGGGCAATTAACCAGTGGAATAGCTTGCCTTCAGAAATCGTGGTTTCAGAAATCACTGGAGGTTTTTTTTTAATCAAATTTTATTAGGTTTTTTCCCCCCTAACACACACCCACATATTTTATGAAACAGAGTATTGACCATATCATATCATATCATATATCATATCATATCCAACTTGTCATATCCAAATATATTTTACTTAGTTACAATTTCTGCCAAAGTGTTCTTTTTCCATATTTTTAAATCAAATCTTAATATTTCTATTCTTGTTTCTATAAACAGTATTTTCTTTCGCCCTCAAATTCTATTTTCTCCATTTTTAATCAGATATATTCTCTTTTAATTTTTAATAATTCATTCTTTATCCTAATATTTTTAAACATGTTCGGGGATGCCTTTCTTCCATTTCATCTTTTTTGTTTTACAGCAATCTTTCCTTCCTACCTTCTTCTTCCCTCCTCTCCTGCTCCTTCTCTACTTCCCCTTCCTTTCTCCCTCTCCTCCTTTCTTCCCTCTGTCTAACCTTCTCTCTTATTTCCCCTTCCTTTCTTCCTCTCCTCTCCTCTTCCCTTTCTTCTATTCCTCTCTCTCCTTCTCCTTTCCTTCTATCTCCCATCTCTCTCTATTGCTGTATTCATTTTCAATTCAATGGGTTTTTTCTATGGTGTCCAGGCATCCCCAATTTTCTCTCCATTTATTGAATATATTCCTCAAGATTCCCATCATGTTTTTTTAATTCTTAACAATGTATTTCAACATATTCCATTTTTACCTTAAAATCTTTCAACTTAATTAATCTTCCACCTCTTATTTTTTTAATTCCTAATTTCTTATTCCCACTTCAATAATTATTTTTCTTTTTTCCTAATATTTCAATTACTTTCAGATATTTTTACATATAAACCATTCTGTATCTGCTGATTTATTTTATATTGAGCAATATACTCCTTTTTTAATTCTTACATATATTTCATTTCATCTTTACTTACATCATTTACATACATCATTTACTCACATTTCAATTTTATTTCTTAATTTAAATTAATTCCTTTGTTTTTTCAATCTTTGGCACACATTTCTTTACCCTCAGCAGGCGCTTCTCTCCAATCCATAGATCCCCAGACAACAGAATATAAACCTTTCTATCTTTCACATTGCATCTACTGATCTGTTTTACCTTATAAAATATATTTCTTTTTTAAAAAAAACTCCTTACATACATTTCATCTTTACTTACATCATTTGCTAACATTCCAATTTTATGTCTTACTTTCAATTAAGTATTCCCTTTTACAATAATCTATATATTTATTCCAATTTGTTTCTTACAATTTCTACTACTACTGAGCCTGTTACTCCCCATCCAGATCCGTACGGCCTCCAGGCACTGGGACATCACTTCAAGGGCATCGTTGGGGTGGTCCAGGGTGGAGATGTAAAACTGAGTATCATCAGCATACTGATGATACTTCACCCCAAAACCATGGATGATCTCACCCAGCAGCTTTACATAAATGTTGAACAGAAGTGGTGAGAGGACCGACCCCTGTGGTACCCCACAAATGAGGTGCCTCAGGGTCGACATCTGCCCCCCTGCCAACACAGACTGCCACCGGTCGGAGAGAAAGGAGGAGAACCACCGCAACACGGTGCCTCCCACCCCTAACTCTTCCAACCGGTGCAGCATGATACCATGGTCGATGGTATCAAAAGCTGCTGAAAGATCTAATAGGACCAGGACAGAGGAGCAACCTCTGTCCTGAGCCCTCCAGAGATCATCAACCAACACGACCAATGCCGTTTCTGGAACGGATCCAGATATACTGTTTCATCCAGGTACTGGGGGAGCTGCCGCGCAACCACACTCTCGACAACCTTTGCCACAAAGCGAAGGTTGGAGACCGGACGATAATTAGATAACACTACCGGGTCCAGGGAAGGCTTCCTGAGGAGAGGCCTCACCACCGCCTCTTTCAAGGCGGCGGGGAAGACACCCTCACTCAACGAAGCATTTATAATCCCCTGGAACCAGCCTTGCGTCACCTCCCGAGAAGCCAGCACTAACCAGGAGGGACACGGGTCCAACAAACATGTGGTCGCATTCAGTACACCCAGAATCCTGTCCACATCATCAGGAGCCACAGGATCAAACTCATCCCAGATTATATTCACAAGACCCACCCCAGTCATTCCCCCTGAGACTACCCAGTCGGAGTCCAAGTTTTCCCGAATCTGAGTGACTTTGTCATGCAGATACTATACAAAATCCTCGGCTCTACCCTCCAAGGGGTCCTCTCACGCTCCCTGGTGGAGCAGGGAGTGGGTCACTTAAACAGGGTGGCCGGGTGGTTATCTGATGACGCAATAAGAGCAGCAAAATAGTTACATTTTGCTGCTTTTATTGCCACTAGGTAATTCTTAATGTGAGATCTTACCAGTGTTCAGTCAGATTCAGAAAGGCTGGCCCTCCAACTACTCTCTAGGCGTCTTTTCTGGAGCTTCATCTCCCTTAGCTCTTCGGTGAACCAAGGAGCCAGGTGAGATTGGCACCAAGTCAGAGGCTGCAAAGGCATGACCCGATCCAGAGCTCCAGCGGCCGCCCTATCCCAGGCGGCCACTAGGTCTCCAGTCGAGGCATGAGCCAGAGCCTCAGGGAATGGCCCAAGCTCCACCTGGAACCTGTCAGGTTCCATCAGGCGCCTGGGGCGGAACCAACTTACCAGCTCCGCCTCCCTGAGGTGAGGTGCAGCGGTTCGAAGGTCAAGATGAAGGAGAGAGTGATCTGACCATAACAAGGGCTCGTAAACTATATCCCCTATTTCAAGGTCACTCAACCACTGTCCAGAGATGAAAACTAGGTCCAGCGTGTTTCCCCCCGTGTGAGTAGGTCCATGAATTAGCTGGGTCATGTCCATAGCCGTCATGGAAGCCATGAACTCCCGAGCCACCTCAGAGGCCTCACCCACGGATGGCAGGTTGAAATCCCCCATGACCATGAGTCTATGGGTATCAACCGCCACCGCTGCGATGACGTTGAGTAGCTCGGGCAGGGCTGCTGCCATGTGGCAGGGAGCCAGATACGTGATCAGCAAACCCATCTGTACCCCATGGCCCCACTTCACAAGGAGGGACTCACAGCCAGCCATCTGAGGAACAGTGGCCTCCCTCGGTCTAAGATCTTCTTTAATAATAACTGCTACCCACCCGCCCTCCCCTGTGCCCTCAGCTGATGGAATGTGTGGAAACCTGGTGGGCATATTTCAACGAGGGGAACCCCCCCTCCTGGCCCAACCAGGTCTCTGTAATACCTGCCAGGTCTGCTTCCCTCTCCTGAACAAGATCACAAATGAGGGGGGCCTTATTTACTACAGACCTGGCATTGCACAACATCAGCCGAAGGCCCAGGCCTTGAAGGTCTGTGCTACCTGGAAAACGAGTGGAGCCTTGGGGGCCGAAGCACGCCACCGCTCGTAAACAGCGAGCACGTGCTCCCCTAACACGATGTGGCCCCCTGCTCCCGCCATATCTGCCCCTCCCACTCACGATGTTGATGTTAAAAACACTATCTGGATAAGCTCCAACCCTCCCCTCGATCCCAGACCCCCCACGCCGCCCTTCACAGCTAGACCCAACCTTCCCTTTAGTGGGTTATCCCCCATACTCACAGTCTGAATTGAAATCTGACCCTCCCCCTCCCTGAAACCCCTTGAAAGTTTACCTAAAAAGTTATGTAAGAAACCCCTCAACCCCCTTCTCACACTATGCCACCTCTTGGGGTTCCAAAACCCATCATCAAGGTAGGTCCTCGATAGAGTGGAGGGCCAAATCTGCGAGAGGGGGGAGTCTCACAGAGCACATAGCTCCGCCGCTGAGTACATCAGTAAGACCAGGATGGGAAAGCAGCTTGGTAGGGTCCACCAAAGTCCTAGGACAAGAAAGTCTCAATATGGTAACAGCCTGGGCTCCACTGTCCTCTCACAGCAGTGGCAGGAGTCGGTTAATACAGTCACTCAGAGGGAAAATTTCCTGGCCACCCTCTCACAGTGGCCAACCAGATGTCCAAAGGCAGGAAATTTGACGGTTTAATCTCCTCTGGTGATAGATGGTTCATAACAGTCAACTCCCTCAGGATCCATACAATACTGTCCAAGTCCAAGTCCCCATCCGCCAGGAGGTTTCGATGGAAATAAATGCAATTTAATTTAAAGTGGGGTACAAAAGAAAAGCAGCACAGCAGTCCCACTTACAATATGAAGTGGGTTGCAGATGAAATACAGCACAACAGTCCCACAAGAGGGTAGAAGTACGCACGGGGGAGGAAGGCTGATCCTCAGGCTGATTACAGGGCCAGGAAGGGGGGGGGAGGAGAGGACACCCATGGAGGCCCAATACCAGAGCCATCCACCGGACTCTCCAACCCCAGGTCTTTCCTTCCATCTCCTCTCTTCGTATCAGCCATGTCTCCATTGGCAGCCTCCATTTCGCCTCTCCGCCAGCGTTCAGCAACAGCAACACTAGCCTCTCCCAAATTGCAGCCGTCTTCCTCACCCCCTCTCAGTCGCTGTGCGGTGGCGAGTTGGGGAGGGACTCTCCCAAGCAGGGGTGGGGGCGCCAATGGTCCTGGCAGCCCCAGGAGATCCCAAAATGCCGCAGCCCAGCAAGCGGGGAAGAAGCCGGCATCGCTGCAAGCCGGCTTCCCTAATCCTCCTCCTCCCACGGCATCTTGTGGCATCCCGCTGCCTCCCGCTGCATTCGATCTTCTTTCATTCACTTCTCCCCAACTCGGACGTTCCGGAGGGCAAGAAAGCCCTCAAGAAGTTGGGGAGGGACTCTCCTAAGCAGGGGTGGGGGCGCCGATGGTCGTGGCAGCCCCAGGAGACCCCAAAACACCAAAACACTGCCCATCCCGACAGCAACTCAGGCCGGCACCACCATGTTAGGGCATGCGCAGGTAGCAGCCGAGAGGAACGGGCAGGTTCCTCGGGGCCAGAGGATTGCCCTCTGCGCTAGTGGTGGTGGGAGCAGCAGCCATGACAGCTGCCTCAAGACATGCAGTAACCGGGACAAGCGATGTGCAGGAGGAGAAGCAGAGAACAGAGCAAGGTGTTTGAAAGCCGGGTGAGTGGATTTAAACCCAGGCGGGAACAGCCTTTAAATGATGGAGTGTGTGCCCTAGCCTTAATAGCGACTAAGAACTATTAGGGCAAAAGGATTTAAAATAAACAATAAAAGGAAAAGACCCGTTGATGGACTATAGAATTTACTGATTGCTTAGGAATCATTGTAGCACAAAATTTGGCACTTTTTTTGTTGTTAATGAGAATGGATTACTTTTCAAGAGAGAAAAAAGAGAGGAGGAAGCAAATAGGAACTTTTCAAAGCAAGGAGAAAAGACAAACGGAGACGGACAAAATGGTCGCCATCTGAGAAGTGAAAGTGCAAATTGTGGATTGCTTGTTGTTTGAAGGAGAAACTTTGTGTCATTACTCAAACTGGATTACTTTGAGAAAAAACTTAGGAGGCTTGACTTTGGAGATATATAATCTGTCTACTGGAGAACTTATTGATGTCCAAAAAAAAGAAATTGAATGAAATAATGAAAATTGAATTAATTGGCGCAGCAACAAAAGGAAAGGACGTGGCAACAGAAGAAGACATGATGATACCATATATGGAATAGTTATTACAAAAGAACTAATTTTATAGAATCTATAACTTTGATTATATTGAAATTAAAAAGAAATATCTTTGGACAGATTGGAGAAAGAAAAAAGATGGAATATATTGTGTAGCAAGATAAGAAAAATATTACAGTTTGACTAAAACGGATGTAACGTTTTCTGTGTATTTGATGTCTGAATAATGCTAGAAGGTATCTTCATCCTTCTCTTTGTTCTTTCTCTTTCTCTTTCTCTTTTTTTCTTTTTCCTTTATTTTTTTCCCTCTCTTATCTTTTTTAATTCTTTTTTTAAAATTTCTTTTTTTTTATTGAAAAAGTTTTAAAAGTTTTACATACATTTTCTCCCCCCTCCCCAACCGCCCCCCCCGACTTCCCAGAGCAAATACAAAATAAAATAAAATACAGCTCAAATTCTCTAAAACTCCATTTCACACTTATCATAATCATAATCAATAAACAAATAGATAAAAGAAAAGCAAGTCTTCTTTCTTCTTATTCCATCTAATTCAACAAAATTAATATCCATTCATAATTACAACAGCTAATAAAACAGTTAAGGATTACCTAATTAAGCCTATCTTTACTCAATTTAGCTATTTAATGCTTAACAAATTATTAGGTCTATACAATTTAACAAGATATTTTATAACTTTTTTCATTGAAAACAAAAGAGAGAGAGAGAGAGAGAAAAAAGAAACCCTCATTCAAAAACCCCAAATTTAAAATAAAATGTTATATAAACTCTTCCGTCCTCCACTTTTAAACCATAAAGGTCCAATTATAATTAAAGCACTTAATAAAAAATAAATTTTTTTTGAATTAAAAAAATAATAATCAAACCCCTTATTAGTTTATCAATACATATTAACCAATCAGCTAAAAACATCATTTATTAACTATATCAAACGTTTAAATTCTTCATACTAGATTAAACCGGTTGCTAATCTTCTTGTCTTCACATCCTCCAACAGCATTTAGAATATCTTCATTCATTTGCATCTACCCACCTAAATAAAAATTGCTTCTTTATATAAACCCCCCCCCCAAGTGACTTTATGATTGTATTTGAAATAATATCCATCAAATCCAGTCAAAAATTAGATTAATAAATTCATCAAACGTGTTAGGGAAACCACCAGATCAACTGCAGTTGCCCTAAGTCCATAGTCCTTTTGCCTTATATTTATTACCATCAGTCAGGAGACTCCAATTTACTATATTCAATAAAACTTCTGCAATTGCCATTAAATCCAAATTTATTGCAGTCCTTAATAAAATATTCCAAATCATTCAAGTCAGGGCATATTTTACAACCCACCAGCATTGCAGTGATCTGTTTATTCTTCTCAAAATAATCCAATACCGCTGTAGGTTGCCTCCTCATCGTCGCTCATCGCTTTAAACTGGCATTAAACTGCTGTCTGTTTTTTTCCCACAAGTTCAAAATCTTTAAACTGCTAAACAATACTTTTTAAGGACCATCATCTCATCAAGCAGGGTTAGTTTCCATTTTTCCAATCTTTCTTCTTTTCCTTTTTACGAACTTTCTTTTTAACTTTGAACCCTCTGCCTTTTTTAATTCCAGTAAAATTTTGCAATTTTTGGGATTGCATAATATAAAATTTTTGGAGAAATATAACTTCTTTTGGAAACAGCTCTTTAAATGCAGATTGATTTTTATAAGAAAAAATTTGTGTAACCAAAATCTCATCAGCTTCCAAGATTTCCTTATTCTGCACAGCCTCCATCTTTCTCTCCTCGGTGATCTGTTGTACTTTTCCATCTCCCAGCTCTTCGTTCAATCCCCCACTGCTAGATTGCAACTCAGTATTTCCATGTGTTTCATTGTTTCCAGCTTGAAAAGCTTGAAATATAGTATCAATTCTTTTCAATAAAGCAGAGGTAATTGAGCTCAAAGCTTCCTCAAAGTCAGACCATTGAGGGTTAAATAACCCTCCTTTGTTTTCTTTGCTTTCAAAAAGACCAGCCATCCTGCCCCCCTTCTTCCTTCCCTTCCAGAAGGACGGGAAAAAAAAGAAAAAGAAGAAAAAAAGAGTAATTTGTATTGCTGCTTGAATTATTCCTTTCTTGTTTCATCCACTTTTCAAAAAGGAGTTTTACGTTTCAAACAGGGGCTTATCAATAATTACTTTTAACTTTCACTTCTTCATGCCCCGTTAAAACTCAAACGCCATCTTGCTTTCACTTTCAGCTTAAAAAAATCTTTTAAAGAGAGTAAATCTTTGGAGTTAGAAAGAAAAAAAAATACTTGCTGTTTCATTCATGCTGCTTGTGCTCCGCCAGATTTATTCAGAAAGTAGTTGTCTAAAGTTAATTACTGGGATGGTAACGACATCTAGCTCTGCAAAGCAGAGGCATCCAGGGTCCGGAGTACTGACAGGCTTAACGGAGAGCTCTCATCTTCGAGCGCCAGATTATGGGTAAAATCTGGCACTCTCAGGGAGCTCTACCCCACCTGTCTACTCACCTTCCCCCCTCATACCAGGGGGAAAGTTTCCAAACCGCAAGACAGCTGATAGTCGCTGTTCTTTGCAGTTCTACGGAGCCCTGGGCTGGCACTTCAAAAAGAAGTGTCTAGCGATGTCGCTGTCCCAACGGAAGTCCCCTAAAATTTCTGTTATATCTTTATTCTTTTCTTTTTTTCTTTCTCTTTCTGTCTCCTTTTTATTTCTTATTGTTATTAATATTATTATCATTCTCTCTCTCTTTACCTTTATCTTAATTAAAGTTGACTATATAAACATATAAATATTAATTTGATTAGGAAACAAGAGTATAAATGATTGAAGAAAAATATGATCTTTGAATGTCTTAATGCTTACTCTAAATTTTGAATTTTTAATAAGTATTTTACGGACTTAAAAATTAGAGGAAAGCGATTTTCAAGGCGTGAAAATGTGATTTCTATACAAAAATTACATGAAGTATGAAGAGAATGAATGAACTTTGGAACATTAATAAAAATTATCTATAGACTTAACAATTATAGAAAATTGATTTTAAAGTGGTTTAAAATGCTGCTTTTTATAGAAAAATAAGAAATAAGTATGAAATGGGAGAAATTTAAAGGAAATTTATAGCTTAGGAGAGAGTAGGTGAGAAGATATTTGTTATAATACATTTTTATTCTAAATGAGTAGGAGACATGGAGGAGAATATGTTGAAAAATAATATAGGTAATATATTGTGAATTAGTTAAAATTAAACAGCCAAACAATGGATGCAGGAGTGGAGGAAAGCATAAAGCTGGATAATAGCTAAAATAAAATCCTATAAACTAGTTAAACAAATGAAGTTAGGAGTGGAGGAAAGCATGATCCTGGAGAACAGTTAAAGCAAAGCTGTGACCCAGTTAAAAAAAAACAGAGTTAGGAGTGGAGGAAAGCATGATGCTGGAGAACAGTTAAAGCAAAGCTGTGAACCAGCCAAAAAATAAAAGGAGTGGAGGAAAGCATGATTCTGGAGATCAGCTGAAATAAAGTTGTGAACCAGTCACAAATAGACATAGGAGTGGAGGAAAGCATTGCTGGAAAATAACTAATTGAGTTGTGAACCAGTTTAACAACAGATTTAGGAGGAGTGGAGGAGATAACGTTGGAGAGCAGTTAAAGCCAAACTGTGAACCAGCTAAATAAGTAAGGTTAGGAGTGGAGGAAAGCATCACTGGAAAACAGCTAATTAAGTTGTGAACCAGCAAAAAAATAAACCTAGAAGGAAGTGGAGGAGATAATACTGGAGAATAGTTAAAGCAAAACTGTGAACCAGTTAAATAAACAGAGATAGGAGTGGAGGAAAGCATCGCTGGGAAATAGCTATCTAAGTCATGAAACAGCTAAATATTAGATTTAGTAGCAATGGAGAACAAGCCTGAACTAAGCAAAAATGAAGTATTTTGAGAGTAATAAATTATAGATGGAAATGTTGAATGAATGTTAAAATGAATTGATTTTGAAATGATTTTAAGAGAGGAGAAAAAATTTTATGTTAAGACTATGGACACTAGAGGTCATCTAAGAGAGGTAAATATAGATTAGATGTAATGGGTTTTAGGATTAAGGAATATATATGAAATACTGATTGTTAAAATGATAAAGATCTAGAATGGTGTATATTTGGAAATGACTGAATATAAGAATGAGCTGTGTATATTTGCAGTTTAAGATTTAGGGTGATATAGTAGAATGCTAAATGATTAGAATAAGATGCTAGAATGTGCGATAAAAACCAGGATTGGATTTTCTTCTTTTTTTCTTTAAGATGTAAATGGTTGAAATCTGGAATTGAATTGGTTAAGGGCGTGTGAGCAACTGTACCTATTTTATACTGGATCAAACCTTTGCTCTAAAAAGATGTATTTTATGATTTATGTTTAAAAATTAATAAATTTTTTTTTAAAAAAAGATCTTTAAAGTTAACAACCACCACCATGAATTACATTTGGAAATACTGTGAAAGCCAATGCAGCTTGCAGGCAGTGATGTTACATGCCCTGAATAACTGGTGTCATTAACTGCATTGCTACATTGTGCAAGTTTCTGAATATTCTTCAAGAGCAGCCTCATTGCAACAGTCTGGAGATTATGAGGTCATGAGCAGAGTGTCCTGGTCCAGGAATAAGACCAACTGACGCATACTTCAAAGTTGTACAAAAGCCCTCTTAGCCACAGCTACCATTTGTCCCTTCTTTAGAGACACAAGTGCAGTACGATCCTCAGATTGCATACCATGTCTGTCTGGAGTGATGACATCCCATCCAGAAGTCTGAGCATTTGACTATTTGCGATCTATACTTAGATGGCTGTATGGTTACCATAGCTTGCAGAAATATAGCATCCATCCCTGCAATAATTTGAAGTTATCTAAAGTAGAAGACAAGTACAATACACATGTATTGGCTAAACAAAGAATGACTTATATAAATTCATCTTTTCCAACTATGCTACATTATTTATATTACTGCTATCTAAAAACTTAATAAAATAAAAATCTTAATCAGATATTATTTCAACTTTTTACCTTTTGATCGCATCCCATACTTTAACTCCATCATCCCGATAGTAGTAGTATGGAATATCCTCATTGCTTTCCATATGTCTTGACTTGATTTCTTCAGGGAAGCAGAGAGAGCTGTACGTAAGATGTTTCATTGCTCGCTGGACCATTTGCACATGCCCACCTCCTCCAGTGGCATTTGCCTTTAGCAACCAAAACATATAATATAGGTCATTAAGAAAAAACACAGTTGAGAAAGACCCCATTAGGAGGTCACACAGAAGGATGCAATGATGCAGCTTGGCCATGCAGCCATGATAGAGCTAAAGACCTCTGTATGTGTGCTTCTCTAGCTTCCACACAGGCTTGTTTTCATATTAAAGGTTTAGTCACTCCACTTCCCCACATTTTCCAAAGAAACCTTACAAACTATTTACACTACAGAAAAAAAACAAGAAGTATTTGTATTTAATGGGTGGGTTTTTCCCTCTTCTGTAGGAAATAAGGGCAATTATAGCTGCTCCCCAGTTCTACTAATATATGTAAATAGGGAAGCCAAAATTGGTGTCCACCAGTCAGGATGTTATGTTCAGGGGGGATTAATAGTTCTCCTGAGGCTTTTTCAAATTTCATAATGTGATATTTAAAGCAGTGAGAAAATGGGAATTGAGTGATGGAGGTCAGTTAATATAATTTAGTGGTCTATGCAGGAGCAGATGCAATGGTTTTGCCTGGGCACCATAAAACTAGAAGCATTGATGATCTCTATCATTACAAAGTGACAAAGCCAGTTGTTGTAGAATGAAACAAAGAATAGCCCATCCTGAAGAAGCTTCAACTGTTGTCAAACTCCTTAAAGAAGCTCAGTGATGAAAGCAAGATTCCTAGAGATTAGGAGGGGTAGATTTGTTTAAATGAAAAAGGGTTACAATATCTTGAAAACTGGATGTGCCTTCATTTATTAATCAGTATGTTAAGCAGGGGTGAAATGCTACCCATTCGCTCCAGTTCGGGCAAACCAGTAGTGATTAAAAACTACCGGTTCGGGTGAACCGGTAGTAAAAAAAAAAAAAAGCTACCAGTTTGGTTGAACCGGCAGTTTAAAAAGCTACTGGTTCCGGCAAACCGGTAGTTAGCTACCGGTTTGGGTGACCCAGTAGTTAGCTATCAGTTCAGGAGAACTGGTAGTTTAAAAATGCTACCGGTTCCTCTGAACGGTATTTCCAACTATCCGCTGTGCAAATCCTGCTTTCTAGCAAAGCTAAATTGCGCGCCACAGTTGATTCCCCCTCACTGTTCTACTTCCCAAGCCTCCTTTTGGCACGTACTGTGCATGCATGTGCACGCAGCAAACACCAAAAGAAGGCTTGGGAAGGTGAATAGAACAATGGGGGGATCAGCTGTGCAGCGCAGTTTAGTTTTGCTAGAAAGCAGGAAATCCTACTTTTTAGCAAAGCTAAATCGTGCGCCACAGCTGATCCTCCGCTCGCTTCTACTTACCTTTCCAAGCCTCCTTTTGGTGCATACTGTGCATGTGCACGCACACAGAGTGCGCGTTTGGTGCTCAGTGCGCATGCGGGGCCAGCAAACCAGTAGCAAACCAGTTCAGATTTCACCACTGATGTTAAGGTTTATTTCCCATTACCTTTGATCTTATTTTTAAGTCTTGGTTTAATGGAGAAGATGTTAATTGCTTATTTGATACTATGAAAATATCCAACTGTTCTTGTTCTGCAATATTTTGAAAATGTTTTTCTTCCCTGGATCAGAAAATTTTATTATAGCTCCTTTACAGTTAAAGGGAAAAGTCAAATATGCCTAAAATATAATTGCCCTTGCAATGTAGAGGGAAAACGAAATGGCCTTGAGGGACAAAAAGAAGACCTGCTACAATGGAATAAAAGGGGCCTGTATGTAATGTTGAGTAATCATTTCAGACAAGCCCTTCCTTAGTTCACACAAAGATAAAGTTGTAGGGGGGACATATTCAGACTTGCAAGATTTTGTTGCTATAGCATTACAATAAAAGTAGTATTGAGCTACATAGAATTGCTTTTCCAGTCTGATCTATTTTGAAGAGCTGACATGCTGCTTCAACTGGAATGTTGGCAGGAGACGTTGACTGATTTTTGTTCTCCAGAGTTCATTAAAGTATGGTGAATTCAAGACATTATAGGGGATTTCTAGTGAGGAAAATGATGAACTAGACATCTCTGAAAGAGTGTAAATGATACTGTGGTGATAACCAGCAGCATGTTCTGTCAAATGGAACCTCTCTGGACAAGGGAGGATGAAAGATTACCCACATGCTCCTGATGGCTGCTCCTTGTGAGGAGACAGCAGGATACTGAACACATCGTGGGTTCATCCCAGGAGATGCGGGAAGCCATTAAGTTCTCAACCAGGGTAGAGTCTTTAAGGAAATTGGGTTTGTCTATCTTGCTTTCTAATCACTTTTGCATTTATAATTATTTTAGAGTTAAAAGAGATCCTCCAAACAACACGTTTGAAAAACTATTTGGTAAGTAAGATTTCATCCCAAAATAGAAGAAAAGCTAACAGTTTAAATAATTTAAAGAATGTAAAACAAATGGAAAAAGCTAAATTAGAATTTAATTTAAGAAAGTTTTAAGCATATTGTGACCAGATGTATTTAGAAAATTTTTCTGAAAAGTTGAGTAAACAAAATAATATTTCCATGGGAACACAATCTATTATGTTAATAGATTAATCATAATTAATCTATTATGAATGAGACAATTGACCGAAAGTTGAAAACAAAACAACAAATAAACTTAAGACTATGAGAATATAAAAATGGGACATTAGAAGGAACTAAGGTTCCAGGCAGGAAGAAGAAAGGTGAAGTTTACAATATGACAAATGCATGTCACTTGAGACATTTCAAAGGCTTTTTTTTGAAGAATTGGGAGATAAACCAATAATTAAATTGACAGTAAATTAATGTACTTCTAAATGTATTTTTGGAAGATTTTAAAGAAAACGTGAAAGATGTGGCAGACATTAATATGGAAGAATTTATGGATAGATAGACAGAATGAAGATATACAAACTTTAGCTGATGTTAAAAACCAAGGAGTTACGAGCACAAATGGTATTCACTTGTATTTCCAATGGAAAATCAACATCCAATGAGGAAACAGAAACTTTTAGCAGTAAACTACTGGCTTATGGGATGGTGCTTTTAAGACAACTTCAGATTCCAAAACCACAGTCTACATTACCTACACAAAAGGCTTCTGGCAATGGATGGTCTGTACCTCATAAGGACAGAACTACAATCAGTGGGTTAAAACTACAAGGAAGTAGGTTCAAACTGCATGTCAGGAGGAACAATCAACCAGTAGAATGGATTGCCCATGAAAGGATTACTTTTAATTTGCTGGAGGTCTTCAAACTTCTAGGCAGTTAACTGTCAAACTTGTTCTAGTGGATTCTGCTCTAATTAGGTCAGACTAGACAATCTTTAAAATAATTTTCAACTTAGAGCGGTAGGTAGGTTTCAGTCTCTTTATAATGCTATCCCATCTCTCTGGACTTAACAAATATATTCCGGTAAAATGGGTGGGTGGGAAGAACTACATGGAAGATTTTTCCTTAAAGCTTGGATTAGAGTTAAGATTTCCTGTTATCCTCCAGAACTATGAAAGTGGCATCATCTTGTGAGTGTGTGTGTGTGTGTGTGTGTGTGTGTGTGTGTTGTATGCATGTGCACTGATGCTTTCATGTCAGTCTTGATTTCTGAAAGCTGCCTGGAGGCGTTTAATTTTTCATGGCAAGGTTATTTGGAGGAGATTTGCCATTGACTGCTTCTTTAGGGCAGAAAGAAAATGATTGGTTCAAGGTCATTCAGCTGCCTTTGTGCCTAAGGCAGGACTAGAACTCATGGCTCTTCTGGTTTATAGCATGGTGCTTTAACTTCTAAACAAACTGGCTAATCTTACCTTGTCAAAAAGTCCATATTCACAGATAAGCTGCTCTCGAGCTTTGGTGTTTATAGCTATTGTAAACCGTACATGAGGTATCAGAAGCTAAAAATGAGAAGAGAAAAAAATAGATTACTGGATGAAAAACTTTTCATAACTTTCTAAATATTACCATAAAAATTAGAAATGGCTATATGGTGAGCAAGACTGAGCCTATAAGATAGCACTTTTCTCAAGCATTTCTCCCAGAAAGCATCTAAAAGAAGCTTAGTACTTGGTAGCTCCCACTTCCAACCATCTATCTTCTAAAGAGGCATTTCATTTAGTGTCCTTCCCATTCATCTCTGGTGTGTTTGAGACAAAGAGCTCACAGTTCCTACTGCTTTTCTGCTGAGTAAAAAAGGTAAAAATAAAAAAAATTGAAAATACTGACTATACCAGCTACCAGCCACCTACTTCAGAACCTGTTGGGAATGATACAAGAAAAATTTGTATCACATTTGCTTCTGTACAGTTATTTAACAATTTTCTAATTAAAAGTTTAAAAGAAACTATTGCATTTCTTTTCTTCTGTCTCTTCAATTCTGGGAATCTGGGATTTTTGAAAACAGACTTAAGTAGCACTTCCTCCTTCATTTTTCCTCATTGGAACAATAATCCCAAAGTCACCCAGCAAGTTTCTTATGTTGTCGGAGTTCTGACAAATGCCCTAGTTAACTCATGAGCCTCGGGCCAAATTTCAAAAGAAATCCAGTTATTAGTATGTCAGCAACTTCCCGAGTGAAGTCAACTCTGTCACACGTGATTTACAGCTCAACTCTGACCCTGTTTCCCCTCTCTTCTCAATCTGTGTCATAAATTACATTCTCCAACGAGGCACTTTCGCACTCGGTAGAAAACACATCTCACATGCCGGCTTTGATAATCTGAGATCCAACCTTGAAAAAGATATACATGGAATGTGCTTTTGAACATGGCTGCTGAACTGCTCCATCAGTCCTCCCCCCCTTTCCTGCCCTTTCCTGCCCATGGCAATTTGAGAGCAGATGAGGAATGCTTTGCGAGTTGACATATGTGTTATTTCAACTTTAACTACTGTGCTTATTTTCTTTTGGGCCCTGAAGCTTATTTTGGGGGGTCTTAATTTTTTTGAGTGCCACCGCTGTGAGGTGGAGCTGCCTGACGCACACACCCGTTTACCACAGGGCCCCCATGGCTTCACACCCCAACAATTGCCAGCAGCCTTGTACAGCAGGAGCCCACATGGCCGCCAGCTCACTTTTTCCAGCACCAGCACAGCACCAGAGCAGGAGGCTGAGCAATACAGCCAGGCGAAACACTCTGTTCCCAAGCATCCCATAAGCACCATAATACTTTTTGCCTGGATGGAGAAATGAGAGAGACTCGAACTTTATCTGCTTGCAAATGGAATGCTTTGAAATGGAGCGTCCCATTTGCAAGCAGACGAAGCTTTGTCTCCCTCTGGGAGAAAAGTGCGTGGCGGAGCCAGAGGCACGGGGGGGGGGAGCAGGTGATCACAACACGTCATCCATTCCACCCCATTGTCTCTTGGCTTGTCTGTGGATGTGCCGGGCAGGCACCCACATGGGGCATCTGAATCGCCCGTCTCCCCCCCTCCCCTTGCCTCCGCCTGCTGCCAGTACTGCTGCACAAGCCTCCCATGAGCCAGACAGCCACAGAATACATCCGGATTGCCTCCCCCTGGCCTCTGCACTCGCATTTACAGGTATCTGCGCTGCAGCAAGGGGCCGGTGGGGCATGCCCATCTCCCAGTGCTTATTTTCAGGGTTGGGCTTCGAGCTCAACTCAAATTATACCTGCACAAAACTAAATTAATTAGTTTACTAGAACAAACATTGAACAATCTAGAGGCACAAGTAGCCACTGAGTGACCAGCCACCCCAAGATTCATCGGTGAACACAACAAACTTCTAATAAAGGTTGAACTCTGTACCCAAACAGAACATAACAAAGAAGAAACAACTACCAGGAAACAGGAAAGGTGATAGCAGCATGTCACAAGGAAGGAAGGAAGGACCCCTGGAGCTGAACAATCAATTTTATACTTTCCCCTTGGAAGAAAACATCCTGACACCTAGAAAAGAGTCTCTGTCAAATGTTCCAGTGACCAGGAGCAAAGTAGCTCAGATTCTCACCCCCCCCCCAAGTGTGTTCATGATAGATGATTCACTACTCAGAGGAACAGTGTCATAAATTTGTAGACCAGATTATTTTTCAAAGGAGATGTGTTGTCTCCCAGATGCAAAGATTAAAAATGTGACAGAGAGACTTACTCCTCTTTCCTGTTGGGACAAATGATAGAACTTCCTTTTTACAAAGGATACCCCAGATTAAGCCCTTAATCTGGGATAGAGTCAAGGTGATTAGATAGAGCTGGACATTTATTGGCCAGATGCCCTTCCTGACACCATGCATTCACAGCAGATATTTTTTCTTTGCCCCTTAGTAGAGAAACATATGCTGCTACTTAGGATTGAACTCTCAACCTTCCAAGTGGAAAGTGAGTGTCTTCACTACTATACCACTACACTGCTCTGTCAACCCTACAGTGAACCTGGCATGAAGCCATCTTGGAGGCTTCAGGGTTGCCACAGAATGGTGGGAGGGGGAAAATAATTAGAAGGGGTGTTGTAGCCAAAATAATAACCAAAGACATTCCCACAGGTGGCTGATCAGAGGAGGAGCAAATAACCAAGCAACCGCCGGCACCTGCATTGGACAGCATGACCAGTGACTTGGGGGGCGAGGGAAACATTTACTTTTAATCAGATGAAAGCCACGGGAAATTTCAGAGTTGACTTTCACCAGTTGTGACAATATGAAGTACCCAATAAACTGTTCTTTAAGAAACCTGCCTACCAGAGTTCTGTTTTCTATGGGTGCATTACTTGGAATGCTGACATGCTTATGGTCAACAAAGAGCCTGAAAACAATTTAATGGGAGTATGAGCAACTCGACAGAAAAATAAAACATTTGGGGGCATACGTGGTATTTTCATATATACTTCCAACAAAAGGTTAACATTCACTCAGGGCAGGGGTCTGCAACCTTAAACACTCAAAGAGCCATTTGGACCCATTTCTCACAGAAAGAAAACACCAGGAGCCACAAAACCTTTCCTGTGACTGACTATTTCTTGAGCAGCCACAAAACTAGCATATATAGTTGAATGAAACTACATTCTGTTTTCTTCTGAAACTTTTATTTTCTTGGATTTATCCATGGTTGGCCTACTGGAGTTGAAAAGCTCAATAAATCGCATGCCGGCAGGTGTTGCACATATTTTGAGTGACAGGGAGCTACAGCAGAGGGGTGAAAGAGCCACATGCAGCTCCAGAGCCGCAGGTTGCTGACCCCTGACTCAGGGAATGAAGGATTCTAGAACTAAATTGCTGGCTCAAGGGATGATGGCAAGAGAACTTTGAATTTTTGGACTGTGGTTTACATTACCTGCAGAAAGTTTTTTGGCAAGAGATGGGTACACCTTACAAGGATCAGGAAGGATGTGGTTGGAAAACAACTAGCTTGGCTCATCTGAAGAACTTTAAACTAAAACTGAAAAGCGAGCAAGAACAATCTTTAGGGTTACCCCAAGACAACCAAACAGTCAGTAAGGAAGGGAGTGGTGAGAAGGAAAGGAACAAAACAGAACTAGGAAGCAAATGCAAGGTGAGCCATAAAGGACTCAGATACCTATATACTAATGCTCAGAGTTTCGGTAACAAACAGGGAGAACTTGAAGTCCTAGTACATGAGGGCAGGTACAATAGTATTGCTATTCTGAAATTTGATGGGATGGAACCCATAACCAGAACATACTGCTAGAAGTTATAAATTGTTAAAAAAACAGAACTAACTCAAAAAGAGAGAGAAAGCAGTAGTTTTGTATGCAAAGAATTACTACACCTCTACAGAAATACACAATACTAGGGATGAAAACCTTTTTGAAAGTCTTTGTGAGAATATTAAAGTAAAAAGAAATGACATTGCTATAAATGTGTACATGCCACCCAACCATACAGAAGAAACAGAGGAACTCTTTGTTAATCAGTTAGCTGAGGTGTGCAGGAAATACAGTGTAGTAGGGGGACTTTAATTACCCTGACATCAACTTGGAAACCAACACTGCAACGCAATAGAGATTGAACAAGTTTCTGACATATCTATCCAATAAACCTGTCACCCAAAAGATAGAGGTGGGAAGCAGGTGGTCAGTTATACTGGATTTAATGCTAACTAATGAAACGAGATTGTCAGTGTATAAGAGTTCATGAATTGGAATAGACATGTAACAGGTCAGCCAATGGGGACTGTTTGGTGACTCAGATGGCTTGGAGGCTGGGCGTGGCTTAGCTTGACTGATTTGTATATAAGAGTTGCTTTATCCTTACAATATAGCCTCTGTATTATATAGCTTCTATGTTTCTGTGCTTCTGAGTTCTGGTTCTGGCTTCTGCTGCCATGGGTATTGTATACATGCATCATGCTTTATATTATTGTATATGAAGAAGTTTCTTATATAAATGAATCTTGCTGAATTATTCACTTGTGTACTGGTTGGATTGCTGCAAACTCTAACAGATTATGGGCCCAGAGCACACAAGCACACAGTGTGAACTGTAATTAAGCTGAAGGACAGCCTGTGTTATAAGAAAAAGAGAACAAGGCTGAGAAGGATTGCAGGATGATTGTTGAGTTCAAGAAGAGTTCTCTGCCTCGACTGAGACAGAATTATATTATTTGGGCTGCAAAAATAGAATGCTTCCTGAAGGCTAAGGAGCTCTGGGATATTGCTATTAATCCACCCCAGGCACCATTAGGAGCAGCAGATCAAAGGCAGCATGATAAGGCACTGGCCTACATCATCTTAAGTTTAGAAGATGAACAATTCCTGAATGTAGCTAATTTAAAAACTGCAAAGGAAGTTTGGCTGAAATTAAGAAATGTGCATGCGAGTGCGTCAGCATGCAATATTGTGCAATTATCGAGACAATTGTACGGAACCAGACTGTTACCACAAGAGAATATGAAGCATTTGCTGCAAATGCAAACTTTATTGAATTGGAACAGCGTGGCATGTAGATTCCTGAATCTCAGAAGGTGCTGTTGGTTTTAGATGGTCTTGATGAAACGTGGGACATTGTTTCAGCTGTTTTTGAGTGCAAACCAGAACAGGATTTATGAATGGAAGCCCTTAAAGCCTATTTGATTTCTGAAGAAAACAAACACCATTTTAGAAGAAGCAACGAGGAGAAATTCCTGATGTGGGGGCCCAAGGAGCAGAGCGAGAAAAGCAACAGACAGAATGTCTGCAGAGATCGGATTACAGCCCAGAAAAGATTAGCTACAAAGAAAGAAACAGAAAAGAAGACAGAACAGCAGTGTTCCATCTGTGGTGATAAGAATCATTTGAAGAAAGACTGCTTGCAAGGAAGAAAAACAACAGATGGACAAGCTGCTGTTGTAAAAGTTAGCTATTGTAATAGCAAAGACAAATGGTTAATAGACAGTGGGGCAAGTCAAACAATTGTTAATAATTCTAAATTGTTTTTCAGAATGGATCCAGCTGGAGGAGATGTAATAGCCTTAGCAAATGGCCAGAAAGCTAAAGTCACAGGAAAAGGCAGTGTGCTGATTCCATGTCTGAAGGAAAAGTTTAGTAACATATTATGTGTGCCTGAAATGGAGCATATTTTACTGAGTGTCTCTAATCTAGATCAGCAAAGATTTGAAACCACTTTGTAAATGGGAAGTGTCTCATAAAATGAAATGGGAATGTATGTGCACAGGGCATAAAGCAGGATAATCTTTATGTGTTGCAGGGACAAAAGGTTCAATGTGCACAAACATTTCAAAATGTGGCACAACATGATTAATGTGTTCATCTCTTGCATAGAAAGCTTGGCCATGCAAGCTTCAGAGTTTTGCAAAACATGCAACAGTTTGGAGAAGGGTTAAATTTAAAAGGGTGTAAAGCATACTTGGACTGTGCAGTATGCAAATCATCAAAGTCCAAGGCATTCCCAGTAAGCAAGAGTAGCACAAAGCTGACAACAAAAGCTGTAGAGCTGGTACATGCAGATTTGGTGGGGCCAATGCAAGCCAGTTTGGGAGGAGCAAAGTACGTGCTAGTCATTGTAGATGACTACAGCAGTTTTAGTTTCTGCTATTTACTATATAGTAAAATAGAGGTGCTACAGAAATGTAAGCAATGGGTAAGCTTTGTAGAAAGGAGATATAAACAACAGGTATGTCAGCTGCAAACAGACAGAGGTTCAGAATTCATGCCAACAAGTTTTCAATAGTGGTTGGGGCAGTTAGGAGTAAAACACAGAGGCACAAATCCATATACAGCGGCTGAGAATGGCATGGTTGAGAGACAGAATTGTGTCTTACAAACAATTAAGGACTCACTGCTGGAGGATACTGGTCTGAGCAGGTCATATGGGGTGAAGCCATATTGACTGCTAATTATTTAGCACACCCCGGGGAGCGGGGTGTGGAGGAGCTCAGTGTTCATAGGGAGGTGGGCGCTTCTATCAGGACCGTGATTGGGAGGGGCAGATATAGCGGGAGTAGGGGGCCACATCGTGTGGTGGGGGCACGCACTCGCTATCTCCAAGCGGTGGCATGCCTCGGCCCCCATGACTCGTCTCGCTCCCCGGGCTGTCCAGAGTTGCAGAGCCCAGGCCTTAGGCTGATGTTGTGCAACGCCAGGTTCGTGGTTAATAAGGCCCCCCTCATTTGCGAGCTAATCCAAGAGGGGGGTGCGGACCTGGCGGGTATTACTGAAACCTGGTTGGGCCAAGAGGGGGGGTTCCCCTCGTAGAGATGTGCCTGCCAGGTTTCCACGCATTCCATCAGCTAAGGGCCCAGGGCAGGGGTGGGGGGGTGGCGGTCATTATAAAGGAAAGTCTTGATCCGAGGGAGGCCACTGTACCTCAGATAGCCGGATGTGAGTCTCTCCTAGTGAAGTGGGGCCATGGGATGCAGGTGGGCTTGCTGATCACGTACCTGGCTCCCTGCCACGTGACAGCAGCCCTGCCCGAGCTTCTCAACATTATTGCCGGGGTGGCGGTCGATACCCCCAGACTTTTGGTCATGGGGGATTTCAACCTGCCGTCTGTTGGTGAGGCGTCTGGGATGGCTCGGGAGTTTATGGCTTCCATGACAGCCATGGACCTGACACAATTAATTCTTGGCCCTACTCATGTGGGAGGACACTCTCTGGACTTCGTTTTTGTCTCTGGTCAGTGGCTGAGTGATCTGGATATAGGGGATATAGTTATCGAACCCCTGTCATGGACAGACCATTCTCTCCTGAGGCTGGACTTTTTGACCGCTGCACCCCACCGCAGGGAGGCGGAACCGACTAGGTGGTTCCGGCCCAGGCGCCTGATGGACCCTGATAGGTTCCAGAGGGAGCTTGGGACAGTTCCTGAAACTCTGGCTCACGACTTGACTGAAGACCTGGTGGCCGCCTGGGATAGGGCGGCCGCTGGTGCTTTAGACCGAGTCGTGCCTTTGCGGCCTCTGACCCGGTGCCGAGCCTGCCCGGCTCCTTGGTTTTCCGAGGAGCTGAGGGAGATGAAGCACCGGAAAAGACGCCTAGAGAGTAGTTGGGAGGGCTAGTCGCTCCGAATCGGACCGAACACTAATTAGGTCTCATATTAAGACTTATTTAGTGGCGATAAAAGCGGCAAAGTGTAATTACTTTTCCGCTCTTATTGCATCGGCAGATAATCGCCCAGCCGCCTTGTTTAGGGTGACTCGCTCCCTCCTACATCAGGGAGCGCGGGAGGACCCCTTGCAAGGGCAGGCTGAGGATTTTGCACAGTATCTGCACGATAAAATCGCTCAGATTCGGGAAGGCTTGGACTCTGACTGGGTAGATCCCAGCGGGATGACTGAGGCTGGTCTTGAGAATGTTATCTGGGATGAGTTCGACCCTGTGACTCCTGAGGACGTGGACAGGATCCTGGGGAGGTTAAACGCAACCACATGTTTATTGGACCCGTGTCCCTCCTGGCTGGTACTGGCCACCCGGGAGGTAACACAAGGCTGGCTCCAGAGGATTATAAATGCTTCTTTGAGAGAGGGTTTCTTGCCTCCCGCCTTGAAAGAGGCAGTGGTGAGGCCCCTCCTCAAGAAGCCTTCCTTGGACCCAGCTGTTTTGGCAAACTACCGTCCGGTCTCCAACCTTTGCTTTATTGTGAAGGTTGTCGAGAGTGTGGTTGCGCGCCAGCTCCCACAGTACCTGGATGAAACCGTCTATCTAGATCCGTGCCAGTCCGGCTTCAGGCCTGGGTACAGCACGGAGACGGCATTGGTCGCATTGGTGGATGATCTCTGGAGGGCCCGGGACAGGGGTTGTTCCTCTGTTCTGGTCCTGTTAGATCTCTCAGCGGCTTTTGATACCATCGACCATGGTATCATGCTGCACCGGTTGGGGGGATTGGGGGTGGGAGGCACCATGCTGCGGTGGTTCTCCTCCTATCTCTCTGACCGGTCGCAGTCTGTGTTGGCAGGGGGGCAGAGGTCGACCTCGAGGTGCCTTGCTTGTGGGGTGCCGCAAGGGTCGGTGCTCTCGCTGCTCCTGTTCAACATTTATGTGAAGCCGCTGGGTGAGATCATCCGTGGTTTTGGGGTGCGATGCCATCTGTACGCTGATGATACTCAGCTGTACATTTCCACCCCAGACCACCCCAATGATGCCCTCGAAGTGATGTCCCAGTGTCTGGAGGCTGTGCGGGTCTGGATGGGGAGGAACAGGCTTCGACTCAACCCTTCCAAGACCGAGTGGCTGTGGATACCAGCGTCCCAATATAGCCAGCTGGTGCCATCACTGGCTATTGGGGGCGAGTTATTGGCCCCTACAGAGGGAGCTCGCAACTTGGGCGTCCTCCTGGACACACAGCTGTCTTTAGAAGAGCACATGACGGCTGTGGCCAGGAGGGCTTTTTATCAGGTTCACCTGATACGCCAGTTGCGCCCCTTTCTGGATCGGGACTCCTTATGCACGGTCACTCATGCCCTCGTTACATCTCGCCTGGACTACTGCAACACTCTCTACATGGGGCTCCCCTTGAGGAGCACCCGGAGGCTCCAACTGGTTCAGAATGCAGCCGCGCAGGTGATTATGGGAGCGACGGGGCGCTCCCATGTAACGCCTCTCCTGCGTGAGCTGCATTGGCTCCCATTGGTCTTCTGGGTGCGCTTTAAGGTATTGGTTCTCACCTTTAAAGCGCTCCATGGCTTAGGGCCAGGGTACTTACGAGACCGCCTGCTGCTACCAATAACCTCCCACCGGCCAGAGAGGGCCTCCTCAGGGTGCCATCAGTTAAGCAATGTCGGCTGGCGGCCCCCGGGGGAAAGCCTTCTCTGTGGGGGCACCCGCCCTATGGAATGAGCTACCTCCTGGAATAAGACTGATCCCGGACCTTTGTACCTTCCGCAAAGCCTTGAAGACTTACTTATTCCAGCAAGCCGGCCTAGCTTAAATGGTTTTAAATTGGGATTTTGAATTTTATAGACTTGGGGTTTTAAATTGGGAGGCCGATCGATTTAATATCTTTTAATTTATCTTAATTTTTGTATTGTATGTATTTTAATTCTGGCTGTCCACCACCCTGAGTCCCTTCTGGGAGAAGGGCGGGATACAAATTAAATAATAATAATAATAATAATAATAATAATTATTATTATTATTATTATTATTATTTGATCAATAGGCTGTGGAGTTCCTCAATTAATGATACTCCATATGCAGTGCTATATGAAAGAAAACCATCTTTGGCACATTTAAGGGTGTTTGGAAGCAATGCATGGGTACATATTCCAAAAGCAATCAGGAGAAAAGGTCAACCAAAGGCTAGAAAGCTTAGGTTTATAGGCTATGAGCCTGGCTCAAAGAGCTATCGCTTTAGCGATGGGAACACAAGAACAGTGATTTCCAGGTCTGCTGGCTTTGCAGAGCAAAATTGGGGCAGAATTGATGCCAATTTTTGGAATGATCCACTTAGTGACGGTAACGCACTTAGTGATAACTCACTTACTGGTGATGTCAGCATTCAGGGAGGAGAAACTGAAAAAGAACAAGAAAAGAAGTCAGGAGATGATGATGACTCGGATATCAAAAAAGAGAGGGTTGAAACACAAGAGCAGTCAATCCTACGCAAGTCAGAGCAATGGAACAAGGAGATTCCACCTGACAGGTATTCTGTTAGTGAAGTAAAGGTGTGTAGTGTTTGGTATAAGCCAAGAAACTATAAGGAAGTATTGGTATTACCCAAAATAGAACAAGTAAAGTGGAAAGAAGCCATGGACAAAGAAATGAAATCCATGGGTGAATATAAAGTATTCACATCTATGCCACAAGGTTGTAAAGCCATAGGATGTAAATGGGTGTGCAAAAGAAAGTACTACCCAACAATGAGGTACAATATAAGGCAAGATTAGTGGCACAAGGTTTTTCACAAAGGAAAAATGTGCACTATGATGAGGTATTTGCGCCAATGTTGAAGAGTAAAAGCATAAGGTTGGCACTAGTGTTCGCAGTGGCACGTGGCCAATGCAGAATTAGAGGAAGAAATTTACATGGTTCAAGCATCAAAGTATGAAAGTAAAAAGCCTAACACTGTGTATAAATTGAACAAGGCCATTTATGGGCTGAAGCAGTCAGCCAGGAATTGGAATATCTGTTTAGATATGACATTGAAGGGTCTTGGGTTCAAGAGTTGCAAGGCTGATGGTTGCATATACACTGGAAAGTTACAAGGTGGGGATTGTCAATTATTAGCATTTGTGGGTGATCTTTGTTTCATTGCAAAGGATGTAAATTCTCAGGTATTTGTAGGGAACTGTGAACTTGGGTCTTCAAATACAGGTCTCTGAAGAATTGAAGTTGAAATGTTATGTCAATAGTGATTATGCCAATGATGTAAAAACCAGAAAGTCCAATTTTGGGATTGTGGTATTGTTTGGAGGGGCTTTAATTGGTTGGAAGTCCAGAAAACAAACAACTGTAGCCATTTGTACGGCAGAGGCAGAATTTATTGCTCTGTCTGAACTTTACTCAGAGGTAGCTTGGTACGTACAGCTGTTAAAAGATTTAAAAGTAAAGGTAACTGAAGCTGTAACAGTGTTTGAGGATAATACTGCTTGCATTAAAATGGCAACAGGTGACAGAATAAAGAATAGACGCAAGCATGTGGATATTAAATATTGTAATGGAAGAGAAGCCATCAAATGTAAATTAATTAGTTTGCTTCACTGTTCTTCAGAGGACAATCTGGCAGATATAATGACCAAGCCATTGGGGGGAGTGCACCATGGGAAGAATATTAAATTATTCAATTTATCTCTATTCCAGTCATGAAGGGAGGAGTGTCAGTGTATAAGAGTTCATGAATTGGAATAGACATGTAACAGGTCAGCCAATGGGGACTGTTTGGTGACTCAGACAACTTGGAGGCTGGGTGTGGCTTATCTTGACTAATTTGTATATAAGAGTTGCTTTGTCCTTACAATATAGCCTCTGTATTATATAGCTTCTGTGTTTCTGTGCTTCTGAGTTCTGATTCTGGCTTCTGCTGCTTGGGTATTGTATACATGCATCATGCTTTATATTATTGTATATGAAGAAGTTTCTTATATAAATGAATCCTGCTGAATTATTGACTTGTGTGCTGGTTGGATTGCTGCAAACTTTAACAGAGATGAAATGGTTGAAGGAGTGAAAGTCGTAGGAACTTTGGTAAAGAGTGACTATGACATACTAAAATTCATCACAATGCAGGCAGAGGCTAGTGTTTAGACTTTGAGAGCTGTCTAAACAAACTAAAAGAGAGATTAGGAAGGATTCCATGGATGGATACCCTAGAAGAAAAAACTGACAGATTTGCTGTCCTATATACATTGTTTGACTCTCAAGGGATTTACTAATTTATGCCAAGAGTTTGTTCTATTTTATTCAAGTTGGTGTTGATTTCTAGTACAGATTCCATGTCTAAAATGGGATTAGAATTCACATATAGACTCTAATTTTAATTTACTTTCAATTTATCTTTTAAAAAATAGCTTATACAGGTAGTCCTTGACCAGCTATTTAGTGACTGTTAGAAGTTATGATAGTTATGTACTCTTTCTGAATATATCTCATACTGTATCAATTGTCTATTATTTTTATTTTCTTATCAGTTTGATTTGATTTAATGAGAGAAATATTTATTCTTAATGGTTTGATTTGCTTTAACCTAATGAGTGCAAATAGACATGTGAAGCATACTATTTTTCAAAAATGAGTAAAATATAACATAGCAGAGATCTTTTACAGTTTTTTTCTTATGGAAGAAATTTTTGAACCCACTGGGTCCAACATCTTCCCCCTAGTCCTTCAAAACCCACTTTTCTAAAATCCCATATGCAAGTCTGATTCTTTTATTTTTACCCAAATATTTTCAAAATATTTTCATGTTCTGGTTCCTGATCTTCTGTGCAAGTATACATTTTCTTCTTGTACAATGCAGCATTCTCACCTTTCACGCACAGCAGGGGTGTCAAACTCGATTTTATTGAGGGCCATATCAGGCTTGTGGTTGACCTTGGGGGGGAGGAGGCATGGCTGGGGGAGTGTGGCCAGAGGGTGTGGCCGGGGGCATGGCCAGCTCAACATTGCTTGCAGCCGGGGGCACCTCTGATGGCCCGGGTGCACTGGGGGGATCCACTGTCTCCAACAGAGGAAAGGGTTAGACCAAACCAAACCCTTGTCCACCAGAGGAGCCTTGCCATCCCTCTCAGGCCACGTGGAAGATCCCTGGACAGCGGTGCAGGCTGCCTGGAGCCCTGGGCAGTAGAGGGCAAGTACCCAGCCCTGCCCAGCCTTCCCCAAGGGGCCGCCCGACTGCACTTACCTCCTCCTCAAGGCTGCTGCTGTTGTGCTAGCTCTCCTTGGCCAGGTTGCTCATGGTGTGTGCAGGAGAGCAAATGTATGGGTCAGAGGGAGGCCCACTCCTCCATGCGAGGAGATCTGGCTTTGTAACCAAAGCATCCTAAGCGTAGGGTGGGAGACCACCAGAAAAGGTCAGGAAGAGGGGACAAGGGAATGGCAAAATGGTAGCAGGGCTGCTGATGGCCAAGTGCTAAGGCAGGACTTTCCTCAGACCCTCTCTCCCTCGCATTATAATTTATTTCCTTCCTTCCTTCCTGCCTGCCTGCCTGCCTGCCTTTCTTTCCTTCTTCTTTTTCCTTCCCTCTTCCCTCTCCTTTCTTTCTTCTTCCTTCCTCTCTTTCCTTCTTTTTCCTTCCTTGCTCTCTTCCCCTCTTCCCCTCTTTTTTCTTTGTCTTTCCTCTTTCCCTTTCTCCTTTCCTATCCCTTCTTGATGCTCAAATGCAAAAGGGGAAATATTTCTCGATGCCTTCTTGCTGTGATCAAATGCCACTTTTGCTAGTAGTTTGTGGTCATTTAAAAGACTAAGAACAAACGAGGCTCAGTTTATCCCATGCTTGCATTTAGTGGGGGCATCCACAGACTATAGTACAGCTGTGGCTGTACATAATCCTTAAAAGGGTTCTCCTGTAGGGACCCTGCCATGGTCTAATTCAGACTGGAAATACAGCAAAGGAAAATATTTTCCCTATGCTGCTTTGTTCCTGTTTTCCCCACTGGAAATGGCTGTGGGACAGAGGCGTCCCATTTTGACCCCTCCTCCCCCTCATTGCCTCTGTGCCTGATGGGCCTCTATGTGGCTCTCAGCTCAACTCTCCCAGATCCGGGCATGCATTTGTGTGTGTGAGTTTGCACATTCAGGGGTCTCTCCCCTTGTAGCCCCGCATTGTGACATTGGGGAGAAAAAAAACAGAGAAGAGAGGCTGGGATGGGAGCTTCTTGCAGTCTTCCCCAGGCCTGGTGGTGGGAGCCAGGGAGGGGAGCTGGGGGGGGAAGGGCATGATGCAATTGGTGGCAGGTTGGGGGGGATTTGCAGTCCACAGTACCTTTAGCACACACCATTGAAGTGGTTATATGTTTATGTTTATGTTTATTTAATTTATATACCGCCCTTCTCCCCGAAGGGACTCAGGGCGGTGAACAGGCAGAGATAAAAAACATGAATACAAAATTTAAAACCGAATTAAAACCAAATTAAACAATTGCCCAACAATTCAAACCCATTTTTTAAAAAAATATATAAATCCCAGATCTAAAAATTTGGATTATACAATTTAAAATTTTCTTATAAAAAGGGGAGATACTATGCCAGGCCCGCTTGATGGAATAAAAAAGTTTTTAACTCACGGCGGAAAGCACGAAGGTCCGGGATCCGCCAAATCTCTGGGGGGAGATCGTTCCAGATAGTGGGTGCTCCCACAGAGAAGGCTCTCCCCCTGGGGGCCGCCAGTCGACATTGTTTGGCCGACGGCACCCGGAGGAGTCCTTCTCTATGGGAGCGTACCGGTCGGTGGGAGGCTATTGGAGGTAGTAGGCGGTCCCGTAAGTACCCGGGTCCTAAGCCATGGAGCGCTTTAAAGGTGGTAACCAACACCTTGAAGCGCACCCGGAAGACCACCGGGAGCCAGTGCAGCTCGCGCAAGAGCGGTGTCACATGAGAGCGCCACGTCGCTCCCATCACCACCCGCGCGGCCGCACTCTGCGCCAGCTGGAGCCTCCGGGTGCTCCTCAGGGGGAGCCCCATGTAGAGAGCATTACAGTAGTCCAGGCGGGAGGTGACAAGGGCATGAGTGACCATGAGTAAGGAGTCCCGATCCAGAAAGGGGCGCAACTGGCGGATCAGGCGAACCTGATGAAAAATCCTCCCGGACACAGCCGTCAGATGGTCTTCTAAGGACAGCCGTGAGTCCAGGAGGATGCCTAAATTGCGCGCCCTCTCTGTGGGGGCCAATGATTCGCCCCCAATAGTCAGTGATGGTACCAGCTGACTATATCGGGACGTCGGTAACCACAGCCACTCAGTCTTGGATGGATTGAGTCTGAGCCTGTTCTTCCCCATCCAGATCCGCACGGCCTCCAAGCACCGGGACATCACTTCAAGGGCATCGTTGGGGTGGTCTGGGGTGGAGATGTACAGCTGGGTGTCATCAGCGTATTGATGATATCTCACCCCAAAACCACGAATGATCTCACCCAGCGGCTTCACATAAATGTTGAACAGGAGGGGCGAGAGAACCGATCCCTGTGGCAGCCCGCATATAAGGGGCCTAGGAGTCGATCTCTGCCCCCCTGCCAACACCGACTGCGACCGGTTGGAGAGAAAGGAGGAGAACCACTGTAACACAGTGCCTCCCACCCCCAACTCTTCCAACCGGTGCAGCATGATACCATGGTCGATGGTATCAAAAGCCGCTGAGAGATCTAATAGGACCAGGACAGAGGAACACCCCCTGTCCCGAGCCCTCCAGAGATCATCAACCAACGCGACCAATGCCGTTTCCGTGCTGTACCCGGGTCTGAAGCCCGACTGGAACGGATCCAGATACGTTGTTTCCTCCAGGTGCTGGGAGAACTGTCGCGCAACCACACTCTCAACAACCTTCGCCAAAAAGCGAAGGTTGGAGACCGGACGATAATTTACCAACATTGCCGGGTCCAGGGAAGGCTTCTTAAGGAGAGGCCTCACCACCGCCTCTTTCAAGGCAGCGGGAAAATCACCCTCTCCCAATGAAGCATTTATAATCTCCTGGAGCCAGCCTCGCGACACCTCCCGGGAAGCCAGTACTAGCCAGGAGGGACACGGGTCCAATAAACAAGTGGTCGCGTTCAGTCTACCCAGAATCCTGTCCACGTCCTCAAGGGTCACAGGATCAAACTCAATCCAGGTAATGGTCTCAAGACTTGCCTCGTCCCCTCCCCCTGGAACCACCCAGTCGGAGTCCAGATCTTCCCGAATCTGAGTGATTTTATCATACAGATATTGAACAAAGTCCTCAGCTCTCCCCTCCAAGGGGTCCTCCCGCGCTTCCTGTTGGAGCAGGGAGCGGGTCACCCTAAAGAGGGCGGCTGGGCGGTTATCTGATGATGCAATAAGAGCAGCAAAATAGTGACGTTTTGCTGCTTTTATCGCCACTAAGTAAGTCCTAATATGAGCTCTCACTAGTGTTCGGTCGGATTCAGAGCGACTGGCCCTCCAACTACTCTCTAGGCATCTTTTCCGGCGCTTCAACTCTCTCAGCTCCTCGGAGAACCAAGGGGCCAGTTGAGATCGGCGCCGGATCAGAGGCCGCAAAGGCATGACCCGATCGAGAGCTCCAGCGGCCGCCCTATCCCAGGCGGCCACTAGGTCTCCAGTCGAGGCGTGTGCCAGCGCCTCAGGAACTGGCCCAAGCTCCATCTGGAACCTATCAGGTTCCATCAGGCGCCTGGGGCGGAACCATCTTATCGGCTCCGCCTCCCTGCGGCGGGGTGCAGCGGTTTGAAAGTCAAGACGGAGGAGGGAGTGATCAGACCATGAGAAGGGCTCGATGACTAAGTCCCCTATTTCAAGATCACTCTGCCATTGTCCAGAGACGAAAACCAAATCCAGCGTGTTTCCCCCCGTGTGGGTAGGGCCATGAATTAGTTGGGTCAGGCCTATGGCTGTCATGGAAGCCATAAACTCCCGAGCTACCTCCGACGTCTCACCCACAGATGGCAAATTGAAATCCCCCATGACAATAAGTCTGGGGGTATCAATCGCCACCGTGGCGATAACATCGAGGAGCTCGGGCAGGGCTGTTGCCACGTGGCAGGGAGCCAGGTACGTGATCAGCAAGCCCGACTGAACCCCATGACTCCACTTCACAAGGAGGGACTCACAGCCAGTCGTCTGAGGTACAGTGGCCTCCTTCGGTCTCAGACCTTCATTTATAATAACCGCTACTCCCCCGCCCCTGCCCTGTACCCTTGGCCGATGAAATGCAAGGAAACCTGGTGGGCACATTTCAATGAGGGGAACCCCCCCTCCTGGCCCAACCAGGTCTCCGTAATACCTGCCAGGTCCGCTCCCCCCTCCGAGATAAGATCACAAATGAGGGGGGGCTTTATTTACTACGGACCTGGCATTGCACAGCATCAGCCGAAAGGTTGGGCCCTGAGGATCTGTGCAACCTGGGGAACGGGAGGAGCCTTGGGGGCCGGAGCGCACTACCGTTTGCAAACAATGGGTGCGCGCTCCCCGAACACGATATGACCCCCTGCTCCCGCCATATCTACCCCTCCCACTTATGGTAGTGATGTTATAAATACTATCCGGACAGACCCTACCTCCCCCCTCGACCCCGGGGTCCCCGCCTCTCACACCAAGTTTCTCTAACGAGCCCGTCCCTCCCCTTTGTGGGCTAACCCCCATACCCACTGCCCGTAATCCAAACAGACCCTCCCCCTCCCTGAAACCCCTTAAAAATTTCTTTAAAAATTTATGTAAACAACCCCTTAATCGCGTAGTTTTCGCATGCCACCTCTCAGGGTCCCAAGACCCGTCATTGAGGTGGGCCCTTGATAATATAGAGGGCCATCTCTGCGAGAGGGGGGAGTCTCGCAGCGCAAGTAGGTCATGTACAGTATACATTTCTGATGCACCATGAGAATAAAGGGTGGGAACGGAGCTTAAAAACCGGGTCTCACCACGATGTCAGAGGGGCAAAGGTGAGAAAAGGTGAGAAAAAGAAACAAGCAGTCCAAAAAAACACGTTTGTTAGTTTTCAGCCTGCCATTACAAAAGGTCTCTGTTCAGGGTATGGGGTTGCAAGGAGGGGAGATGCCTCTGGCAGCTCTGTCGTTCCCTCTGCAGCCCTGTAAGAACTGCAGGGCGCAGAGGGAATGACAGAGCTGCAAGAGGCTCCGGGCAGAGACTTCCCATTTTGATCCCTCCCCCATTGTTCCCTCTGTGCCTGATGGGCCTCTGTCTGACTCTCAACTAACTTCTCCCAGACCTGCGCATGTGTTTGTTTGTGTGTGTGCGCACGCACATGGGGGATCTCTCCCCCTTGCAGCCCCATGCCCTGAACAGAGACCTTTTGCTATGGCAGGCCTGATGCTGAAAGGGCAGTTCTGCTTCTGCCTCAACCCCCGCAATGCCAGAAGTCGCATGTCACTCCCCACAAACCCCTGGTGATTGCCTATTGCCCATCACCTGTCTCCTTCCATCTCCTTCCTTCCTCCACATTCAGGAAGGGACAAGGAGGGCAGAAAGAGATTGCCAGTGAGGCTTTCCACACAGGGCCGGGGTGGTCCCAGTTAAAGGCCGGCAAGCAGGACATGGAGACACTGGTGCAGCCACTGCACTGATCTGCAACCTGATGGTGGCCATCTGGGCCGGACTGTGACCAGCCTTAAATCTGCGCCACCACCTCAGCCCCAGCCCCCTGAGCGTGCACATAGGAGGCGGCGAGTGCATGAGGGCTGGTGTCCTGGGTGAAAGGGAAGCACTCAGAATGCAGTCCCCAGGGACGCTGGGCCCTGTGCGTGCTCGCTGCCTCCTGTGTGCATGTCCAGGTGGTGGGGCTGAGACGGCGCCCCGGATCTAAGGCTAGCTGCGGTCTGGCTTGGAAAGCAGCCATCAGTTTGCAGATCAGCACTCGGTTGGCATAGACCAGGCCATGGCGCCACAGGCCGGTCCTTCACTGTTTCCAGGGTGGCCTCGTGGGCCGGATCTAATCACTTTGTGTGCTGATTTGACACCCCTGTTGTACAGTGTAGCCTTCTAAATATAAACATCATTGCAGAACATTCCAGCAATAACAATCACATCATACTTGTTTTTTGAATGGGGATTTGTAATGGTTTATTGGGTCTTATAGAATCAACTCTCCTTGCTATCCTCAGTGTCAACTTGCAAAGCATCCCTGGCCTGCTCTCGAGTTACCATAGGCCAGGGGGGATGGGAAACCAGCGAAACTGCACAGCAGCCAAAGACAGATGGACATTCCACGCTTATCTCTCTCAAGGCTGTATCCCAAGGTTACCTACAGCAGCCAGAGGGGAGTGACCTCTACAACCCAAGAAATTGCTCCGTTGGTGAATGTGATTGATGACACTCCAGTGGAAGGGGGGAAACAGAATCATAATTGGAGCATACATTATGTAGGATCAGAGCTGGCTTCACTTGGGAACGTGCCAACATGAAGCTCCTAATAAATGACTGGATTTCTTTTGAAGCTTGGCTCGAGACTCAAGATTTAATTAGGGCATCCATTGGAACCCTGACAACAAGCCAGCTCTCTCAAAACTAATCAAGATTACCAGGATTCCTGGGTCCCACGCCCTCCAGTTGCTCCTCGATATTTGGGGTGCTTGGAGAGAAACATAGGCGACCATGGCAGAGGGTGGATTATCTGAAGAGAGCCTGCTCCAGGCGACCCAGAGAGTGGCAGAGCTTGCCTCCAACCAGGGACTTCCAGAACCCAGCAGCTTAATCGCAACTGGAGTGCAGCCCTCCCTGAACATCAAAGCTGAGACGCCCCAGCAACTGAAGCAGGAAGGGATGAGTATTGGTGGAAAAGAATCCCTAAAGCAGCTGAGGTCGAGTTCCCACACCTTATTGCCCAGAAGTGGGGAAGGCCGGACTGAGCTGAGAAGAGTAGATTGGATGTGGGACTGAGCACAGGCCAAGCTCCCAAAGCCCCTGACGGAACCCCTGGGGAGAACCATAGAGCAGCTCAGAGAGGAATTTGACCAGGCCAGCCTTCGTGATGAGGGGCCGTCATGCCGCCCAAAATAGAGGAAAGTTGCAGCCGAGCCCTTTGAAGTGAGGAGACGCAGATGGGAATGCAGCCCCCCTTCTCCACCCATCAGGAGAAGGAGCCTGAGGATCAGCCAGTGCCACTTCCATGCAGCAGGGCAGACAGCCACCCCTCTCTTCAAACTAGAGCCGGGGAAGACAGCCAGCCACATCAAGCGCAGGCTTACAGGGGCTGACAGGAGGAAGGAGCAGTGCTGAACAAATTGCCCCACTTCAGGGGGAAATTTGATGGAGACTTAGATCAGCTAGCTCTATTCCTTGACTTGGTGGAGATCCACCTAGAGCGCTATGCACACCTCTACCCATCCGACAGAGCCATGGTGAATACCATTGCCAAAGGGCTAGAGGGAGAAGCAAGGGAATGGCTAGCAGCCCTCCACAAGAGGAGAGCCCCCCAACTGCAAGACATAGAGGACTTTCTACAACAACTAGAGGCCAGATTTGAGGAGGAGGAGCCGTACCCAGAAAATGAGCTCAGAAACCTAAAGCAGAGGGGACGACCCATTAAGGAACACATCCATGAATTCAGGAGAGTCATGGGGAAGCTACCTCCTTTGCCAGAGTGGCTGTTAATTCATTTTTTCAGAACAAGCCTGGACATGCTTGTTAGGTAACCGACTATCGGGACATCCCAAACCGACTCTCTGAGTAGTTCCGAGTAGCCATAAAAGTTGACAGCGGATTGCATGCCAACGACTTGAAAAAGCAACCAGACACTAAAGAGAGATGTCAACCAGACCAGAGCCACAGCATCACAGCTGACCCCAAAATCAATCTTCCCATGAAGTTCACTGAAATGCTACAGATGCAGGGGGATAGGCCACATGGCATCAGCAAACGCAACCCCAGCCCCGAAATCAAAACCAGAGCCACCACTGAGGGCATGACTGGAACGAGGCCCCAGGCGTACTACTGACATGTCCTGGAAGGCCCTCCAGGCTGCAGAGGTCCCTCCCCACCCAGCTGAAGGGGGGAAACTCCAGGCAATGACGGCCAGTCACTGGACTCCTATGACAGTGAGGACAAGGGTGAAAATGACCCAATGGTGAGTGAACTGGTCCACCCTTTTGTTTTCCCAGTACGCCTCACAGCCCCAAAAACAGGAACCCAGGGAACTTTTTAAAGCCCTAATGGACTCAGGCTGCACTAGATGCTTGATCAACCTAACCACGGTTCTGAAACTGGGGATCAGAGTGAAAAGACTGGCCCACCTAATCAGGTTCAAACAGGTCGATGGGTCCCTATTGGGGGGGAGACTATGCCACCCACCCTAAAGCTAGAGCTAGCGAATCACTGGGAAGTAATTCGATTCGTGATAGCCCCCAAAATGACAGACACAGTCATACTGGGACTCTCCTGCCTAGACAAATGGGGCCTGACCATCTGGTGGCAAGGGGGCAGCTGATGGCTGAGGATAGCAAGGGAGCCCCAACCCCCTCCACACCAGCAAATAGGAGCACCACCCACGCAGGGAACCCACCCAAAGGGTCCACCGGAACTGGCAACCACCTCCGACAAAACCCCAGAGGCCAAACAGATCCCGAGAGAATATCAGGACCTCGCGGAAGTATTCAGCGATGCCAAGACTGACGTCCTACCTCCCCACCATGAGAAAGAATGTGCCATCAAAATCATCCCCGGGGTAAAACTGCCTAAACCCAAACTGTATGCCATGTAGGGAAGGTAAGTAGATTTCACCACTGATGTGGACAGTTATGTGAAAAGTTGCACCATCTGCGCCACAATGAAGAAACGACCAGGAAAACCCCCCCAAACTGCTGCAACCGGTAGCAGAACCAACAAGGCCATGGGAGGAAATCGCAATGGACTTTATAGTGGAGTTGCCAAAAAGTGGAGGGAATATGGTGATCTGGACTGTCTACCACCTGCATGACGTGCCATGGAGAATTACCTCAGACAGAGGGATCCAGTTCATGGCTAAATTCTGGACGGAGAGTCGTCCCAAGGCCTTAGCTCAGCTTTTCATCCAAGTACTTTTCATGGAGGGGGGGGGGCAGAAAGACTGAATGCCATGGTAGAACAGTACCTGAGGTGTTATGTGAACTATCAGCAATTCAACTGGGCAGACCTCCTGCCTTTCACTGAGGTTGCATACAATAATGCTGTTCACAGTAGCACGGGACTAACTCCATTCAAAATAGTGAGCGGCATGGACTTCATCCCAATGCCGGAATATCCAAGGGACCCCCCCACCCAACTCCTCAGTCAGCTTGACCAACTGGATGCCAACGTTGACAGCAACCTGGGAGAATGACAAGAAAGAGCTAGCTAAAGCGGCACAAACCTATAAGAAACAGGCAGACAAACACCAAGCCCCACAACGGCCATTCCAGGTGGGTGAGAAGGTCTGTTGTTGTTGTTAGTTGTGAAGTCATGTCCGACCCATCGCGACCCCATGGACAACGTTCCTTCAGGCCTTCCTGTCCTCTACCATCCTCTGGAGTCCATTTAAACTCACACCTACTGCTTCAGTGTCTCCATCCAGCCTCCTCATTCTCTGTCATCTCGTTCTTCTTTTGCCCTCAATCTTTCCCAGCATTAGGCTCTTTTCCAGTGAGTCCTTCCTTCTCATTAGGTGGCCAAAGTATTTGAATTTCATCTTCAGGATCTGGCCTTCTAAAGAGCAGTCAGGGTTGATCTATAGGACTGATTGATTTGATTGCCTTGCAGTCCAAGGGACTTGCAGTCGTCTTCTCCAGCACCATAGTTCAAAGGCCTTAATTCTTTGGCACTCAGCATTTCTTATGGTCCAACTTTCACAGCCATACAATGCAACTGGAAAAATCATAGCCTTGACTATATTTGTTGGCAGGGTGATGTCTCTGCTTTTTAGTATGCTGTCTAGATTTGCCATAGCTTTCTTCCCCAGGAGCAAGCCTCTTTTAATTTCTTGGCTGCAGTCTCCATATGCGGTGATATTGGAGCCCAGGAAAATAAAATCTGTCAGTACCAACATTTCTTCCCCATCTATTTGCCAGGAACTGAGAGGGACAGATGCCATGATCTTAGTTTTCTTAATGTTGGGTTTCAAGTCAACTTTTGCACTCTCCTTCTTCACCCGTATCAAGAGGCTCTTTAGTTCCTCTTCACTTTCTGCCATTAGAGTGGTATCATCTGCATATCTGAGGTTGTTAATATTTCTCCCGGCAATCTTAATTCCAACTTTTGATTCATCTAGTCCCGCCTTTCTCATTATGTGCTCTGCATATAAGTTAAATAGGCAAGGCAATAGTATACAGCCTTGCTGGACTCCTTTCCCAATTTTGAACCAATCAGTGGTTCCGTGTCCAGTTCTCCCTGTTGCTTCTTGGCTCGCATATAGACTTCTCAAGAGACAAATAAGATGGTCTGGTACTCCCATCTCTTTAAGAACTTCCCACAATTTGTTGTGATTCACACAATCAAGGTTTTAGCATAGTCAATGAAGCAGAAGTAGATGTTTTTCTGGAACTCCCTAGCTTTCTCCATGATCCAGTGTATGTGGGCAATTTGATCTCTAGTTCTTCTATCTCTTTGAAATCCTGCCTGTACTTCTGATAGATCTCGATCCACATATTGCTGAAGCCTAGCTTGTAGGATTTTAAGCATAACCTTACTAGCATGTGAAATGAGTGCAATGGTGTGATAGTTTGAACAGTCTTTGGCATTGCCTTTTTTTGGAATTGGAATGTAAACTGACCTTTTCCAATCCTGTGGCCACTATTGAGTTTTCCAAATCTGCTGGCAATTTGAGTATAGCACTTTTACTGCATCGTCTTTTAAGATTTTGAATAGTTCAGCTGGAATACTGTCACCTCCACTAGCTTTGTTGTTGCTCAGATTTCCTAATGCCCATTTGAGTTCACACTCTAGGATGTCTTGCTCGAAGTCAGTGACCACCCCATCGTGGTTATCAGGGATGTTAAGCTCGTTCTTGTATAATTCTTTTGTGTAATTTTGCCACCTCTTCTTAATCTCTTCTGCCTCTGTTAGGTCCCTGAAATTTTGGTCCTTTATCATGCCCATCTTTGCATGAAACGTTCCCTTCATATCTCCAGTTTTCTTGAAGAGATCTCTGGTCTTTCCTATTCTATTGTTTTCTTCTATTTCTTTGCATTGTTCATTTAAGAAGGCATTCTTATCTCTTCTAGCTATTCTCTGGAATTCTGTATTCAATTGGGTGTATCTTTCTCTTTCTCCCTTGCCTTTTGCTTCCCTTCTTTCCTCAGCTATTTGCAAAGCTTCCTCAAACAGCCATTTTGCTTTCTTGCATTTCTTTTTCTTTGGGATGGTTTTAGTTGCTACCTCTTGTACAATGTTGCGAACCTCCGTCCATAGTTCTTCAGGCACCCTGTCTAACAGATCTAATTCCTTAAATCTATTTATCACCTCTACTGTATATTCATCAGTAGTTCATACCTGAGTAGCCTAGTGCTTTCCCCTACTGTTCTGTCCCCACCCTGCTTCAGGAGCCCAGACAAGCACACACACAAACAGAAGTGTACGAAAGTCGTTTATTCCCCATTCATAAACAACAAGCTGGCAGTGAGCCCGGGAGAGATAAAGACAGCTGTTATTTTGAGTTGCCACGGCCAGTCCCTGATAAGGCTCTCCGGCATGTCCAAAAACAAACAGTCTTAAGGTTAGCAAACACTTATCTGATGCAGTACTTCAGGAAACAAGCAGCCAAGTTAATAATTTGTTCGTCACAAAAGCCAACAAGGTAAGGTCAGCTCCTTTTATACCTTGTGGGGCGTTGGCTTTGTGACTCATCACCTCGTGCTCGGCCCCACCCACTCCTTTGCTGAGCCCGTCTCTCTGATCGTCGCCACCTGGGATTAATCCACTCCCTCTCCTCATTAATGTCTGACTCAGAGGAGCTCTCTTCCTCAGGGCTTTCAGCTGGGGCCTGGGGTGGTGCCAAACCAGACGGGCCAGGAGAGGGGGGCCTTGCCTCCTCCTCCTCTTCACTTTTGGAGGGTTCTTTCTCCGAAGGTCCAGGCTCGGGAGCCGAAGACACAACACCTACTTTCTTAAATTTTGCAACGAAAAGCTCATGATCTGAGCCACAGTCAGCTCCTGGTCTTGCTTTTACTGACTGTATAGAGCTTCTCCATCTTTGGCTGCAGAGCACACATAGTCTGATTTCTGTGTTGACTATCTGGTGATGTCCATGTGTAGAGTCGTCTTTTGGGTTGTTGGAAAAGATTGTTTGCTATGACCATTGTATTATCTTGACAGAATTCTATCAGTCTGTGCCCTGCTTCATTTTGTACTCCAAGGCCAAACTTGCCTGTTATTCTGGTTATCTTTTGGCTTTCTACTTTAGCATTCCAATTCCCCTATGATGATAAGGACATCATTTTTTGATGTTAATTCTATAAGGTGCTGTAGGGCTTCATAAAACCAGTCAATTTCATCCTCTTCCGCACCAGTGGTTGGGGCATAGACTTGGATTATTGTGATATTGAATGGTTTGCCTTGGATTCAAACTGAGATCATTCTGTCATTTTAGGGATTATATCCCAGTATTGCTTTTCCTACTCTTTTATTGATTATGAAAGCTACTCCATTTCTTCTGAGGGATTCTTGCCCGCAGTAGTATACCTGATGGTCATCTGAATTAAATTCACCCATTCCTGTCCATTTTAGTTTGCTGATTCCTAAGATGTCGATGTTTAGTCTTGTCATCTCTTGTTTGACCACGTCCAGCTTGCCTTGATTCATGGATCTTACATTCCACGTTCTTATGGAGAAAAAATCTTTACAGTATCGGATTTTCCTTTCACCACCAGATGCATCCACAGCTGAGCGTCCTTTCAGCTTTGGCCCAGTCTTTCCAGTGCTACTAGTAATAGCCCTCTGCTCTTTCCCAGTAGCAAAAAGAACCGGAGAACCGGTAGCAAAAATCCCTGCCCCCTCCCCTTCCCATGCCCAGCTGAGCTGAGCTGCACGATCATCAGAGGCTCTTCAGCCGAAGAGGTTGTAAAAAAAATGCTTTTAAAAGTAAAAAAAAAAGTCTCTGACGATCAGGCAATTCGGCTGGGATCGTCAGAGTCTTTTAAAAGCATTTTTTAAACAACCTCTTCAACCGAAGAGCCTCTGATGATCGCGTAGCTCAGTTATATCCCAGTATTGGATTTTCCTTTCACCACCAGAGAGAGAACCGGTAGCAAAAATCCCCCCCCCCGCTGGTGTGCACTGCACACACGCACCTTGCATTTGGCATGTGGTGCGCACTGCACATGCGCAGCCAACAAATCGGTAGTAAACCAATTCAGATTTCACCACTGCTTCCGACCTGAGGGGCTTATCTTCCGGTGTCATATCTTTTTTCCTTTTGGTACTGTCCATGGGGTTTTCATGGCAAATGGATTGGGTTGCATTTCCTTCTCCAGTGGATCATGTTTGGTCAGAACTCTCTGCTATGAGCTGTCCGTCTTGGGTGACCCTGCATGGCATAGCTCATAGCTTCATTGAGCTACGCAAGCCCCTTCGCCACAACAAGGCAGTAATCCATGAAGCAGGGAGAAGTTCTACCTCTCCACAAAATACCTGAGGTTAAAACTCCCCAGCAAGAAACTGGGGCCAAATTTTATTGGATCATTCCCCATAGTAAAGATCATCAACCCAGTCATGGTGCAATTAAAATTGCCCCAACTGCTAGGGAAGATACACCCGGTATTCCATAGTAGCCTTTTAAACCCGTGGTTGGATCGACCCTGAGGCCACTACCCTAAGAGCCCCCAGACCCTGTAGTCATAGGGGGTACAGCAAATCCTCAATTCGAGGTGGCACAGGAGACAACTCCAATACTTAATCAAGTGGAAGGGGTACCCCTTATCAGAGGCACCCTGGGTAAAGAGTAGGAACATCCAGGCTGACCGCCTCATAGCAAAATTCCACACAGACAACCCAAACAAGCCGGGGGGGCGGGGGTGTCACAACCCTAAAATCTATACCTATACTCAAATTATTTTTGCTTTGCACAGGTTGCCTTCAAGAAGTGAGTGGAGCCAAATGTCAACTCGCAAAGCATCCCTGGCCTGCTCTCGAGGCCAGGAGGATGGGAAACCGGCAAAACTGCACAGCAGCCAAAGACAGATGCACATTCCACGCTTATCTCTCTCAAGGCTGTATCCCAGGGTTACTTACAGCAGCCAGAGGGGAGTGATCTCTACAACCTGCGAAATTGCTCTGTTGGCGAATGTGATTGATGACACACCCTGGGGGGGGGAAACAGGGTCATAATTTCGTAGTGTAAATTTCGTAGGGTCAGAGCTGGCTTCACTTGGGAATGTGTCGACATGAAGCTCCTAATAAACGACTGGATTTCTTTTGAAGCTTGGCTCGAGACTCATGATTTAATTAGAGCATCCGTCAGAACCCTGACACTCATTTTTCAGAATATAAGACGCTCTGGAATATAAGATGCACCTTAGTTTTTGGGGAGGAAAATAAGAAAAAAAATTCTGCCTCTGCCTACCAGTATCTATCAGTATTCATCAGGCTAGTGTCCTGTCAGTATGTCAGAGAGTTGAGGGCTGTTTGGAAACTGAAATAGTATTTGCTGTGTGAGCAACAAGGAAGGTGATAGCAAGGAGCCTGGGCATGGCTTAGCTCCACTGTTCTGTACTAAAGCTGCATGATTTGCTGAGCTCTTAAACTAAAACTGAAACTCCTCTCCTCTGCTTGTGTTTTTCCTGTATTTACTACCACGTTGGAAAATCTGTTTTTGGTATTGTATATTTACTTCATGTGTTATATTATATATAAAGAGAAGTTATTGAATCCTGCTGTATCAGTTACTTGTGTGTGTTTTCTGGATGTGATTGCTGCTGCAAACTCTGACATGTCCTTGCAGCAAATAGCGAACAGCCAGGTCAGCTTCAGCACATTATTGCAGCCTGATTCAGCACGAGTAGCTGATTGGCGGGTGGATCGGCCTCCCGGAATACCCCCAATCAGCTGTTCCAGGCTGCAGGGATTTCCACAGACCATCGGCTCCTCCGTGCCTCATATTTTTGGCTACATTCAGTGTATAAGACACACCCAAATTTTCACCCTCGGGGGGGGGAGTGTGTCTTATACTCCGAAAAATATGGTATCTCATATACAGTGTGTGTTTATACACACATATAGCCACCCTTCTTCTAAGAAAATACAGGGATTTGTCCAGGCAGTCACCATGCACCAGGAATGACTCTTAGGTACATAATACACATATACCTCTGAGTCACTGTGGTTGTTAGGTGGATGTGGCTGAATGTATGCAGACCTGATTTTATGATTTTTTTGTGGCACCCTTGTTTAGTGAACATTGTTAAGTGAATACATGTTTTGCTATGGGCTGGTTTTGCCAAAAAAAGGGAAGCAACTGCCAGTTTTCACCCAAAACCATCATAAAACATGGTCACATGACCATGGAACACTGCAAACAGCTGTAAATGCAGTTGCATTTCCGAATGCCATTGGAATTTCAAAACCAGGTCATAATTACCCCCAGGTAGGTCCTTTATAATGTTGAACAGTTGCTAACTGACTAGTTGAGACTACCAGTACAATCATAACTCAAACCAATGAACTGGTATAAGCTACAATCACTGTAATGCTCGAGATGCTCGGATATAGGATTATGAAGAACAGCAGTATATACACCCCCTCTTGGTTTTCAGTCTACTGCCTTAACCACTATATGAAATTGGCCTTATAATATAGATTATAAAATAATATATCTTATTCTAGTATTTTAATAACCCACCTTGAAGAGAGGATGGACTGCAGGCAATTGTCGGAACATAGCCACTGCAAAAACTTCTGAAATTAAGTGAGTCCGAAGCAGATGAGTCACAGTTTGATGTATATGGAAATCAGAAGAACGTACCCATATTTTGGCTAATAACCAATCATATTTAGCATCAGATGGAAGGAAAATAGGATTGCTTTGTTGAGGAGCTTGATTTATCTGAAAGGTTTAATAAAATAGTTAATATCTTCAACAACAACCAAAATGTTATTTTAATTGGATAAAACCAAAATTACCTGAATTGCAATAGGGAGAATTTTATTCTCTAAATTCTTATACAATAAACAGATAGGAGCAGCCAAATACTGTACTGTGCAGGGGTCTGTCTTATTGACTTCAACATCATCTAGAAGTTCATAGTCCACAATGAAAATATTTCCTAGCTGTCAAAAAAAAGAAAGTTATGCAGCTTGAGATTTAAAAATAATCCTGGAAGCATTACGTATTTTATCTTTGGAGTATTTATATCACAAACAGATAAATAAGAAAATTTATAATGGGTTGAACAATTTAATTACTTCTGCCAGTCTGCTTTTTATTTATTTTTATTTATATGTTTTTCTTTAACATATATAAGTATTTAGTAAACAGTGTATTGTCTGGGTCTTTTTACATATACATAATAATAGTAGTAATAATAATATTATTTACTTGTATAGAATAGTATTCTTCCAACTTCTAATTTCTACCTTTATTATTTAACCATTGATAAAACAAATCCCAAGTTAAAAAATATTATGTGTCTTTGTTCTTTTATTTGTAATGTTAACTTATCCATTTCTGTACAATATTTTTTGATTATATTTTCATTATTATTATTATTATTACTACTACTACTATTACTATTATACAATATGACAAACACAAAACACACACACACACATACACATATATACACACACACATTCTTTTTACAGCTATTTCGTGGTGGTCATCTTCTAATATTTACATTCTTCCCCGTTTCCCTTTATACTATTCTATTTTCTTCTTGTCCCATTCTCTTTTAATTCTGGCCCACAAGACGCTCACCCCCCGGGGATGAATCAGACACCTTGCTGGAGAAACCACCCCATGCCAGCCCAGGCTTCCTAAATCTCTCGCTCCCCAGATTGTCCCCCTCATGAAGAAAGCCCAACCTGACGCAAACGCCGCCTCCAGCCATCTCTTTGTCATGGTGAAACTCCTCTTGGAAATGACAATCTGCAGGTGGGGGGGAGATTTCCTGCACATCGGCGGTGGCGTCTCCTCGCAGGGCTCTTTCCAATGTCACAGGTGTGAAGTGACCTCCCGTAAAGGAAGGCATGGAAATCCCTACCCCTTCTCTCTGGTCAGATTCTCAAATATTTTCAAGCAAAACATTGCCAAGAGAGGGAAGTATCTCTTTCCCCTCCCTTGCCAAACTTTGCATGTAGGCATGAAGTTTCAAAAAGCTCCTTAATCCGCAGCTGTTGGCTTCCTCGCTTTATGCTTTTTATACACATACCGACATACCCACCCTGTCTGGGGTTTCCGTTTCCCCCTCCAAGACTCCATTTCCGAGGAAAGAAGAAAGCTGGAGTGGCACACCCACACACACCCCAGCTGCTCCTGAAAGCTTTTCCTGGTTGAACTCCACCAGAGCTTGGTTCTGGGAGAGACCCTTGGAGAGCCAAAGGGGGGCTGAGGGTAAGGGGTGAGGCGAAGCTGATCGCTTCCCCTTTGCCTTCTCTCCCAAAAGCACTCCTTGGGGGCGGCCACTTCTTCAGCAGGAAACACGTGCCTTGCACCTTGCGCTGGCCTTCCGAAGGGTAGCATCAGGTACTGGTATCCACATTTTTTTTAACTGTTATTTCGTCACAACCCACATGGCCCAGTATGGTATTGAAAGTTAACATTTCAGAAATGTTACCGTAGCTACGGAGGAAAGGACGATGTGCAGGAAAATCTTCCACCCACCACCTGCAGATCGTTCTTTCAAAGAGGAGCCCTGCACAGAAGCACATCTGGTGGCTTTGGAGCTTCCAGTCTTGCAATCCTGTGCAGGGAAGGCAGAGGTTTGCTCTGAAGCTGTAAGGAGACCTCCACAGCTATGATAACATTTCCGAAATGTTAACTTTTAACACCATACTGGGCCACGTGGCTCAGGCCAAAATAAAGGTAAAAAAATTGTGGATAGCTGCTGCTACAGTACCCTTCGGAAGGCCAGTGCGAGGTGCAAGCTGCATGTTGCTTGGCCTCCTGCTGCTTTTGCGGCCACAATTGGCTGCAAAAGCCGCCACACTTGCTGGAGGCAGTGGCCAGAACAGCACCCATGAGGCAGCTGTTCTGTGGACAGAATTGCCTGCTGTGACTGCACTGTTAGGTAAGGAGGGTGCGAGGCATGTGGGGCACTTCACTTGGCCTCCTGCTGCTTTTGCAGCTTCAATCAGCTGCAAAAGAGACCACGCTTGCTGGAGGTCGTGGCCTGAGTGGCACCCACAAATCAGCTGTTTCTTAGATGGTGGGATGGCCTGGTGCAATCCTTTGGGAAGCTGGCACGAGGGGCCACTGGTCCTGCCCCCTGCGTCATACCTGTAGATGGGGGGGGAAATAAGACCTCTCCAAAAATAAGGCCAAGCACTTATTTCGGGGGTCAAAAGAAAATAAGACCCAATCTTATTTTCAGGGAAACATGGTAGTAATACAACCATACTACATATTATCTAAGACAGTACTGTGGGGATTTTCTCTATCAGAAATGGGGGCTTTTTGGTTTTGTTTTATTTTGCTTTTTAAAAAAATTGATTTATATGCCGCCCTTCTCTGGAGACTCAGGTCGGCTTACAATGCGTTAAGCAATAGCCTTCATACTTTTGTATATTTATACAAAGTCAGCTTATTGCCCCCACAAACTGGGTCCTCATTTTACCTACCTTAGAAAGGATGGAAGGCTGAGTCAAACTTGAGCCTAGTGAGATTCGAACTTACAGTAATTGCAGACAGCTGGTGTTAATCACAATGCTTTTAGTCTGCTGAGCCACCAGGCCCTTTTATGTTTAAACAATGTTTAAATGTTTGAACATATGCTAGGTGGTTTTCTGCTAGGGATGCTGTATCAGTGGATTTCTGCACTTCTGTCTTTACAGAAGGATTGGACTAGATGATCTCCAAGGTACTTTTCAACCCTTATACTCTAAAAGTTTTAACTTCATTATATCTTAGGAAACTGTGGATTATCTTTACACATATTTAAGATTGTTTTATACTTAGAAAGTAAATGATGCTAAGGTTTACGCTCAGGAAAGCATGGATGTTATATTCTTAAAATTAGGCATTCTTATTTTGATGTGAGAGCTACCTATCATACAATTGGAGTCTGCTAATTGTATTCTTGTATTAGAACGGAAAACACTTTTCTCCTAGACAATTTAATCAGCTTCTACAACATTTGTGAAACGCTTCATAGCTAAACACTGAAATAACTGTCTATTCTAAGTAGGTACCTTTATTTCCTGGTCCAGAGTTAGATTTCTCTCCAAACTGTATTTTACCATTTCTGTGGTCACTGGGAACTTTTTTGGTAGTTCTATGCATTTTTTAATTAATACAGGATTGCAGCCATTTAGAAACTGGTATCCAAACATAAAATCTTCTTGCCAGTGCTGCATTACATATTCTAAGGAGAAAAAACAACAATGAATATTGTTTTAGGAGTATTCCTGAAGATTATATATTAAACAATTCAAGAAAACACAGGAGAGTGAAAATAATATTAAAATAAATATATACTATGAACTATCTTTGATAGACATTCTATCTTTTGCAGGGCTTCTAATTTTAATATTTATAAAAACAGGCCATATGTATATTCCATGCTATTTACTATATGTTAATTATTATTATACTATATACATTAAAGGTAATCCTGTTACAGCAATAAATGCAAATTAGTAAATGCTCAAAATATGATTACTTGATGGTGTGCAGCCATCAGAACTTCAAAAACAGGCTGCAAGTACTTCCGGGGAGATCATAATTTCAAACACTTGCTGAGTGACTGGTCATTAAACAAGGACTGCCCATATCAAATTAAGGAGAGAGAGAGGTGGAAGGAATAGGAGAAAGAAGAGAAAAGAAAGGTAATGGAATTATTATTCTAAATCATCAGCAGCAACTATTATATAACATGAAGCCCCTCCCATCACCACAATAGCACCATGATATCATAGAACATAGAACATCATCAGAGTTGGAAGGGACCTTAAAGATTTTCTAGCCCAACCTCCTGCTCAAGCAGGAAACTCTATACAATTTCAGACAAATGGCTATCCAGTCTCTTCTTAAAAGCCTCCAGTGATGGAGCACCCACAATTTCTGAAGGCAAGCTGTTCCACTGGTTCATTGTTCTTACTGTCAGGGCATTTCTCCTTCATTCTAGATTCTTCTCTCCTTTGTTAGTTTCTATCTGTTACTTCTTGCCTTCTGGTGCTTTGGGAAATAAGTTGACCTCCTCATTTATGGCAGCCCTTCAAATATTGGAACACTGCTATCATGCTGCCTCCCTAGTCTTTTTTTTTCACTATACATACCCAATTCCTACAACTGTCCTTCATATGTTCTAGCATCCAGCCCCCTAATCATCTTTGTTGTTCTTTTTTGCACTCTTTCCAGAGTCTCAACATCTTTTTTATATTGTGATGACCAAAATTGGGTGCAACATTCGAAGTGTGATCTTACCAAGGCCTAATAAAGCAGTACTAACACCTCACATAATCTTGATTCTATCCCTCTGCTAATGCAACCTAGGAATGCATTGGCTTTTTTTGGCTGCTGCGGCACACTGCTGGCTCATATTTAAGTGATTGTCTGCTATGACTCCAAAACCCACCTCACCGTTATTGCTGTTGAGCTATGCTTCACCTAATTTGTTCCTGTACAGTTTGTTTTTCTTGCCTAAGTGTAAAACCTTGCTTTTGTCTACATTGAATTTCATTTTGTTAGAAAGGGCCCAGTGTTCAAGTCTGTCAAGATCCATCTGGATCTTAAGCCTATCTTCTGGGGTATAGGCTATTCCTGGAAGCTTGGTGTTATCTGCAAATTTGTTCCCCTTCTATTCCCTCATCTAAATAGTTTATGAAGATATTGAAGAGTACGAGGCCTAAAACAGAACCTTGGGGTACCCCAGTGCTTACTTTTCTCCATGATGTAGTTCCTTTAAAGATTACACATTGAGTGCAGTTTGCTAGTCAGTTACAAATAAATCTCATGGTGATGCTATCTATCCCACATTTTTCCAGTTTTACCAAGAAGTAGGTTGTGGTCTACTTTTTCAAATGCCTTACAGAAATCCAAGTATGCTATGTCCACTGCATTTTGATGGTCCACTAATTTAGCCACTTTGTCAAAGAATGAATGAAATGATTTGTTTGGCATGATCTGTTTTGACAAACCTATGTTGGCTTCTGGTTATAACTTCGCTTGCTTATAGGTGTTCACAGATATGCTGTTTGATTATTTTTTCAGGATCATCTCTGGTATTGATGTCAGGCTGATTGGTTTGCAGTTTCCTGGGTCTGTTTTTTTCCCCTTTTTTTGAAGATTGGAACAACATCAACTCTTTCCCACTCCTCTGGTAGTTTCCCAGTGCCCCAGGATCTTTGAGAGATATGTTTCAATGGTTCTGAGATCCTATCTGCCAGCACCTTCAGAACTCTGGGATGTAATCCATCTGGACCTAGTGATTTGAATTCATCTAGAGTGAATAGGTGTTATCTTACCATTTTTTTTGCCTATTTTAATTTGTGTTCCTAGTCTGTCTTTTAACGGTAGGTTGTCAGGGTTCCTAATAACGCATCCACCAAAAGCAGTACTCCGGGGCAGGTAGATTCCTCAATGAACATGTTTATTGGACACATCCTATCAGCATAGCTAGTGAAAACCAACTCTAAAAGTTCCGCAGTTTTCCCCCCTAGTTAAAAGAGCAAATATTCCCTCCACAAGTGTCACTGATCACATGTGCAATGAAGGTAGCTGGGAGGCTGCTTGGCCACTCCTCTGCCATCTGTCGGGATGACCTTGGTTCCCATAGGAAAACTTTTTTTTTGACGGATAATCGGTCTATCTTCTTCCCCCCTCCCTTCCCCCTTTCAAAGTTTGTGGCAACTATGAGGCAGGAGAAAAATGGCATCAGCTTCAGAGTTGATAGGCAGACCTTCCCCCTTAACTGGAGAGAGGTTCCTGGAAAATTGAAAATGGAGAATACTTTTTTTTTTAATTTAATTTATATGTGGCCCTTCTCCGGAGACTCAGGGTGGCTTACAATGCGTTAAGCAATAGCCTTCATACTTTTGTATATTTATACAAAGTCAGCTTATTGCCCCCACAATCTGGGTCCTCATTTTACCTACCTTAGAAAGGATGGAAGGCTGAGTCAACCTTGAGCCTGGTGAGATTTGAATTTGCAGTAATTGCAGGCAGCTGGCAACTTAAGTGCTACTTTAACAGCACTTAGTCCACTGCGCCACCAGGCTCTTAACATTACCTTGCATCGGACCTCCGGTGGCACCGCAGGCGCTGACAGATGCTCCTCTGGGATCGTCAGCCCCACGATTTCGTTAAAACCGCTAAGACAGTGCAAATCAGCTGTCTGGCAGTTTGGAAACCTTCCTCTCAGGAAAAGAGAGGAAGGCGAGTAGCCGGACAAAGGTAGAGCTCCCCAAAAGCCCTAGGAGCAATTCTGGGGCTTGGAGGGTGAGAGCTCCCTAGCAATTCCGCCTGATCTCCAAATCCGGGATTTCTCTGCTTTAAGCAGAGCAAGACACTGCAACCACCCCTGCAATCAACATTTAGATTCAAAATAATCTCAAAGCAGGCAGAACAAAAAACAGGAGTCCTAGCAACTGCAAGTACCGAACTTTAACTCTGTGTCTATATTCCTTCCTTCCAAGATTCATAAAAATGAAAGGAAAAATGGCGTCTGAATTGTAACAGGGCATAAAAACGAAAGTTAAAGTGAAAGTGATTGCTAACATTGTTAGTGCTTCTAAGGCTGCCTAAGCTTAGTGGATTCTATACTAAAGAAAGAAAGATTTAAAGTGGAAGAATTACAGATTGGATTTTGAATAAACTATAATACTTACAAAAGACTTTAAAACGTTTGGACTTACTGATTTGGTTGCTGTAAGAAGTATAAATTGAAAGTTAAAAATGGCTTCTAAGCAAATAAAATCTGGTTTCAAAAGTACTGGTGGATCGCCAGCACAGCCATCCAAACTACAATCTTTGTCTACTTCAAACCCACAAATACTGACTTTGGAAGTCTTACAGTAATCCCTGCAGGATGCTTTGAAGCACCAAACTTCTTTTTTAGAGGGGAAAATTAAAGGAGTGTCTGAAGAGATGGCTGAAATTAAAGATGTCATTCAAATTCGAAATAAGGAAATAAGAGAAGATATAGTAATGGCATTTCAGAGTCTGGCAAAACACATTGAATTGTTGGATGAAAGAGTAGAAGAAATTAACCAGTCTAACTTGAACTTGGAAAATAAAATGGAGGAAGTCCAGACCAAGGTGGACAGGGCTGATGAAGAAGTGGTGATGTTACAATATAAAGCAATGGAATTCGCCCTGAGAGTAAGAGGTTTGAGAGAAACAATCGTGAGAACTTGAGGGAGATCTTTGCAGAGGCTTTTGCAAAGATAACTGGGGAGCAGCAAGCAGATCTCTCATTGCAAATTGACAAAATATATCGTGTTAATTCCTGGTTTGCTAGACAGAATCAATTACCAAGACACATTGTGATTTATTTTACAACGAGGAGGACCCGAAATGAAATTTTACAAGCCTTTTACAAAAATAAACTTCAAATGGCAAGACAAGAGGTTTTAGTGCTGAAAGAAATCCCCCCAAAAATGCTGAGAAGCAGAAAGGAGTTTGCTTTTTTGGTGGATGAACTCAGAAACCGACAGATTCAGTTTAGATGGGATGTTCGAGCTGGACTGGTGATGAACTATATGTCAGCGAGTTAACTTGCAATTTTTCATTGCTGCCATAATCAAAGAGGAAAAAGGAGGGGGGAAAACCAGAGCGAGCAGTACAGTTTGAAATTTAGTGCTTGGCATTTGAGATATTGTCCTTCTCCCCCTTCCTTAATAGATAGGGTTACCCAGGTGATGAAGGGAGGGGGACATTCCTGTGATCTGAAGCAGTTGGCAGAAGAGACTGACTTGGAAGATGGCCAATGGGCATTGAGATATTGTGAGGCAGAAGGGGAGGGGTTTGGTTTCGGAGAATCAGTTTTGGCTGCATATGAGTTTAGATCGGATCGTAAATTCTTTAATAAATGAGAGATTCATCAAAGACTTTGTGTTTGAGAATGAAGGTTATTTGAGATTACGCCGAAACCTGACAGACAGCCAAAACTCCTTTTCAAGGCAGGCTGGCTGACTTCAAAGCTCCCACCTCCGTCCCAGATATTTGAGGTGAGTGGAGGAATAGTCCAGACGCCATGGCTGGAAACCGTTTATCCGAGGAAAGTTTACTTCAAGCAACTGGAGGAGAGCCAGTCCTGACTCCAGCCAGCTTGGATACCTCGGGATCTCATCTCCCCCCTCCCCCAACGAAGCTGCAGGATAGCCCAGCTCGGACCGGGACGCGAGCCAAGGAGAAGAAAGATAAGTACACGGGCCCCTTGCCAAAAGCTGCGGAGGTCGAATTTCCTTTCCCGAATGTCCAGGGAAAGGGGAAACCCTTAAGCAAGTTGGGGAGGGTAGATTGGCTACTGGATTGGCAGCAAGCCAGACACAAAGAAGTTTCAGGGAAGCCACTCCTGAGCCCCATAGATGAATTGAAGGAGAAGTTTGACCGTGCCATCCTTCTGGAGGAGGAGAAGCCATCATGCAGGCCAAAGGAGAGGGGGGGACCACTCGAGCCTGCTCAATCAAAATATGCTAGGCGGAGGCGCAGCCTTTCCCCTCCCCATGGTGGAAGGAGGCGAAGCCCAAAGCCTCATCCATGGGTCCCTCCCTTGCAGAGCAAACAAAGCCACCTGGACCGAATACCACCCCCCTACCCTAAACTGAGCGGGGAAGAAGAAGAGTATTGGCACCAAGAGCAGGCTTACAGAGCCCCGCACTGGGAAGATAGAGCAGCGAGGGAGGGCTCACCACCCCGCTTTAGAGGGAAGTTCGATGGCGACCCAGACCAACTGGCACAATTCCTCGACACAGCTGAAATCTACATAGAAAGTTATGGGCACCTCTACCCATCTCCCAGAGCCCTGGTCAGTGCCATTGCAGAGGGTCTGGAGGGGGAAGCAAGGACGTGGTCAGCAGCCCTATACAAGAACAGGGCCCCCCAATTGCGTGACGCTGATGGGTTCTTGCAACTGCTACGAACCCAGTTCGAAGAGGCAGAGGAAGACCCTTATGTTGAAGATGAGCTCAGAAATCTGATGCAGAAGGGGAAGCCTATCAGAGACCATATCTGGAATACAGGAGAGTCATTGGGACTCTACCTCCCCTAGCCGAGCGGCTATTGGTTTACTTTTTTAGGACGAGCTTGGATAAGCGAATTGGCCAAGTGATCGCTTATCGAGATGTCCCAAACCGACTCTCTGATTGGTTCTGAGTAGCAATAAGAGTCGACGGGATTGCGTGCCAACGACATGCCGAAACAGTCAGGTAGCAAGGAGGAAGGCCGACCTGACCAGAGACCACCTGACAGACGAGGAACCGCAACATCACAGCCCGCCCAGAGACCAGTCGTCCCACGGAGCCCGCTGAGGTGCTACAAATGCGGGGGGATTGGTCACCTGGCAGCAGCGTGTGGAACCCCGAGACCGAGACAAGACCCACTGCCCGGGGCACGCCCAGAACAAGGACTCAAGCGCACCACCAATGCACCGAGGAAAACCCCCCAGGGTCCAAAGGCCTTTGCCCACCTGTCCGAAGCCAGGGGGACCCCAGACGACCTAGGACCTAGCTAGCAGACCACTGGGAAAAGATCCGATTTATAATAGCCCCCAAAATGACGGACCCAGTCATACTACTACTACTAATAATAATAATAATAATAATTTTATTTCTATACCGCCCTTCTCCCGAAGGACTCAGGGCGGTGTACAGCCTATTAAAAGCACAAGACAAACATCAATTAAAATAATTAAAATTATTAAATAATTCAGCTCAATTTAAGACCCCAAAAATTAAAACACCCGATTTAAAATTATTACATTGATAACCCAGCTTGGCGGAACAACAGGGTCTTAAGGGCACAGCGAAATACCCGGAGGTCGGAGATCTTATGCATTTCCGGGGGCAGTTCATTCCATAGGGCTGGGGCTCCCACAGAGAAGGCCCTCCCCCTGGGTGTCGCCAGCTGGCATAGCTTGGCCGATGGCACCCTGAGGAGACCCTCTCTGTGAGAGCGAACTGGCCGGTGGGAGGCTATTTGTGGCAGAAGTTGGTCTCGAAGGTACCCAGGTCCTATGCCATGGAGCGCTTTAAAGGTGGTGACCAACACCTTGAATCACACTCGGAAGACCACTGGGAGCCAGTGCAGCTCACGCAGGAGGGGTGTCACGTGGGCACATCAGGTTGCGCCCATAACCACCCGCGCGGCCGCATTCTGGACCAGTTGGAGCCTCCGAGTGCTCTTCAAGGGGAGCCCCATGTAGAGAGCGTTACAGTAGTCCAACCGGGAGGTGACAAGGGCATGAGTGACCATGCGCAAGGCGTCCCGATCCAGAAAGGGCTGCAACTGGCGAATTAGGCAGACCTGATAGAAGGCCCCCCTGGCCATGGCCGTCATATGCTCTTCTAAAGACAGCCGTGCGTCCAGGAGGACACCCAGATTGCGAGCCCTCTCTGTGGGGGGCAAAGATTCACCCCCAATAGTCAGCGATGGCACCAGCTGACTATATCAGGATGCCGGGAGCCACAGCCACTCAGTCTTGGAAGGGTTGAGTCTGAGCCTGTTTCTCCCCATCCAGACCCGCACGGCCTCCAGGCAGCAAGACATCACATCAAGGGCATCGTTGGGGTGGTCTGGGGTGGAAATGTACAGCTGGGTGTCATCAGCATACAGATGACATTTCACCCCAAAACCACGGATGATCTCACCCAGCGGCTTCACATAAATGTTGAACAGAAGGGGCAAGAGGACCAACCCTTGCGGCACTCCCCATACGAGACACCTCGAGGTCGACCTCTGCCCCCCTGCCAACACAAACTGCGAGCAGTCGGAGAGGAAGGAGGAGAACCACCGTAAAACGGTACCCCCTATTCCTAACCCCCTCATCCGCTGCAGCATGATACCATGGTCGATGGTATCAAAAGCCGCTGAGAGATCTAATAGGACTAGGACAGAGGAGCAACCCCTGTCCCAAGCCCTCCAGAGATCATCCACCAACGCGACCAATGCCGTTTCAGTGCTGTACCCCTGTCTGAAGCCCGACTGGTACGGGTCCAAATAGATAGCTTCATCCAGGTGTCGGGGAAGCTGTCGTGCCACTACGCTCTCGACAACCTTCGCCACAAAACGAAGGTTGGAGACCGGATGGTAGTTAGCCAATTCAGCCGGGTCCAGGGAAGGCTTCTTGAGGAGGGGCCTCACCACCGCCTCTTTCAAGGCGGCAGGAAAGGCACCCTCACTCAAAGAAGTGCTTGTAATTCCCTGGAGCCAGCCTCGTGTAACCTCCCGGGAGGCCAGTACCAACCAGGAGGGACACGGGTCCAATAAACACGTGGCAGCACTAATCTTACCCAGAACCCTGTCCACATGCTCGGGAGCCACAGGATCAAACTCCTCCCAGATAATATTCTCAAGACCTCCCCTCGTCTCCTCCCGTGGACTCATCCAGTCGGATTCCAAGCCATCCCGAATCCAAGCGACTTTATCGTGCAGGAATTGCACAAAATCCTCAGCACAACCCTGCAAGGGGTCTTCCCGCGCTCCCCCCCAAAGAAGGGAGTGGGTCACCCTAAACAGAGCGGCTGGGCGGTTCTCTGCAGATGCGATAAGAGCGGAAAAATGGTTAGATGTTGCCGCTTTTATCGCCACTAGGTAGGTCTTGATATAAGAGCTCACCTGTGTCCGGTCAGAAACGGATTGACTGGTCCTCCAAATGCTCTCTAGGCGTCTTTTCCGATGCTTCATCTCTCTCAGCTCCTCAGAGAACCAAGGAGCCAATTGAGATCGGCATCGGGTCAGAGGCCGCAAAGGCACGACGTGGTCCAAAGCTCTGGAGGCCGCACTCTCCCAGGCGGCCACCAGCTCTTCAGTCGAGTCGTGTGCCAGAGTCTCAGGAAACGGCCCAAGCTCCGTCAGGAACCTTTCGGGGTCCAACAGGCGCCTGGGACGGAACCATCTGGTCGGTTCCGTCTCCCTGCGGTGGGGGAAAGCGGTAGGAAAGTCCAGGTGAAGGAGCGAATGATCTGTCCATGACAAGGGTTTAATATCTAAGTCCCCTCTGCCAAGATCATTCAACCACTGACCAGAGACGAAAATCAAGTCCAGAGTGTGTCCCCCCATGTGAGTGGGGCCTTGAACTAACTGGGTCAGGTCCATAGCTGTCATGGAAGCCATGAACTCCCGAACCACCTCTGATGCCTCACCTGCAGATGGGAGGTTGAAATCCCCCATGACAATAAGTCTGGGGGTATCAACCGCCACCCCGGCAATGACGTCGAGTAGTTCGGGCAGGGTCGCTGCCACGTGGCAGGGAGCCAGGTACGTAGTCAGCAAACCCATCTGCACCCCACGGCCCCACTTCACATAAAGGGACTCACATCCAGCTGTCTGAGGAACAGTGGTCTCCCTCGGACAAAGACTTTCCCGAATAATCACCGCCACTCCCTCACCCCTCCCCTGGGCCCTTGGCTGATGAAATGCACGGAAACCTGGTGGGCACATTTCAACGAGGGGGACCCCCCCCTCTTGGCCCAACCAGGTCTCCGTAATACCAGCCAGGTCTGCACCCCCCTCTAAAATAAGGTCACAAACGAGGGGGGCTTTATTAACAACCGACCTGGCATTACACAACATCAGCCGCGGACCCTGGGCCTGAGACTCTGTGCAACCCAGGACACGAGTCGCGCATTGGGGGCCAGAGTGCGCAATTGCTCGTAAACAGTGTGTGCGCACCCCCAATACATGATATGGCCCCCTGCACCCGTCATAACTGCCCCTCCCACTCATTATTTCAATTTCGTTGCCCTTCCTGTCACCTCCCTGCTCCCCAGTTAAATTTCTTTTCACAACCCCTCTGCTACAGCCAGTCGCCCCATCACCCCGCTCGGTGGGTATCTGGACCCCCCCCCCCAGGTCCACCTTTATAACCCCCACCCATCCTCCCGGGTTCCCTTAAAATTTTCCTAGGACTCTCATGGCTAGACAAATGGGGCCCAATCATCTGGTGGCAAGAGGGAACCCGCAGGCTGAGGATTGCAAAGGGCCCCCAACTCCTGCCGCTCCAACCAGGGGGGATGGTCCCCATGCAGAAGCCCCGATCTTTCCCACCACAGCAAAGGAAGAAACCGCCAATGCAAGGGTCCCTCCCCGAGGGTATAACAGAGCAACTGGCGGCCGCATCCGACAGCTCCCACAACACAAAACAGATCCCAGAGGAGTACCAAGACCTTGCAGAGGTGTTTAGCGAGGCCGAGTGTGACGTTTTACCCCCCCCCCCCACCGTGAGGCCGATTGCACCATTGAAATCATCCCTGGAGCAATACTACCAAAACCTAAACTATATGCTATGATGCCCCGTGAGATGGAAGAAATGCGGACCTACATAGACAAGAACCTACAAAGAGGTTTCATTGAGCCAGCAAAACCGTGGATCGCGGCACCGGTCCTTTTTAAAGAGAAGAAAGACGGCTCTATGCATCTAGTGGTTGACTTCTGAGGGATCAACGCAGTCTGCGTACATAACTTATATCCCCTTCCCCTCATGAAGGACAAGCTGTCCCACCTGGCCAAAGGAAAAGTTTTCACCAAACTAGACCTCTGAGAAGCCTACTACCGAATACGCATCAAAGAAGGAGATGAGTGGAAAACAGCATTCAACTGCCCCCTAGGAAGTTTCCAATTTAAGGTGATGGCTTTTGGACTGCAGGGAGCCCCGGCGGTGTTCATGCAACTGATAAATGAAGTCCTACATGATCACCTCTACAAAGGGGTTCTCGTCTACCTGAACAATATACTCATTTACACGGAAACCTTAGAAGAACACATACCCCTCATCCGCCAAGTATTGGAGAAACTGCTGAAGGCGAACCTGTATGCCAAACTGACGAAATGCGAGTTCCACCAATCATGCCTGGACTACTTAGGTTTCCGAATATCAAACGAGGGGGTAGAGATGGACCCAGCCAAAGTACAATCAGTTCTACAATGGCAACCCTTGCGCACCCGCAGACAACTGCAAAGCTTCTTAGGGTTTGCGAACTTCTGCAGACAATTCATCCCCTCGTTTGCGAGAATTGCCAAACCTCTGATGGACTTCCTAAAGACAGGGAGTCCGGCAACGAAGCCCCGCCCGGGACAACCCCTACAGTGGGACCCGACCTGCCAACGGGCATTCGAAGCGTTAAAAGAGATGTTTGCAAAAGAGCCTGTCCTAAAGCATCCTGACCCCGAACAGCCTTTTGTCACCCAAGCCGATGCCAGCGACGTGGCAGTGGGGGCCGTGCTGCTCCAAAAGAACAGCCAAGGGAACCTACAACCTTGTGCTTACACCTCCCGAAAGCTCACCGACACAGAGAGGCAATGGGCGGCATGGGAGAAGGAAGCATTTGTGGTAAGATGGGCGCTGCTGACCTGGCGACATCTACTAGAGTGGGCCCAGAGACCGTTCAAAGTTTGGACTGATCACAAGAATCTGGAGGCCCTCAGAACCCCGCGGAAGTTGTCACCCAGGAAAGTCCGCTGGATGCAATGTTTCAATCATTTCAACTTCGAGCTCAAGCATATCCCAGGTGGGAAGAATTTCCTGGCTGATGCATTCTCCCGGATGCCCCAATATAACAGTGAATGGGAGCAGGTAGTGAACGCCATCATCCCCTCTACCCAGGCTGTGGGCCAGGTGGTCACTAGACGGCAGCGGCGCAACCAGCAGGACCAACTTGAAAGTGATTTAACGACAAAACTAAAAACTGAAACAGAGGCGGACCCCTGGTTCCGAGACAATCAACACCTCCTGACAAAGAGGGATGACCTAGCATGGAAGGGGGCAAAGCTCTATGTCCCACAGACTCTACACACCCTGATCCTTAAGAGGAGCCACGACTTTAAACCAGTGGGGCATTTCGGCTTCCTAAAGACTCTGCACTTAGTACGAAGACAGTTCTGGTGGCCCCACATGAGAAAGGACGTAGAAAGTTATGTAAAAAGTTGTACCATTTGCGCCACAATGAAGACACGACCAGGATGCCCTCCTGGACTGTTGCAACCAGTAGCTGAACCGACCAGACCATGGGAGGAGATTGCCATGGACTTTATAGTAGAGCTACCAAGGAGTGGTGGAAATACAGTGATCTGGACTGTAATAGACTTATTCTCCAAACAGGCGCACTTTATTCCTTGCAGCAGGCTGCCTTCGGCCCGCCAGTTATCCAAACTATTCGTGAAACACATCTACCGCCTGCATGGAGTCCCCAGAAGAATCATCTCCGACCGAGGGGTCCAGTTCACTGCAAAATTCTGGAGGGAGTTCCTGCGATCTATAGGGTCATCCCAAGGCCTCAGCTCAGTGTTTCACCCGAGCACCAATGGGGAGGGGGGCGGAGAGACTGAATGCTATGATAGAACAATATTTAAGATGCTACGTCGACTATCAACAGTCCAATTGGGCAGACCTCCTATCTTTTGCGGAGGTCGCATATAATAATGCCGTCCACAGTAGCACAGGATTAACTCCATTTAAAATAGTGAGTGGTATGGATTTTGTCCCCATGCCAGAGTACCCAAGGGAGCCCCCTTCCTCAGTCAGTTTGACCGATTGGATGGCATTGTTGAGGGAAACCTGGGAGAACGTTAAGAGGGCATTGGCCAAGGCGGCACAATCCTATAAGAAACAAGCAGACAAGCATCGAACTCCCCAAAGGCCATTCCGAGTAGGCAAGAAAGTCTACCTCTCCACCAAGTATTTGAGACTCAGGCTCCTGAGCAAAAAGTTGGGTCCGAAATTCATAGGACCGTTCCCTATAGTAAAAATAATCAACCCGGTTACAGTACAATTGCAGCTGCCCCGGCTCTTAGGGAAGATACACCCCGTTTTCCACAGCAGCCTTTTAAAACCAGTAGTGGGGTCACCTCTAAGACCGGTACCACGTGACCCTCCCGGTCCCCTGGTCATTGGGGGCCAAACTCACTATGAGGTACAGCGAATCCTCGATTCAAGGTGGCACAGGGGGTGCCTCCAATACTTAATTAAATAGAAAGGTTACCCTCTATCAAAGGCTTCCTGGGTGACCGCCTTATAGCCAAATTCCATGCAGATCATCCAGGAAAACCGGGAGAGGGGGGGTATACCCTCGGATGGGATAATGATGTTTAACTTGTTGTTTTCTCTCCTGGCAGGCCGTTTCTGAGAAATAACGGAAGAGGGGCCGGATGTCAGCGAGTTAACTTGCAATTTTTCATCGCTGCCATAATCAAAGAGGAAAAAGGGGAAAAAAACCCCGGAGCGAGCAGTACAGTTTGAAATTTAGTGCTTGGTATTTGAGATATTGTCCTTCTCCCCCTTCCTTAATAGATAGGGTTACCCAGGTGATGAAGGGAGGGGGACATTCCTGTGATCTGAAGCAGTTGGCAGAAGAGACTGACTTGGAAGATGGCCAATGGGCATTGAGATATTGTGAGGCAGAAGGGGAGGGGTTTGGTTTCGGAGAATCAGTTTTGGCTGCATATGAGTTTAGGTCGGATCGTAAATTCTTTAATAAATGAGAGATTCATCAAAGACTTTGTATTTGAGAATGAAGTTTATTTGAGATTACGCCGAAACCTGGGAGAAAGGTATTGTCGTAACACAACCTGGAAGGCAAGAGATTTCTTTACTAATGTATTAAAGGCAGGATGCCCATCATCTCAAGAAATGAGGAGAGGAAAAGAAGAATTGGTAATACAGGGACAGGAGGAAAGCAAACAGCCACAAGCAGCAGGAGAGACCTCGCTTATTGAAGAAGATTTATTGCAAGTTTTTGGTACTGTTCAACCTTTGGAAGTAGCAGAAAAAAGAGAAGAACCAAAAGAACCAAAAGATCAAAGGCAGACTCATGCAGCAGCAAAGCGAAAAGAACAAGGTTTAAAGACACAGCAAACCCAAATGAAAGCTCAAGAAGTTACAAAAACAGAAGCAGTGGGGGGGGGCAGGGCCAAAGAGAAAGGTTCAGGAGGATCTTCAGCTGGCCCTTTTAAAGCTTCAAGGCGCCAAGAATGGCAACTAAATTTTTGACTTGGAATGTCAATGGTTTAAATTCACCACAAAAGAGAAAGAAAATATTTCATTATCTGAAACACTTTAAAAACGATATAATTTGTCTGCAAGAAACACATATTAGAGTGACAGATCAAAAATACTTGATAAATTCAAGATTGGGGACACATTTCGCTGCATCTGCCCCAGAGAAGAAAAATGGTATAGTTATATACCTAAAGACAGATCTAACAGCCAAATTAATTGAGGCAGATGCTCAAGGAAGATATATTGCAATTGAATTTTTAATAGAAGGGAAGAAAACACTTTTAATTGGAGTATATGCTCCCAACCAACAGCAAGAAAAATTCTATAAATTTTTGCATATTAAAATAATACAATGGGATTATAAATCATGTATATTAATGGGTGGTTGGAATGGAGTATTGGATACCCAAAAGGATAAAAAAGGATTACTTCAAAATATCCAAAAACGTGCAAGATTGCCTAAATCTTTTTTTGATATGATGGATGACATGGAGTTGAGAGATATCTGGCAGAAACGAAACCCGAAAGAAAAGGATTTTACTTTTTTTTCTGACAGACATCAATCCTTTTCCAGGATTAATTTCATATTGATTACTAATGATTTCTTTTCTAGGGTAAAGAAGACGAAGATATGTTCAAGAATGTTATCTGATCACAGTCCAGTGTGGATGGAATTAGAGCAGGAAAAAGGAGCTAGAAGGTCTTGGAGGCTAAATGAAAATTTGTTTAGATATGAGGAAAATATGAAAGAATGTAAAAAACAAATGAAAGAATTTTTTGTTATGAATATGCACAAGGGTACACCTATGGAAATGGTGTGGGATGCAAGTAAAGCATATATAAGAGAAACCTTAATACATTTGAATAATAAATATAGACATAGACAAGAAAAGAAACAGAGGGATTTAGAAGAGGAAATAAAAAAGAAAGAGCAGGCACTTAAACTGAATCCAACAGATAGGAAAATAAAGGAAACAATAAATTTGTTGCGAGGGCAGTTTAATATGTTGATGGCAGACCAAGTGGCAACTAACTTACAATATGCTAAACATAATACTTTTTGTAATGCAAATAAACCAGGTAGATGGTTAGCCTACTTGTTAAGGAAAAAACAGAAGCTACGTACTATAGAGAAAATAGAATAAAAAGGTAAAGAGGTATATCAACAAAATATGATTAAAAAGGCTTTTTTAGAATTCTATACAAAGTTATATGCTAGTGATACAATTCAAGGTAAAGACATAATCCCCCGCGCGGGGGATTATGGGAGCGACGGGGCGCTCCCATGTGACACCTCTTCAGCGCAAGCTGCATTGGCTTCTGGTGGACTTCCAGATGTGCTTCAAGGTGTTGGTGACCACCTTTAAAGCGCTCCATGGCTTAGGGCCGGGGTATTTACGGGACTGCCTTCTGCCGCCAATAGCCTCCCACCGGCCAGTTCGCTCGCACAGAGGGCCTCCTCAGGGTGCCGTCGGACAGACAATGTCGCTGGCGACCCCCAGGGGGACAGCCTTCTCTGTAGCAGCACCCGCTCTCTGGAACAATCTACCCCCAGAGATACGTGTGATTTTGGATCTCCGGACTTTTCATTGGGCCCTTAAAACTTACCTGTTTCATCTAGCCGGGCTGGCCTGATTCCATTGCTTGGTTTTAATTGGAAATTGATTTTAATTGGGGTGTTCTTAAATTGTGGGCCAAAATCATTTAATATTTTTTAAATTGTTTTAAATTTTGTATACTTTGTTTTTACTTTTGGCTGTTCACCGCCCTGAGTCCTGTTGGAGAAGGGCGGTATAAAAATCTAAATAAATAAATATTTACAGGAGGAGAATATTCCCGTAATTACACCAGGGCAAAGGGAAGGATTGAACCAACCAATAACTTCAGAGGAAATGATTTTAGCAATCAAACAGTTGAAGGGGGGTAAAGCTCCAGGCACAGATGGATTGACAGCTTTTATTATAAAAATTTGCAGTTAGAAATGGTAGAACCGCTTAAGGAACTATTTTGTAAAATTCAAGCTGGAGGAAATGTACCCCCTTCTTGGAGAACAGCTTTTATTTCATTGATCCCAAAGGAGGACCAAGATCATAGTCAACCTAAGAATTATAGGCCAATATCGCTTTTAAATACTGATTATAAGATTTTTGCTAAAATATTAGCAAATAGGTTAATGGTAATCATGCAACAAATGATCCACAATGACCAGTCTGGATTTATAACTGGGAGACAAATGAAGTGTAATGTAAGACAAATTGTAAACTTATTGGAATATTTGGAAAGGAACAACCAAGTCCCTGCAGCGCTTATCTTTTTGGATGCGGAGAAGGCATTTGATCGATTGAATTGGCAATTTCTATTAAAAATAATAGAAAAGATGCAGTTTGGAGAATACTTTACACAATCTATTAGGGCAATATATCAGAGACAAACAGCACAAATAATAATTAAAGGTGGTTTAACAGAAACTTTTAAAATTGAAAAAGGAATGTGACAGGGATGCCCTTTATCACCATTATTGTTTATTTTAACTTTGGAACCATTACTGAATAAAATACGAGGGTCAAATAAAATAAAGGGAATTAAAATTAGACATCATGATTATAGATTAAGAGCATTTGCGGATGACTTGGTTGTTACTTTAATTCAACCAGTACAATCAGCTACAGGTTTAATGGATATAATTAGCCAATATGGTCAAATGTCTGGATTTAAAATAAATGAATAAAAAACAAAGATAATAGCTAAAAATATGGCGATAAAGCAGAAAGAAGAACTAGAAAGACTAACAGGATTTGAAATAGTAAAAAAGGTTAAATATTTAGGGGTATATATTACAGCTTCAAATGCAAAATTATATAAAAATAATTATGAATTGTTATGGCAAAAAAATACAGAAAGAGATGGAGAATTGGGGAAAATTACAATTATCTCTGTTGGGGAGAATAGCAGTAATAAAAATGAATGTTCTACCTAGGTTTTTATTTTTGTTTCAAATGATACCAATACTCAAGAAAGATGATAATTTGAGGGAATGGCAGAAGGTATTAATAATTTTGTTTGGGCCAACAGCTTAATGCCAGTCCAACAGCTTAATGCCAGTTAACTAAGCAATGAGCGACGATGAGGAGGTAACCTACAGCTGTATTGGAATATTTTGAGAAGAATAAACAGATCACTGCAATGCTGGTGTGTTGGGTTGTGAAATAAGCCTTGACCTGAATGATTTGGAATATTTTATTAAGGACTGTAATAAATTTGGACTTAATTGCAATTGCAGAAGTTTTATTGAATATAGTAAATTGGAGTTTTCTGTTTGAAGGTAATAAATATAAGGCAAAAGGACTATGGGCCTAGGGCAATTGCAGTTGATTTGGTGGTTTCCCTAATACATCTGATGAATTTATTAATCTAATTTCTGGCTGGATTTGATGGATACTATTTGAAATACAATTACAAAGTCACTCGGGGGGGGGGTTATATAAAGAAGCAATTTTTATTTAGGTGGGTAGACGCAAATGAAGACATTCTACATGCTGTTGGAAGATGTGAAGATAAGAAGATTAACAACTGGTTTAATCTAGTATGAAGAATTTAAATGTTTGATATAGTTATTAAATGATGTTCTTAGTTGATTTGTTAATATGTATTGATAAATTAATAAGAGGTTTGATTATTATTTTTTAGTTAGAAAATGTTTTTTTTTAAGTGTTTTAACTATAATTGGACCTTGATGGTTTAAAAGTGGAGGACGGAAGAGTTTATATAGTATTTTATTTTAAATTTGGGGTTTTTGAATGAGGTTTTTTTTTGTTTTCAATGAAAGAAGTTATAAAATATCTTGTTAAACTGTATAGATCTAATAATCTGTTAAGTATGTATTAGCTAAACTGAGTAATGATAGGTTTGATTAGGTAATATTTAATTGTTTTGTTAACTGCTGTAATTATAAATGGATACTAATTCTGTTAAATTAGATGGAATAAGAAGAAAGAAGACTTGCTTTCCTTTTATCCATTTGTTTAATGATTATGATAAGTGAGAGATGGAGTTGAATTTAGGGGATTTAAGCTGTATTTTATATTTTGTATTTGCTCTGGGAAGTCGGGGGGGTGGTTGGGGGAGGGGGGAGAAAATGTATGTAAAACTTTTAAAACTTTTTCAATTAAAAAATAATAATAATTTTGTTTGGGCAGGGAAAAGACCGAGAATAAAGTTAAAAATAATGCAAGATATACATGAAAGAGGAGGTCTTAAAATGCCCAATCTAAGATTATACTATGAAGCAGCTGTCCTAACAATAATTAGTGATTGGATTAATTCAACAGAAGAAAGAATATTGAATATTGAAGGATGTGATTTGTTATATGGCTGGCATGCTTATTTATTATATGACAAAAAGGTGGACAAGACCTTTAAAAGCCATATACTAAGGAATGCCTTGTTACGAGTTTGGAAGAAGTACCAATACAAGTTAAACTATAAGATACCTATATGGGCAATACCTAGACATGCGATAGAGAATATAAGTGTAGAACAAAAGCAAGAGGTGATTACCTATAAAGAGCTTCTTAAAATGGAAGGGGGCATATTACAGTTAAAATCTATAAAGGCATTAAAAGAAGAAAAAATAATTCAAACTTGGTTTCAGTATGGACAGTTGCAAGCTAGATGGAAAGAAGACCAGAGAATTGGTATCATGCAGAAGGAGGAAAATTTGGTAAAACAAATCAAGGTCAAATGCATATAAAAAGATTATATAATATACTGATAGAAATAGACTCAGAAACGGAATTAGTTAAGGATTGTATGATAAAATGGGCACAAAAATTCAGGAACCAATAATGATGGAAACTTGGGAAAAAATATGGGTTAGAAATGTAAAATTTACGCAAGCACAAAATTTAAGAGAAAATTTTTATAAAATGTTTTACAGATGGCATTTAGATCCTAAAAAGTTGGCTTGTATGTATCCGAATTTGCAATCTAAGTGTTGGAGATGTGACTGTGATAATGTTACTTATTATTACATATGGTAGACTTGTAAAAAAGTTAAAGCATTTTGGATTAAAATATGGTGGATTATCCAAAATATTCTTAAAAAGAAGATAAAGTTTACTCCACAATTGTTTTTGTTGGGTATAATCACAGATTGTACAGTTATAGAGACTAAATTGATTTTAAATTTAATAACTGTAGCTAGACTTTTGGTGGCGCAATACTGGAAGAAGGAAGAACTGCCTACTATTGAAGAATGGACATTAAAAGTGGCGAATTTGGCAGAAATGGCAAAAATTTCTGCATATCTGAAAGATAATTCACAAGAGAGAGATATATTGGAATGGAGAAGATGGATTAATTATATTCAAAACAAATATCGGACTAAAAAGTATCAAATAGCTTATGAATGAATAGAAAAGTTAAGAGTATGTATATTTAATTAAGTAAAAGGCGAGTTAAAGCGTCGAGGGGGAGATAGGAATCTGTAGTTAGGTAGCTTAGCTTAGTATATGATTGTTAATTGTTTTACCCTGTATTTTGTTCTGGGAAGTTTGGGGGGGGGGGGGGGGGGGGAAGGGGAAATATTTGGGGAAAAAAATTTCTTTTTTGTAAAACTTTTCAATTAAAAAAAACCATTACCTTGCATCATTCCTAGTCTGGAATCTAATATTCTTTTTACCTCCTAATGTGTCTCCTCTTGCATTATGATTGGTTTTGGGGCTGCCCACTGGCATCAGTTGAGACCTTATTACTGACTTTAACAAACTGCTGTGGAAAACCAGATGCACTTTCCCTAGGAAGTTGGGAAGTTTCAGTTCCACCATGACAGGGTTACTGATTTTCATGATAGGAAAAAGTCCTATAAACTTTGGCCCTAGCTTTTTATAGGGTAGCTTTAACCTTAGTTACTTGGTGGAAAGATAGACATTGTCCCCTATTCGGAAAGGTGTCTGGGGGGGGGGCACTGATATTTATCGGCTTGCACTTTGTGCATTTTCGCGGTTTCTCAAAGGGCTTGTTTAGTGTTTTCCCATGCTGTTCTCAATGACTCCATCCATTTGGTTAAGGTCATGGAAGAAGGTGGCTCCCTAGCAAGTTCAGGCATGGGAATGAATTCCATGCCGGTTGTGACTTTAAAGGGGGCTACTCCAGTGCTACTGTGCACGGTATTGTTATATGCTACTTCATTAAAAGGTAGCAAGACTGCCCAATTAGTTTGCTGATAATTGACATAGCACCTTAGATATTGTTCTAGCATCACGTTAGTCTGTTCAGCTGCCCAATTAGTATTTGGATGAAAAACCGAGCTAAGTCCCTGGGAAGACTCAATAGATCTAATAAATTCCCTCCAGAATTTGGCTGTGAATTGGACCCCACAGTCAAGTACAAGGAACAGAAATAAGGAACTTGTTAAATGTACTGATGAGCTTAATGACCTATGTTGTATATCATTTCTTTAACAAACTTATATTAAGCAATATGTCACCAGACGTGTTAATGGAAGATAACTGAAGGTGTAAGAAAGTAGCCATATATGGAAATAGAGTCAGAGGCGTAACGCCTCTAGCGTGGCTAGAATTGCAAAATGTATAAAAGGTACACCCTGGGCATAGCCCAGGGTTCGGAATCTGACATGTGAATTCTCCGAACCTTTGCTAGCAAATAAACCTGTGTTCTCCAAATTTTGTGGTCTTGTCTCCTGCATTTGGGAAAGTGGGTTTTCCCGCTTCATTTCTGGCAACCCAGGTGGGACACAAGTCATTGGGACTCTCTGGAGGGTCACCCTTCTGCCAGAGGTCTTGTTGAGTTAGAGGGAACTTCCCAGGCACCATCGGACACTTTGTTCTGAGGGACTTCCCGGTGATGCAGGACCCCTGCAGCAGCGGTTGATGCCTCCAAGAAGCACTTGGAAAGGGAATGGAGACCAGGCCAAGTTACAGCCGGCCAGAGGACAGGAGAACAAGCCTGCAGGCAAGTATTGGGGAATAGGAATAATCTCTCCCTGTAAACCAGGGACGGAGGAGAGGACTGATCACCCTCTCTTAAGAGGTAAAGCTACCCTCTTTTAAGAAGTAAAGGGGGGAAGGTCATCAAGTGCACTTGATGTGAGTGTCTACTGCGGTTCCCAATGGTGACTATTGAGTGTCCAGCGCTTTGGGCCAGTAGGAAGTAATTGGTGTTCGCAGTTCCCATCGGAGATCGTGATTTCCCGGCTCCCTGGGTCAGACATGAGTGTGTGAAATAACTCCCTCTGTATTATCCCGAGAGGAAGGACCCCTTACCTTCCTCTCATCCCTTTTCCTCATTTGTCTTGTCTGGTGAACATGGGAGGGGGAGGAAGTGTGCCCCTCACTCCATTAGAGTGCATGTTGTAGCATTTCAAAATTGCTTATGTCAGTCAAGACTACAGCATTAAGTGAAGCAAACAGAGGTTGAGGGTCTTCTGTGAGCTAGGCTGGCCTGATAAGGGAACATTAGATCCCTCTATTGCTTTAAAGGTACTCCAGTTAGTGTTCCACCCCACATTAGGACACCTAGACCAAGCCCCCTACATTGATGTGTGGCTTGGCTTACTTCAAAGACCTCCCCCTTGGATCCAGAAATGCAACATTGAACAATATAGATTCCTAGTCTCACGCACCTTGCCACCCCAAGAGGGAAAAGATTAGGATTGCAGTATCAAAGATAGTGAAGCCTGATCTACCCCAAGGTCGCACTCTTGAAGCATATATTGTGGAATGCTTCCCTACGAAGGATCCCTTGTGGAGTCCAAATGGCCAATTACGGGCAATTCAGGACTATCAACATTTGGTGGTGCGGGCAGTCCGTGCAGCAGGAAAACCAGCCATTAACCTGTCCAAGCCTTCCCTGGTGATGCAAGAAGCCACTGAAAGTCCGGAAGCTTTTTATACTTGGTTGCTGGAGGCATACCAAATGTATACTCCTATTGATCCAACAGCGCCTGAAAATGCTTGAATGCTTGCCATGACCTTTATATCACAAAGTGCCCCAGATATACATTAAAAGTTTCAAAGACTGGAGGTAGCCCTGGGAAATCCTATGAGTGAGTTGATGGAAGACTTTTGTCAATCGTGACAAGCTGGAGGAAAGGAAGCAGTACAAAAAAAATGCAACGAAAAGCTGAATTGCTGGCCGCTGCTATGATAGGGGAACCAAGAAGAAGGGGAGGTGGCAGAGGTAAAGGGTATAGAATGGGTCTAGGATGTAACCAGTGCACCATATGTAAGAAAGAAGGGCACTGGAAGGGTGAGTGCCCAGAAAAGGATAAGGAGGAAGGACAAGAAGGAAGAAGAGGCAGGTTTGTGAAGAACTACAGAGGTGGCTAGGGAGAAGCCAGGGAGGGAGAGGACGAAGAGAAGGATTTTCAAAAGCCCCCCTCATATGCCTGGCAGAAGTGGAGGAATGGGACTGAGACCGGCCGGGTTCAGCCCGCCTCCCGGAACCTGTGGTCAGTTTAAAATAGGAGGCAAACCTATCTCCTTCCTTGTGGATACTGGGGCCACTCGTTTAGTCCTAACCTAGCCTCTGAGCCAAGCCTCCTCCTACTCCACCAATATCCAAGGAGTGATGGGGAAGAAAACAACAGCATGCCTGGACACTGTTACCCCAAGGATTCAAGAACTCCCCAACTCTTTTTCGGGGTTGCACTGGGAAAAGATTTGACGGCCCTGGAAATCCCCTACCCAGATGTCGTGTTGCAATACATAGATGATTTGTTAGTTACAGGCCAGACGGAAAACGACTGTTGGTGAAACACTCACGACCCGCTCCATCTCTTGCAGGAGCTGGGCTACAAGGGATTCAGGAAAAAGTCAAATCTAGTCTTACAAAAAGTCAGATATCTGGCATATGACATTGAACTAGGTAAAAGAACTCTCGGCCATGAGAGAAAGGAGACCATATGTCAGCTCCTGGCACCTAGGAATAGGAAAGACTTGAGGGGTTTTTCGGGGGGGGGGCTGCAGGCTTCTGTTGCATCTGGACCCCCAATTTCAGTTTAATTGCAAAATCTCTCTATGAAGTTATAAGAGGAAGTGATAAGGAACTTCTGCAATGGGAAAAAGAGGAAGAGAAAAGTTTCACAACTTTAAAAGACGCTTTAATACAAGCTCCCAGTTGAGGACTACCTGACTTAGACAAGCTGTTTCAGCTGTTTGTCAACACTAAACAGAACGTAGCAGTCAGGGTTCTCACCCAGAAAATGGGAACTTGGCATCACCCCGTTGCTTATCTGTTGAAGCAGCTGAATATTGTAGCAAGAGGGCGGCCTGGCTATCTGATAGCCCTTGCAGGCACGGCGTTGTTAACACAAGAAGCTAGTAAATTAACTTTTGGCCAGGAATTGGATATCTACACCCCCCATGCCCTCAAAGCCATCTTAGAAACCAAAGGACATTTGTGGTTGACCAACCCCTGCATGCTGAAATACCAAGGTTTAATTACACACAACCCCATGATCAAGTTAATACAATTTACTACATTGAATCCAGCCAAATTGCTGCCTGAACCAGATTTAAAAGTTACTCATGATTGCATTCAGACTATTGAGGAAACCTATGCCATCCATCCAGATATGACTGGTGTGCCGCTTTCCAAATCCGACTTTACTCCATACCCAGATGGCACCAGTTTTGTGCAGGAGGAAATACGGAAAGCTGGGTATGCTGTTATAACTCTTGAAGATGTATGGGAAGCTGAGCCCCTCCCTTCCGGTACAAGTGCTCAGCTGGTAGAATTGCATGCTTTGACTCGAGCTTTGGAATTTACGAAAGGCAAATGTGTCAACATTTATACAGACTCTAAATATGCCTTCTTGACAGTGCAAGTGCATGGGGCCATATACAGTACAAGGAGAGGGGTTCGGAATCTGACATGTGAATGCTCCGAACCTTTGCTAGTAAATAAACCTGTGTTCTCCAAATTTTGTGGTCTTGTCTCCTGCATTTGGGAAAGTGGGTTTTCCCGCTTCACCAGCATTTTCCCCTCGGCAATTTCTGGGAGAAGGACTGTGTCACTGGCATTCACTTAAATGATGAAGGGATGTTCGGGGTCTGGGTGTTTAAGAATTGGTCCTTTGGAGAAGAGCCTCTTGAATGTTTCTCACCACATTAATCAGTTGCATACCAAGCGGGGCCCCTTGAAGACCAAACACCATCACTTTAAATTGGAAAGTCCCTAAGGGGCTTGGATGCTGAATTGAATGCTGTTTTCCACTTGTCCCCTCATGAAAGACTTGCTAGCCCACCTTGCAAAAGGAAAAGTCTTCACCAAACTAGATCTGTCAGAAGCATATTACTGGGTGAGGATTAAGGAGGTACATATTTTCTACAGAGACCACATTTATTCCTCTAAAATCTATGCATAGCCTCAGAGTGCCGTCTTTTTTTCTCTTTGAACTGCACTGGTGCAACCACCCTTGATTTTGCTGGTTGTATGAATCCCCTAGCTAAGTCTTTATTTATGTACTCCCTTAGTTCCTTCATTTCCTTAGGGGTCATGGAGTACAGCTTCAGCTTGGATAGTTTCGCCCCTGGAACAATCTCTACTGCACAGTCAGTGGAGCAATGGGGTTGGGCAGTGTATTGCATTCCACCTCACTGAAAACTTCCACTAGTCCTGGTATTTCTTGGGGATCTGGGAGTTGTTCTGACACGGCTTTGGCTCTCTCACTTCCCTTAGTGTCCTTCAGCAATTGGACAGCCCCTCCTTTGGCAGTGCTGGGATGGGGGGAGAGAGCCTATTCCCAACCTTAGCTTTCTGTCTTCCCCTTCCCACCAGATGGTGGGGGCCCATTTGTCTAGCCAGGACAGTCCCAGGATCACTGCCTCAGTCATTTTTGGCGCCACTACAAAGCGGATGATCTCCCAGTGCCTGCCCATCTCTAGCCTCAGTGGTTCTGTGAGGAGAGTGACGGGTTCCTCCTATCAACGATCCATCGATTTGCTCAAACCTTATGGGCCGGGTCAGGGGTTTTGGCCTGATTCCTAACTTCAGGACAGTTTCCAGGCTGATCAGACAGTAAGTGCAGTCTGAGTCTATTATGGCTTCCACATCTCCCTAGGCCCCGGTTTTTGGCATTACAAGTCTTGACTTGATGATGAAGGGGCGGATGGCTTCACATACCATCAGGTCATCCTCACCCTTGTCATCATTGTTGTAGGGTGTTGGCTGCCCCAGGCCAGAGTTTTCCCTCCCTCACTTGGGGGTGGGTAGATCTCCACAGCTTGGCAGAACTTCCCTTTCTCTCTCACCTTATGGGGCTTCTTTGGCTTGGCTGACTCTGGGTTTTCTCCCTCACCTGGGGAGCTGCGGCTAGGCATTCAGCTGCCTGATGGACTTGCTGGATGCAGCAAAAGCATTTAATGGGTGGTCCCGAGGCTCTGCTCAACTGCCCTGTGACTTGGCTGGGGGTAAATCGCCTTACAAACTGGCATTTTTCAGGTTGGTCTTTGGTTTTTGCTGTGGGGTTCCAAGTTTCTTTTACCGTTTGAGTTCAAAGTCCATTGCCACTGCCATCCGATACACTCATGGATTCGGTTGGGGACCCCTTGATAAATGCACACATGTAGTAGCTCGCGGTCCATGCTCTCTTTGAAAAAATGGACAAGTAGCCTCTCCGGAGGGCCACTGTCACAGCTTTCCAGATACTATCTGGAATTCTCAGACATACTCATTGGCAGGTCAGCCCCTTTGCTTAATGTCAGATTTCCACTTTGGCTTAGGAGTCTGTTCTGACCCAGCCTTCATGAGCCCCACTCAACAGCCTACTTGTGAGGAGAAACTCCTTTTTATTTAGAAAGGCAGGAATACGCGGTGTGCTGTTTCAGATAGTGAATTAGTTACCCTAAGAATTAAGAGCTGTCTCCTTAAGAGATTGCATTGTGGAAGATGTAAAGAGAGATAGCATTATGGGAAATGTAGTCCAAGACATGTCACAACATCTGTGTGTCTGATTGGCCACTGAGGCTCTCTGCCTGGGTTGTAGAACAAAGCCCTGGCCATTATGAATTGCCACGGAGGAGAGAAGCATGCTTCTGAACAGGGGGACAGATCTACCGTCATTTTGCACTAGGAAATGGGACAGATTACAAAATACTCGGATGAATTTCACCTTGACTCACCATGATTGTAAGTCTATATTTGGAGAATACCAGAAATAAACTTGATCTGTATGAAAACCTGTTTGCTAGAGTTTAACTGCCTGTTCCCAGTGGAGCCAGATGCTCTGGGAACAGAACAGTAAAATGACGTTGACTGCTTGACCCCCTCCTTTTCTTTCTCTTGGAGTAATGATGGACATTCTGTTTGAGTGGGGGGGGGGGAGTGCATCTCTTCTCTACGTACAACTTATAAAAAAGATTTTGTTTGCATCTAATTGAAACCTTTGCTTAGCAACGAAAGTGATAAAACCTGCTTTCCTTCTCTTTGCATCCCAAACTCTGTTTGGATTTAACTGAGTAAAGTATTCTGCCTGGCAGTAAAAGGACAGAGAATGGATAACCCCCCCTCCCCCCTGCCTCTCTTCTTGGAACAAAGAGGAAAGACCATTATTGTGTTAACTAAGAAGTTTGCCCTGCTATAAAGGGGCCCAGGGCTGCATGTTTGAATCACCTTTGCAAAGTTTGTGTGTATGTTGCTTTAGAAGTTTACCTCTGCAGTAAAAAGAAAAAAAAGGCTTATTTTAGCACAAGCAAGTCGAGTCACATAGTCTCTGTGGAGATAGAATTTGCATGATACAAGTTACTTCTCCCAGCCTAGCCAGCTCAATCTGCATTTGAAGAACAAGTTGCAAAGGCATTCTGTAAAGGAAAGATCTGATGCAGAGAAACTATCCAGCTACAGTGCATGCTGTTACTTTGAATCTTGCTTGAAGAAAATACTGGAAAGCCAAATCCCCTTTGTAGGGCAAGCAATTAAAGTCCAAAGGAACCCAAGTTCAAGGAAAGCCTCTTAGGGTCCTCAAATTGGACAGTTGCTTTGCAGCTCTATACAAAGGAACACACTGAAAGCAGTTTAGCCCAAGCATTAGTTAGGTAACAGCACCCTAGTGGCCAAAAGGTGTAGTGCATCAACCACGCCGCTACACAAGCAATGCACCCCAGTGGTTAGAAGCAAGGACGTTTCTGAAAGTCTGCAACGCACCCCAGTGATCAAAAGGTGAACTACAACGACGTCTCCTAAAGTTTGCAACGCACCCCAGTGGTCAGAAGGTGAACTGCAATGACACTTATTTATTTATTTACTTTTATTTTATTTATATTTATATGCCACCCTTCTCCAGAGACTCAGGGCGGCTTACAATGTGTTAAGCAATAGCCTTCATACTTTTTGTATATTTATACAAAGTCAGCTTATTGCCCCCACAAACCGGGTCCTCATTTTACCCACCTTAGAAAGGATGGAAGGCTGAGTCAACCTTGAGCCTGGTGAGATTAGAACTCGCAGTAATTGCAGGCAGCTGGATGTTAAATGCTGCCTTAATAGGAGGCATTAGCCTGCTACGCCACTCAGGCTCCTAAGGTTTGCAATGCACCCCCAGTGGTCAAAAGGCAAACTGTATCGACACCGCCTAAAGTTTGCAACGCACTCTAGTGGCCCTAAAGTATCCAGGAAATCCCCTGAGTTTTCCCAGCCATGGCTGAGGCCGCTAATGTGTAAGCTGAGTTGGTCCTTCCAGCCAATCTTGACACATATGAAGTATCAGACGTCGTGAAGCCTTGTCCAATCATGGCAGAAGCATCTGATTCATCAGGAATGATGATCCTTCCCCCACCTAACCTCAATGCAAACTCAGAATTGAATGTCCAGTTGATGTTGAGGTAGTTAAAGTCTTCCATTGCTACCACGGTATTTTTCCTACATACATTTGTTAATTGATTAACAAAAAGTTCATCTGTTTCTTCTGCTTGGTTGGGTGGCCTGAAATATACACCTATGGCAATGTCATTCTTTTTTCCATTTATATTGACCCCTATGCATTCTAAGAGATTTTCATCTTTGATTCTGTGCATCTCTGTAGAGATGTAGTGATCTCTTACATTTAATGCAACTCTGCTCATTTGTTAGATCTGTTTCTTTTGAACAGTTTGTATCCTTCTATCAGTAGATTCCAGTGATGAGTTTCATCCCACCAAGTTTCAGTAATGGCAACTATGTCATACTTGCCCTTGTGTACTAGTACTTCAAGTTCACCTTGTTTGTTCCCCAAACTTGAATTTTAGTGTATAGGTATCTGAGTCCTTTATGGCTGACCCTGGGTATGCTTCCTAAATCTCCTACTTTGTATCTGAGTTTTTCTTCCCTTCACTCCCCACCTCGTTTGGTTGGTTGTCTTGAGGTTTATGCTTGGAATTATGTCCTAAAGATCCCAAAGTTTAGTCATCTTGCACCCTCATTTTTAGTTTAAAGCCCTTTTGATAGGTTGAGCCAGTCATTTTCCTAATACATTCTTCCTGGTTCATGTGAGGTGCAGGCCATCCCTTGCCAGAAGCCCTTCAGGTAGTAATGCAGACCATGGTCTAGGAATCTGAAGTTTTCTTGGTAGGCCAGAGCTTCTTTCTAAAATTCTTTATTCCCTCATAGGATATTGACCTTTTGTGAAAGTAGAGATGAAAACACCACTTGTGCTCTGAACTCCTTAACTTTCTTGCCTGTTTGCAATGTCTTGATATCTTGTCTTGATGAGTTGTGGTGGCGCAGTGGTTAGAGTGCAGTACTTGTAAGCTACTACTGCTGGCTGCCTGCAATTTGGAAGTTTGAATCTCACCAGGCTCAAGGTTGACTCAGCCTTACATCCTTCCGAGGTGAGTAAAATGAGGACCCAAATTGTTGGGGGCAATAGGTTGACTTTGTAAACCACTTAGAGAGGGCTGTAAAGCACTGTGAAGCAGTATATAAGTCTAAGTGCTATTGCTATTGTTTTCAGGTTCATTTTGTGTTATTTCTTTCTAGATCGGAACTCCTTACGCACGGTCACTCAAGCTCTCGTCACTTCTCGTCTGGACTATTGTAACTCTCTCTACATGGTGCTCCTCTTGGGTTGCGCCCAGAAGCTTCAGCGGGTGCAGAATGCAGCTGCGTGGGGGATTATGGGAGCGACGGGACGCTCCCACGTGACACCTCTCCTGCGTGAGCTGCATTGGCTTCCGGTGGACTTCCGGGTGCGTTTCAAGGTGTTGGTGACCACCTTTAAAGCGCTCCATGGCTTAGGGCCGGAGTATCTACGGGACCGCCTTCTGCCACCAATTGCCTCCCACCGGCCAGTCCGCTCCCACAGAGAGGGCCTCCTCAGGGTGCCGTCAGCCAGACAATGTCGGCTGGCGACCCCCAGGAGGAGAGCCTTCTCTGTGGTGGCCCCTACCCTCTGGAATGACCCAAAGATACGAGTGATCCCAGACCTCCGGACTTTCCGTTGGGCCCTTAAAACCCATCTCTTTCAGTTAGCTGGCCTGGCCTGACCCCATACTGGTTTTAAAGTTTTGATATTGATTTTAAATTTTAAATGTTTTTTGTAATTTGGGGCCAAATTCTATTTAAATCATTTTAAATTATTTTAACTTTTGTATATTATGTTTTTAGCTGGCTGTTCACCGCCCTGAGTCCAAAAGGAGAAGGGCGGTATAAAAATTTAATAAATAAATAATAATTTAATAATAAATAATTTGTCCACATATGAAGGAGAAGAAAGAGATGTAATCTGTGGGCTTCAATATTTTAGTAAGATTCTCAGCCACATCTTTTATTTTTGCTCCAGGGAGAAAACATAAACTGAATGTTCTGCCTACAGACTGCTCATTCTGTTCCCCAGAGAA
>WNWU01000125.1:1901239-1955971 GCA_012654045.1 Ptyas mucosa | reverse complement strand
AAACTGAATGTTCTGCCTACAGACTGCTCATTCTGTTCCCCAGAGAATTGAATCACCTATCACAAATACTCACCCTTTTTTCCTAGGGAAGTCTGGTCTACTTTTCTTCCTATCAGAAGAACACTTGATGATGCCTCTTTTTTAGGTGCCTGCATACTTTTTTCCAGGAGAGGCTTTGAAATCAATTGCTCAGCTCCAGAGCAGATGCACTAGAGTGGGCTGGACTAGACAGCTCTTGGTTGTTGTTTTCTTCTGTGAATGACATGTTTCCATCAGTTTTCCTCTGAAGGTTCATATATTGGGTTTTTTTCCTTTTAGATGTTGTTTGTTCCTTGTTATTTTCAATTTGGATATAGTTTTTATGTTTATGTTAGTTTCCCATCTTGCAGTTGAGTTTCAGAGTGGCTAGAGTTGTCTCTAGACATTTTCTTCCAGTAATTTATTTAATTTACATTTGGTACATGTAAACTTTTGGTCTTCTATGGCCATAAGCACATACATGGAACATATTATACAAATCACTACAGCGCCACTCTTTTCCATCACTGTGTTTCTTTTCTCTAGTTTGTTTAAGATTTAAAAAAATTAAAAGTTTACAAAAAGTTCAAAATCTAAAGATTTTACCAAAGATTTAAAAAATTAAAGTTCTAAAAATTCATTTTAAAATTTAAATTTTTCAGTGTTGAATAGGATTTAAATGAAAGTGAGGTTACTCCTAGATAAAGTTTTTAATCCACAGAAGTATAAATACATAAAATAACAGATAAATAAACAGATTAAAGATAAGATTTTGGCTGAAAGGAAAAATGATATCAGTTGAAAATAAAAATGAGGAAAAATGGTATCAACTGAGAATAAAAATGTAATGTAGTTAGTGTAAAAGTATGTAAAAATATACACTTTGATTTTAATGATATAATAAGAAAAAGAGAGAAAATGCAGTTTATATTAAAAAGTTAAAAAGTACACTTATAATGTGGTTTGTCTCTTCACTCTTCAGCATAACAAAGAATAGGATCTTGACAAAAGGGCTGCTTCCTCCTCAACAGTGAATGCTAAACAGGGATTACACCTCCTTTTGCAGGAATTCACAGGCTGATTTTTAGGAGATGCTTTATTCTTCGCCCTCTATTCCTTGAAAATTCATCCCGATCTTCTCTGTTTTGAAGTGTTCCATACTTATTTCTTTCCTCCCTGCCTTCTTGCCCTTTGCCTGTGTGGCCACTGCTGGAGTCCTTGGGTTTGATGAACTGCTGTGCCTCTGTAGCTGGTCTGCTGATGCTCAGCTCTGCTCTGCCACTCAGCTGGTCCAGGGATCCTTGGTTCTGCTCCACCACTCTGTCCGTCACCCATCTTCACCACAGTCATCTCCATCCATCTCTCCCTCTGCCTCAGCCTGTCGTTGTTCAGTTCCTCATTCTCCTCTTACCAGGCACCCAACTCGTTCTCCTTTCCTGCTTGCCTCCCATATCTGCCATATCCATCATTGACTTGGCTCACCTCCTCTCAGCTGATCTGTTGCACCAATCCCCACCACACTTCTCTTTGACCACCTCTGCCTTGGTTGCTGGTACACTGTACTGGTCCCCACTACACACATCTCTGGCTGCCTCTACTGGCTGCTGGTCTGGGCCAAATTTGGGCTGTCAGGCTGCCGCTCTGTGCAGGGCTGCTTGTCCTTCTCATCTCCAATTGCCTCAATCTCGGACTCTGGGTTGCTCTGAATCTACCGGGCTGGGTTGCTGGGCAGAGCTAGTTTGCTAGCCTTTGGGCTCTCAGGTAGGACACCACTTGGGTGGGCAATTGGTCTCCTCTCAGTATGCATCCAGTAATACATCACACCACTGTTTCTGCTATCTTTGGTGGAGTTTTCCTCCTCCCCTTTACCTCTCCTTTCATTTTCCCCTTTCCCATCTTTCTTTCTGTGTGTTTCTGCTTCTTCCTCTCCTCTTACTGTTCTTTTTTAGTTTAATAACTTTTTTCTTTCCTGCAATGTAATACTGCCCCCTCCATTGCTGCTCTCTTGGAAGCATTTGCTGCCTTCCTAGCTGGCTTCATGGCAATCTAAGGATAGGGAAGAGGTTAAATGTGCAATTTATCTGACTGGGGTTTCTTTATTACTCCAAATGTATTTGTGATTATTTTCCAGCTGGGAATTCCTTTCAAAACACTTTTCCAAGTCAAACAAATCATTCAGTCTCTACTGCAGCCAATTGGTCCTGTCCCTCCCCATAGCAAGTTAGCTAATGCTGGAAAGACTATCGTCAGCAGAGCTTTCATCTGCCAGCTCTATTCACTACAGGTTAGATTTTCCCAGATGCCCAGTATAGCTGATTTTGACCATCAATCTGAATCCCATGTTATTAGTTGCACCAAAACTGTTCCTAGACCAATTTTATTAGTAGCTAACTTTCTACCTATCTGAGTCCCTTCAAAAGGTATTCTATATATGGATACTGTGCAGTTGCCTGTGACAAGAGTTATCAGACTTTCAGTGATGGTTGCAGCGCTCTTGTGCTATGTAATCATGATTGACTTTGCTTGTGGGAGGTTAGCAAGAAAGGTTGCAAGGTACTAGTTAGTTAGTTGCTTGCATTCCCATGGCTTTTCTCCCCAAAAGGCTTGGTTACAGTGCCCACAAGAACACACATACCCTGCTTGCAGTGAACAACTTTGCCCTCCTGGTAGCAGCCATTCCCAACATTGTTGCACTCATGCTGCATCAGCCACCCATGCATCCTTGCACACCTAGAAGTAGCCACCCACAGCATCACTACACTCATGTTACATCTCAACAGCCATGTGTGCAGCCTCACATACTTGGCTGCAGACATCCCAGCCCTACTACATTTGCACTGTGCCAGCCATGCATGCACCCCTTATGCATCCTCCTCATCAAGCAGCAGCCAATTACCTTACACCGAGTTGCTTGGTTTTTTAATAATAGGTTGAAAAATACAAAGATAAAAAACTACCAGTAATAAAAGAAAGAAAAATACAAGAAAAAGAAAAAGAAAAAAGTGCAGGAAAAAGTGGAGAAAGGAAGAAAAATTGTAAAAGAATATTTTATATACAGATATGACTTCCCCCTGCAAGACAAGTACAAACTATTTCAGTAACTTATCACCTTTTCTAATATTTCAATCTAATATCTCATCTTTTATCTTTTAGCAAATAATAAAGCCTCATCATTTAATCTTAATCAGCAAAAGTCCATTAAGAGACACCAGAAATAACAATATATATTTAACTTTAAACAAGTGAATCTATTTAATATTCCTTTCATTTACTTTATACAATAACATTATTTTCTATAAAAATACAAAAACCCCACTTCCTATGTTTTATCTCATATCTATAAACAAATATTTAAAGTCTCATCATTCAAAGTTAATCAAAAGAAGTTCCATTAAGATATACCAAAAATAAATTAATCCCATCAAATAATATCCCACAAATTAATTTCCTATAATATTCTCTTCACTTTCTCTCAGAAATTAATGAGGACAAGAGTGGAAAATTGGAAATCAGGGAAGAATAGGATTAATGAAGACCAATCAAATAAATAAGGCAAATCTTAAATAATAAGATGGGGGGAACTGGAGTTCACAAACTTTTTAAAAATATAGGGAAGAAAAGGATAAATAAAACTAACATAATAGTAAGCAAGTAAAATAAATACTAAGGTATAAAAACAAGCACAAAAAGGCAGAAAAAACTATAGAAAAAAAAGATACAAAACTTTTTACCCTTAAAATAAGAGCCTGGGTGGTGCAGTGGACTAAACTACTGCTAAAGTACTGTTGTTAAAGTAGTACTTAGCTGCCAGCTGCCTGCAATTACTGTGAGTTCAATTCTCACCAGACTCAAGGTTGACTCAGCCTTCCATCCTTTCGAGGTAGGTAAAATGAGGACCCGGTTTGTGGGGGCAATAAGCTGACTTGTATAAAATAGAACACCGCTCAGGGGGGCCCAAAAAGCTCCACTAAGCAGGTATATACAAAAGTATGAAGGCTATTGCTTAATGCATTGTAAGCCGCCCTGAGTCTCCGGAGAAGGGGGGCATATATATATCGAACTAATAAATAAATAAAAATAAATAAAAGAATCAGCAAAAAAAAAACAAACTCATGGAACAAGTGACTGATACTATTGTGGTATGCAATATATGTTCCATGTATGTGTTTATGTGCAAAGAACACCCAAATTACACGTATTAAATGTAAGCTATGTGAACTACTAGAGGAAAAAGTAAGGAATCTAGAGGCAGCTCTAGACAAACCCCAACCTACGCAAGAAAGCTATGCCCAAATTGAACCAAATAATGAACAAATAACTCCCAGAGGATTTGACCCTGCTGTTGGACCCTTGGAGGAAGACAGATGGAGGTATGTCACATATAGAAGGAAGCACAATAATCAAAGAAAGAAGCAGCATACATCTAATAAACCCCTGCTGCCCAATCTAACCCAATCACAAGCAGCCCCATTAAAACTGAGCAACCAATTTTTACCCTCAGTTGAAAATACTCAGTCCCACAAACTCCCCCTCAAAGAAAACGTGCAAACACTTAGAAAAGAGACATCATCTAATATCCCTAAAAAAGTCATATCAACAAACTCACCAGGGATAAACGGAAAAGCACCCCAGACTGCATCCCCTAAAAAAGGAAGGCGATAGTTGGTGATAGGAGATTCTATTCTCAAAGGAACAGAACCAGCTATCTGCAGACAGGACATACAATCTAGGAAGGTATGTTGTTTCCCTGGAGCAAAAATCAAGGATGTGGCTGAGAACCTAACCAAAATAATTAGGTCCCCAGATTACTACCCTTTTCTACTACTACATGTAGGGATGAATGACACAAAAAAGGACTTGAAAACAATATTGAGTGATTACAAGCAGCTAGGCATGAAAGTTAAGGACTTATGTGCACAAGTAGTTTTTTCATCTATACTGCCAACGAAAGGACAACATCCGGTAAGAGAAAAAAGAATTCTAGAAGTGAACCACTGGTTAAAGGGTTGGTGTCGCCAAAACAAATTTGGATTCCTGGACCATGGTCTGTACTATCTCCATTATGGTTTTTTGGCAAGGGATGGGCTGCACCTCACAAAGACTGGGAAGAATGTTTTCAGAAAGTGACTGGCTCAACTTAACAGGAGGGCTTTAAACTAAAATTGAGGGGGGAGGGTGACCAATGTTTAGGAACTCCAGGACCTAATTCCAAGCAAAAAACCCTAGAAAGCAAGACAAATAATGAAGTAAGGAGGGATGGGAAGGAAGACAAACTCAAACACTAAATAGGAGACATAGGAAGCATACACAGAGTCAGACATAAAGATCTCAAGTGCCTACATACAAATGCACAAAGTCTGGGGAACAAACAGGGTAAACTTGAAGTATTAATACATGAAGGTAGATATGATTAGTTGGAATAACGGAAACTTGGTGGGATGTAACCCATGACTGGCACATACTGATAGAAGGATACAAACTGTTCAAAAAAACCAGACTCCAGGATGAAGGGAGGCATGACGTTAGTGTGATAGGAACTGAGGGGACAGCGCTCTGTTCCCTGTTTCAATTTTCGATCTGGAAGCCGGTTTTTTGGGCACTATTGACCACGAAGAGGTCAATAGATTAAAGGGGAAATCCTGAAGACCTCGGAGGTGATAGTAATTGCCCTGAAGGTTCAGGGAAAACTCCTTAATTCCAATCGGAAAAAACCCAGCCTCTTTTTGGCTGTCCAGAATGCTGACTGCTGTTTTAAGAAAGGAAGCAAAGATTGAGTAAATGACATCGGTAAAAATAACAACAGAATAAGATTCTGAAAGATTTTGAAAGGTACAACAATCAAAACGACAGAAATATAATTAAAAGAGAGATTTTAAACTGTTTGGCAAAGCAGAGCCATGAAGAAGTGGCTAAGTGAAAATATAATGGAGTGAGGTGACGGGGCAGAACTGACAGGCAACGGATCTGAGGAGATTTTGAGGAAACGCAGTGGAGTGTTGTTGATTGAGCATTAAATACACTGTATACACAAATACACAGGGAATTGGAATTGGGAATTAGACAAAAATTTGTTGATTTGTGAAAGGAATACAGAACCAAGTGTTGGATTTATTACAAAAAGAAACGGAAGCGGAGTTGAGATGACAGAGAAGAGACGTTAATTAGTTTTGAAAGCAAACAAGAGGAATTTAGATACTTTGTATCAGCGATGGAGAGATGATACTTTATATTAGTAAACGAAAGAAAAATTGAAAGTGTATTGAGATAATAAGAGGAGTAATTGAAGTACTGTGATAAAACGAAGCAGAGAGTGGAAAGTAGAAAATTGGAGACTCCAGAAAATGGTGGAATAGCAGCCAGAGAAAGCGGCAACGAAAGACGACAAGGGCGAAAGAAGATTTGACAGGTGGTGAGTGCATGAGGGATTTCAAAGAGATCTAAGTGGTGGCGATTGACCAGGTCTCAGATTTGAATTTAACGGAGAAGAAGGGTTATTCTTTTGGACTTGATCAGCGAACCATAGCAAATTAGACAGAAATATCCAGAAACCATTTAATAGGAAGACAGCGAAACAGCGAGAGAAAGAGTGAGAGTGAAAGTGAAGGAAACCTTTGAAACAATGAGAGCGAGCGAGAGCAGCACCACAGATTGGCAAGTGGAGAAGCGGTTGTTTAGGAAAGTAACTGAGAAGCCAGTAGAAAAATTAACTAACTGACAACGGCAAACAGACTAATTCAAAGTGTTTTAAAGTGCTGAACATTTGAACCTTTGGCTATTGGATACGTCTAGAGAGACAGATTTCAAAGACTAAAATACATAAAAATACTTTTTAATTGTGAGACACCTGATTAATTGATATCTAATCTACTATATGGATAATTGATTAAGAAATAATTAGAAATAAATAATTTAAGTTAGTAAGATTGAAATTGATAGTTTTGATTAGATAGATATATAAGATTGATTGATTGATTTGATTGATATATAAGAGGGAAATAGAATTGTGTATTAAGTGCAAAATAATCCTATATATATATACCTGATTAATTCTTGTAAAACTGTACAATCATTTATTAATAATTTTTGATTGTGAAACACCTGATTAATTGATCTCTATTTTACTATATGGATAATTAATTAAGAAATAATTAGAAACAAATAATTTAAGTTAGTAAGATTGAATTTGACAGTATTCATCTGATAGATCGATTATTATACTGATTATATTTCTATATTGACATTAATTGATATTACTGATTATTATATTGTATTATCAATATTAAGATCTAATGAATTGTTAGAATTCTAAGTTTTTCCCCAACCCCCTTCATCATATTTACTTCTTCCTAACATGAATATATATATATCTATATATCTACTTAATCATTAATTACTAGAGTGTTAAGGATATTTATAGAAGTAATTCATAATCCAATAAGAATAACACTTATATAGAGGATCTACAACATATAGAACATAAACCCTAGACACTATTACTGATCATAAATAACAATATTGAAACACAATAAGAGTAGTTCAGTGCATGAAATTTTGGGAGAACCTACAAAAAAGAGTTAAGATGACAAGTACCGGAACAACCACTATAACTAAAGCGAATAAGAAAATAACCTCAAACCAAGTCTCCATTACAACATCCCCTGCTCAACAGAGATCTATAGAAACCATGCTTGGAACAGAAAAAGAAAAGATGGGCTCTATCTCCAGCATACAAAATATTCAGTCAACCTTGGCAAGGATACAGGAATCGATGAATAAGACCCAGGAAACAATTGCTAACAACCATGAGGAGACAAAAAGAAATCACGATGATTTGAAATCTGATGTGGGAGAGATAAACAATAACATTAAGAAAATGGATGACATGATAGAAAGGATCCAGCAAAACATTGCCAAAAATGAACAAAGGATTCAAAAAACAGAACTTAAAATGGAGCAGACGGTTAAGAAAGTAGAAATGCTGGAACAACAACAAATAGCAAGTAATCGAGAAATCGAAGACTCATTTACCTACCTGGAAATGGAAAAGTCAACATTCTATTTAAGATTCCAGAATATAACAGAAACCAAAGAGGAAGACTTGGGAGAGATTATGATGGAGATTTTCGCTGAAAAAACACAGAGAGATAAGGATGATATTCGAAGGGATATTGATGAAGTTTATAGGGTGCATACCAATTATGCACATAGGAACAAACTACCAAAGGAAGTGCACGTCCGATTCGCAAAGAAAATGATAAAAGAGGAGATATATAGAAAAATGAGAGAGAGCGCGATTTTCTATAAAGGGAAAGAAATAATAACACTGAAACAAATTCTGAGACGTGTAAGGGAACAGAGGAAAAATTACAGTTTCCTTACAACACAACTAATTAAAAACAAAGTGATGTTCCGTTGGTTACTACCAGAGGGCATCTTGATCTCATGGCAGGACAAGAAAATTAAATTAGATAGTCTGGAAGGAGCCCAGGAATTTTTTGATCAACACTTTGTCCTGGAGGAAGATCAAGAATCCAGAGAGGAATCAGAAAATAAGAGTCAAAAGGAACAATCTATAGAAGAAACAGAAGAGGAACAAGAGGAGAAGAGAAGACAAGAGAGAGAAAAAATCAAGAAAGAAGGAGCAAGGGGAAAAACACAAAGAATAATAAGAAACACAAGGAAACTAAAGACAACAAATAAATAGGAAGAAAAATGGAACAGGAAATAAAAATGATTTCAATTAATATAAATGGATTAAATGCCCCAACTAAAAGAATCCGAACATTTACTAAATTACAAAAATTGGAGATGGATATAATAAATTTACAGGAAGTTCATATCAAAAAACAACACCAAGAGATATTAGAAAATACAAGATTAGGAAACCTTTACACATCACTAGCAGAACAAAAGAAAAGAGGCATTGCAATTTATATTAGAAAACACCTAAAATCAAAACAGGTATATGCAGATGAGGAGGGAAGAGTTTTAATGACTGAATTACAAACAGAATTAAAAACAATATTATTGATTTTGATTTATGTGCCAAATGAGAATCAACGTGCCTTCTTCAAAAACATACATAATAAGGTAAAAAATCTAGACTACGTAAACATTTGCATGATAGGTGATTTCAATGCAATCTCAGACAAGGAAAAAGATTATTGGAGTACCAGGAAAAATAAAACTAGGAAAAAGACCCTTCCAGATACTTTTAAGGAAATGGCGCAAGAATTATGCCTTCAGGATGCTTGGAGGGAAATAAATAAAGAAAAAAAACAGTACACCTTCTACTCCAATCCACACTCATCCTGGTCCAGAATTGATATGGCCTGGATGACTACGGATCTTAGGAAAGACTTAGAAAAAATAGAAATAATGACAAATATTTGGGCAGACCACAGTCCAGTAAAAATAATTTGGAAAGGCTATCAGAAGAAGAAGAGATGGATGATGAATACTGAGATCTTGAAAGATAAAAACTATGTACAAATGATAGAAAAAGAAATGAAAATATTTTTTAAGATCAACATTAAAGAACAAACCTCTCTCCAGAACTTATGGGACATGGCGAAAGCCTATATAAGAGGTTTGACAATAGCATACATAGCAAAGAAAAACAAGGAAAAACAACAGAAGAAAGACAATTTATTGAAAGATCTTAAAAAATATGAATCTGAGCTACAGAATGAACCTCAAAACAAAAAGATCAAAGAAAAAATAAATTTGACAAAACACAAAATAAATTTGATCACACAAACAGAAATAGCCAGGAAAATCAAATCAATAAAACAAAATTATTTCGAACACGCAAACAAGACAGGACGATGGTTGGCGTACAAATTGAAGAAAGAAAAAGAGAGAAGGACAATATATCAATTACATGACGACACAGGAGAGATATATTATAGGAACAAGGATAAAAAGAACATAGCTAAAACATTTTTCCAAAAACTGTATGAACAGGAAGAGACCTCAGAAGAAGACATCAAACAATATTTAAATGAAGCTGATATCAAAGAACAAGAGGAAACACATAGGGATCTATTGGACAGACCAATTACGATGACAGAACTAACTAACAAAAAACAAATAAAACTCCGGGACGAGATGGTATACCTGCAGAGTTTTACAAATCTTGCCAACATGTAACATGAAATTTTACTTGGAGTCTTGAACAATGCACTTCTGGAAGCTACAATTCCTAATTCCTGGACAGAGGCCATTATTACACTGATACCAAAAGAAGAGACAGATCATACACATATTAAAAATTATAGACCAATATCACTTTTAAATGTGGACTGACTACAAATTATTTACATTGATTATCACAGAATGTCTCAATAAAATAATTAATGAATACATTCACTCCGATCAAAATGGCTTTATCCCAAAGAGACAGACAAAAAATAATATGAGATTAATAATGGACATATTAGAATATTATGAAATAAACTCAGATAAACAAGCGGCCCTAATCTTTTTAGATGCACAGAAAGCATTTGACAATCTAAATTGGAAATTTCTTGTATTGCAATTGGAAACTGAAATTCGGCGACAAATTCATAAATATGATAAAGAAAATTTACTCATCTCAAATGGCAAAAATAATAATAAATGGTGACTTGACAGAACAATTTCAGATATCAAAAGGAGTTAGACAGGGGTGTCCTATGTCCCCCCTATTATTCATATTAGCCTTGGAAACTCTTTTAAAAGAGATCAGAAGAGATAAAGAACTAAAAGGTCTGAAAATCAAAGGGGAAGAATACAAACTTCAAGCCTTCGCTGATGACATGGTATTTATAATAGAACAACCAATAACAATGGGCACTAAATTATTAGATAAAATATAAAAATACGGGAGTGTAGCCAGACTCAAAATCAATACACACAAAAAACAAAGATACTAACGAAAAATCTCACTAATCAACAAGAAAAAGAATTAGAAGACCAATTAGATATACAAATGACAAAGAAGGTAAAATATCTAGGAATATGGCTCACCAAAAAAAGTTCATCAATTAGAGAGGATAATTATGATAAATTGGCAAGACAAGTTAAAAAAGATTTAGAAATTTGGAAAAAATTACAATTATCTTTTTTGGGAAAAGTCGCCTCATGTCAGCCTCCGCCTTCACTGCTTTGGCTGCCATAGTAACGGGAGGGGGGAGAGCTAGGAACCAGGGGGCTGGAGATGCAAAGCTGGAGGAGAGAGTCAAAAATGAAACCCAAAGAAGAAACGAAACTGTATCTTTGAAAGGGGGGGTCGGGCAAGTGTCGTGGCATTCCTAATTGATGACGGTAATGGACGTGCTTCCACCTGATCCCTGAGAGACCTTTGGATTGGATGATTTACGATGGACTGTGGGAGGGGACGCTTTGTATATGCACTTTTCGTGCCTATTGCCTTAGTTCTAGCTTTCCTTTGGTTGTGTTCATTTCATCTTCTAGTAAAAGTACCTTTCTCTATGAACAATGGCGTCTGGGTCATTCTTTCCTAGACTTTGAAGGAAGCATACCTGTCATTAAGCTAGAACTCACTCCAGCCATCTCGGACAACCACCGAGGGGGCTGAAACCAATTATGTCTGACCAGGAGGGTGAAGAGGAACAGATGGGAGCATTTGGTTCTACCATGACCTCACTTCAAGGAGAAAAGGAAGCGGCAGAATGATTAGAAAAGGCTCGGCTGAGAGAGTAACCTGAGGAAGCTCGGTGGTCCAAAGGAGTAGGAAGGTTGCCAGACCTGGGAAGGACCCCCCCAGGAGTAACCAGCTCCAGATCCCGTAAAGGAGAGGCAGTGTGGCTGCAAGAGCAAAAGGAAAGCCTCATGATGGAGCAAGCTTTACAACTCCTCCGTGAGGTTGAAGAGAGCCGGAAAAGCCGTGAGTCTTATGGGTTCCCTGTGGGGAAGGGAGGAGACTACCCCAGGAGGGATCCAGAAGAGGCAGCCTGTGGGGGAGAAGAAGAGGAAGGTGGGGAAGAGGCATCTCAGGCCTCTGGAGCCCAAATGAGGGATGCAGCAGCCCAGGGGCCCCCAGCCTTGCAGGCCCCACCCCGCAGACACAAAAAACCAAAAATTCCCCCCCCCAACCGGGAAATATGATGGGAATCCGAAGACCTTGGGTTTCTTCCTGACCCAGGTATGAAACCACATGCAGGACTGGGGGGAGGACTATCTATCAGATGCAGCCCGAGTGAGATACGTCACTAACGTCTTAGAAGGGGTAGCAGCTGACTGGATGGTGGCCCTCCACAATAATAACTCCCCTCTGCTGAGAAACTACAACCAGTTTATGGGGGCCCTGAGGAGGCGGTTCAAAGACCATCTAGCTGAGCGGAAAGCGAGACTCAGAATGAAGGGCATCGAGCAGGGCCGGAGATCAGTAGCAGAGTACACCCAAGAGTTTTGCGAGCTGGCACCCTACATGACAGAGTGGTCAGAAGCAGCCCTACTGGAGAGTTTCAAGGATGGGCTGAATGAGGAAATATATAAAGACTGCCAAGCCCAGGGGGTCCCCGACGACTTGCAGAGTTGGTACGTAGTGGCTGAAGATGTGGAGATCGAGCTGGCCCCAAGCCGACTCCGAGGAGGCTGCGCGCGAGACACGCCTTCTTCCTTCTACTGCAAAGGAGCGCCCAAGATAGCTGGGGGGAGAGCGGAATTCAAACCAAAATCGAAGCCTTTCACATGTTTCAAATGTGGAAAGGAAGGCCATCGAGCCGCTGAATGCTTCTCCAAGTCAGTGCCAAAGTCTACCGGCTCGGAACCCAAGAAGACTGACAAAGCACCTGCAAAAGCTCATGCAACCACCCTGAAGGGAGAAGTCGTTGAGTTCGCTCCCCGTAACCAGGGTGAGTTGGGAACTCCAACCACCGCAGACGACAGCGGGACGAACTCCAACTCCAACTCCGATGAACTGGTGAGTCATACTGAAGACCCCCTACTTATCCCCATAGAAATAAGGGTGCCATCTACGGGGACACATGTGCAGATATTAGCCTTATTAGACTCTGGGTGCACCAGGTGCATAATTAGCCCAAAGGTGGTAGAGAAAATGGGCTTGAGGCTAAAAACGCTAAAAACACTCATTGCGTTCTGTCAGTTGGACGGATCGTTTGCCACCTTTATGACTGCAACCCTTGAAATGCAGCTGGGGGATCACATAGAAACTCTCAAATTTATTGCAACACGCTCATGACACTTGTTAAAAGACATGATGACACCTCAATTAAAATGAATGTTTTACCCAGAATTTTATACTTATTCCAAGTGATTCCAATAAAACCAGGGGAAAACTTTTTTAAGGATTTTAATAAATTAATAGCAAACTACATATGGCAAGGGAAGAAAGCAAGAATTAAAACAAAACACCTACAAGATACAAGAGAAAGAGGAGGATTGGCACTACCAGACTGGGAGACATATTATAAAGCATCAGCACTAATTTGGATCAAGGAATGGATGGAACTCAAAAATAAAAGATTATTGACTTTGGAAGGATTCGACTTACAACGAGGATGGCATGCTTTTCTGTGGGAGGGCACAGATAAGCAACATAGATATTTTCAGAGGCACATTGTCAGACAAGCACTATATCAGACATGGCAGGGCATCAAAAAAATACACTACAATAAAATCCCAGAATGGTTATCAACCATGGAAGCCCAGATCTACCCAAATACTATGGACATCACCAAAATGAGAACTTATAAAGATTAACTAAATAATCAAGGGGAACTAAGAACAAGAGAAGAATTGAAGGAGATGGATATGGATATTGATTGGCGGCCATATCTACAAATAAAATCAAAATATAAGAAAGATTTGGCACAATTTGGATTCCAAAAAGGCCAATACGAATTAGATAAAATTCTACAAGGATCACAAGATAAATTGATAAAAAAAGTTTGCAATTATTTACGAGGATACAAATTAGAAGAAGTGGCTAAAGAAAATATGATAATTTGGGCAAAGAATTTTGGCTACAATAGTCAATTAGACAATTGGGAAAAATTATGGACAATAAACTATAAATTAACAATGTCTGCACCATATAAAGAAAACATGTACAAAATGTTCTATAGGTGGCACCTTCCACCGTCCAGACTGGCAAGAATGTTTCCCAACACTTCTTCATCTTGTTGGAAATGTAAACTGCATAAAGGAACCTATTACCACATGTGGTGGACCTGTCCAAAAACAAAACAATACTAGCAAATGATCAGAACACAAGTAGAAGAAATCACACAACAAAGATTAGAAATGAGACCGGAAACCTTTCTACTAGGAATAATAAATGGACAATATGAAAAGGAAATAAAATATTTAATCATCCATATAATAGATAATAGATCCATATAAGAGCAGCACGAATAATTTTTGCACAAAATTGGAAGAGTAGTGACACACCGACAGAAGATAGAGTAATTAAGATTATGGAATGTGCAGAAATGGACAGCCTCACAAAAGAATTACAAGATAAAGAGGAACACGATTATTATCTAGTATGGGAAAAGTGGTGTACTTGGTTGAAAAATAGAAAACGGAAAACAGAATAGGGAGCAATTGGAGTTACAGAAACAGGAACATAAATCACTAACATAAGTTAACAGTGAATCATAAAGATAGATATATGAATAAGATCAAACAAAGAAGAGTCAAAACACAAATAAGAACATACATTACTGTTGTGATATATTTGACAAAATGTATATTTGAACTCTTTGTTTTCATGTTTTGTTTTGTATGTTTTATAGTCACTAGTTTTGTTTTGTTTGTACTTTTAAACAAATAAAAATTTATTAAAAAAAAACCAGACTCCATAAAAGAGGAGGTGGAGTTGCACTGTATGTAAAGGACCACTACATTGTTACAGAAATGCACAAAACAAAAGACGAAAATGCATATGGGTCAATATAAAAGAAAAAAAGAATGACATTGCCATAGGTGTATACTATAGGCCAGTGATGGCTAACCTTTTTGCCGTCGCGTCCAAAAGCAGGGGGAGCATGGGAGGTCACGGGTACGGGTGCCCACATCCATAATTCAATACACCCCGCCCTCCTGCGCATGCGCACGTGATCCCCCCACACTTCCTCCTGCTTTTGGCACGTGATGGCCCGGTGGGCCCGGTAGGCCCGTTTTCCCCCCTCCCCAGGCTCCAAAGGCTTTCTAGGAGCCTGGGGAGGGCAAAAACAGCCTTCCCCAACCTCCTGGAGGCCTTCTGGAGGCCAGAAACAGCCAGTTTCCTGACTTCCGGTGGGACCGGAAGGCGTGAAAATCAGTTGGCCAGTGCGTGCATGCGCGCTGGAGCTAAGCTAGGGCAACACTCACGTGCCCACCAATATGGCTCCGCGTGCCACCTGTGGCACCCGTGCCATAGGTTCGCCATCACGGCTATAGGCCAACCAACCAAGCAGAAAAAATAGATGTACTTTTTGCTAACTAATTAACAAATAAATGTAAGAAACACACTACAATAGTAATGGGGGACTTCAATAACACTGACATCAACTGGAAGACTAATTCTGCACCTAGTGAGAAATTGGATAAGTTCCTGACCAACCCAGCTGAAAACTTTGCTGTCCAAAAGGTAGAGGAGGAAACTAGAGGGACAGTCATACTGGACTTAATTCTCAAGAACAGAGAAGAAGTGATAGAGGGAATTGAAACTGCAAGAACCTTGGGTGAGAGTGACCATGTCATACCTGCTTCCCCATTGCCTTTGACTGTTGGAAACTAGCAGGAAATTTTGAGATCATTGCTTAATTTTTTTAAAAATTTATATTTATATGCCGCCCTTCTCCGGAGACTCAGGGCAGCTTACAATGCGTTAAACAATATATTTTGCTCTATATTTAATGATCTCTGATCCTTGCTTAATGAAGGGAATGGGGACTGCCAGGATGATTAAGCAATTTTCTAACATCACACTATTTGATCATATCACTTGGTGATAGAAATTCTAGTCCCAATTACTGTTAAAACTCAAGGACTACCTGTATTGCAACTCTTTACAATGCTAAATGATTTGATGGGCTTCCCCAGGAGTAAAACTATTTATTTTATTAGGATTAGGCAAGAAACATAAATATAACATAGAATACACACACACACACGAAACATCTATAATAAAACAACGGTAGAACCTTCCAGCTTTATAAAATAAAATAAAATAAAATATTGAATTTCACCAATTTATATATTTCTGCAGAAATTTGTAAGATTATACGTTACACAAAGCAAAGATGCAAAATACATCAATTCCTTAAGTTTATGATATGATATCAACAGGTGTAAATTGTTGTATTCTGTAGAATGAGTTTTGTTGATTTCATTGTGTGAAAATTGTGTGAAAATGAATTACAAAAATGTAATTGATCTTTTTTACTTTAATAGATAAATTTAAGTATTGTGTAAAATAAAGTGATATGTCTTAGAATGATATGTAGCTTGCCCATATTAGAACTATTTCAATATGGGCTTGATAAATATTTTATTTATATATTTCAGTTTGGTAGGCTGGAGGACTCTATATTTTTATCCTGTTTTATATTAAAATTATTTGTAATGTGCATATCATTATAGGCATTTGTCTGCCCTTTTATATGTTATGATTACTTTACCAATAGGCTTATCTACATGAAAACCATTTTGTGAATTCCCATATCCATGAACTTTATGAATTGCATCCATAATATTCATATAAGATTCTATAACTATCCTCAGACATAAGAAGTTTGGAAATAATCAAATTTAGAAATAAAACATAAATTTCTATAAATTACAGTTTTTAATTGTGTTTCTCTGTGATTTGAAGTTCAGTATTAAGCTAACAAAAATTGACAAACGTGTTTATCGGATCTGTAAGCATCAGATTTGGGACTGATTTTATTATATCAGTGCCTTAAAATCATGCAAGTTATCAACAATTATCAAAACTTACCAGATATTGTATTACTTATTTTGACAAAGATCTTCTCAAAATCTGCGAAGTCACTCCAGGAGGATTGGAACATATGCATGAAACGATTGATATAGAGATTTTCCATTCTAAAATCCCAAAAACAGCATATTATATGGTTATAGTTATAACATGACTTTCTTTCATGTCTCATATAATTTTAAATTATTTAAAATATTATTTTGTGCTTGTAATTATTGGAAATCAGAATCTGGTTACAAATCAGAATGTACAGTACAATTGTTTTTATACCACACTCAGATGTTCAAAAATCCTTGCATATGGTTCTATCCTGCTGCTAGTCATGGTTGATAATTGAAGGAATGCTATAGGATTCTAAAGATAATTCCTATCTTTTTCTGGAATTCAGTGTTTTACAACTTTTATGTTCTAGGCCGACTCCTAGATAAAATATAATCTTCTGATACTCAATTTACTAACTATTCTAGTAGTAGAGATATAAAGCAAAATGTGTTCCTACCCATTTTGGAAAGAAAGCCTGTTTTCCAAAAGGTACATGAAACTTTTTGCAAGCAAAGATATTTTATATTACAACTTCTATAGTTTCCACAAATGTTACCAGCAAAAAAGAGGTTAAATGAATCCTCTCCAATGTGTAGCATCTAGCTGGAGTGCCCCATCCTATCTGAAATGTTGTAGAGATTATCCTCAGGGGTGTGATTTTTACTTGAAAATTTCACCTAATTTTGCCCTAGTCAATTGTTAGAACGTAAAAGCTTCAAAATCTAAATAAACCAGGCAACCTTTGGCTCTTCTAAAGTTTCTATTTAACCTAAAATTTCCATGCTGATGTTAAGAGACATTTGTGATTTCCAGTGTAAGTCAACAGGAATCATGAATTTTACTTCAGCTCTGGAACTTCAGAATGGTGCAATGACTCAGACACTGGGTTTGTTGGCTGGAAAGCCAACAGCCAGGGTTTGAAATCAGAGTGCTGTGTGACAGGGTAAGATCCAGTCTTCACCTAGATCCTGTCCACTTAGCAGTTCAAAAACATGCAAATGTGAGTAGATATATAGGTACAAACTTTGATAGGGAGGAAACAGCACTTTGTGATGCCATGCTGGCCACATGATCACGGAAATATCTTTGGACAGCAATGCCTCAATGATCCTTGAAACTGATATAAGCGCTGTCCTCTATAGTCGGTTATGACTAGCGGAGTAAAATCCGCAGGGTCTCCTTTCCTTTTCTGGAACTAAACCAAACAAGCAGCCTTGGATTTAAATCAAGGATAGGAGCCACCTAGACTTGGGTATAAGATGGGCAGCTATATAAATGTTTTAAATTAATTAAGTAAAAAGATACTCCCCCAACAAGAATTGTATTCCATTTTGGTACAATCTCAGGGGCAGCAACATGTTGGGTAGAGCTGAAGCAAAAAATAAATAAGGTCAGAAGCAAAAGTATCATAGAATCATAGGACCGGAAGCAAACTTAGAGGTCTTCTAGTCCAACCTTTTGCCCAAGGAAGGAGTCTCTATACCATCCTGGACAATGGTTGTCCAATCTTTTCTTGAAAACCTCCAGTGATGGAAGACTCAGAACTCCAAGAAGCAAGTGATTTCACTGATTTATTGTTCTCATTATCAGAAAATTCCTTCTTAGTTTTAGGTTGGATCTCTGTCTGATGAGTTTCCACCCATTGCTTCTTATCCTTCCCTCAGTTGTATGATTTACCCATTAGATACCTTATCTTTGTTGCTCTTCTCTGCACTTTTTCTAGGGCTTCAGCATCTTTTTTGTATTGTGGTGGGTGCAATATTCCTAGTGTGATCTTACTAGTATAGTATAGAGTGATGCTATGACTTCTCATGATCTTGATATTGTCTGTTGATGCAGTCTAGGACTGCATAATTTCCTTGTTTCCTGCCTTTTTGCCCTGTGTGCGCTCTGTGATTTGCCTGATGATGTTCCTGCTGTGTTGATTTTTCTGACTATGCTCCTGTTTGCCTCTTTTATTTACTGTAAATATATTTATTTATATAAAACCACAAGTTCTTGTCAGGGTCTCTTTTCTAGTTGGATACAATTCAACTAGAATAGCAGTGCAATTCCCTGACATTACCTTTCTGTTGTTTCAATTTCTAAGGGAGGAACCTGGCCCTGTAGGATTAGTTCCTTACAGAGCCAGCCTCAGGGCAAACTCCTCCGATTTTGAAACATTCTCACAATACTGTAGAGTTTTTTTAAAAGGAGGTTCCATTTTTTAAGGAGGCCCCAAAACTGCACAAACAATTGGAGTCTCCTTAGAAAATGGAGCCTCCTTAAACAATGGAGGCTCCTTTAAAAAAAACTGTACAGGATCTGAGAATAAAATCTGTTGCAAAATCAGAGGAGTTTGTCATGAGGAACTCTGTGAGGAACTGATCCTACAGGGGTGGGTGCCCTCTCAGAAACTGAAACAACAGAAAGTAAAGAGAGGGCTTAGGGGAGACCTGATAGCTGTTTTCCAAACCTGAAGGACTATTACAGGGAAGGTGGGGGGGATTTACCGTCTATAGTTGAGGGCACAATAAGAAGCTATGGATGAAATCTCATCAGAAAGAGATCCAACCTGGAAATAAGGAGTTTCCTGACAGTGAGAACGATTAATCAATGGGACAGCTTGTCTCCCAAAGTTGTGGGTGTTCCATAGCTGGATGTTTTCAAGAAAAGATAGGAGAATCATTTGTCCTGGATGGTATAAGAACCCTGCCTTGGGCAGGGAGTTGGACTAGAGGATCTCTGAGGTCCCTTCCAGCCCTATGATTCTATGATTCAGAACCAAACTATGGTCTATAGGAAGTTAGCACCCACCCCTCTCCTAGAAGAATGAAATATTTTAGGAAATATTAAAAAGGCAGAATATTATATTTCCCTGGATGAGAAATGGAGAAACATATTTTAAAGACAAAACAGTTCCCTGCAGCTTCCTGCCTCCCCCCACCTTTGTCAATGGGCCATCATTTGCAACACAATATGATTCCTGCATTTACTGTGCATTTAAATGATTTTACCTGTTCATCCTCTTCCTGAAGCATGTGAATAGTTTTTTTCTTTCTCATCTATTGTGTCTCCATTTTGTTGAAATTGATTTATCTGTTTAGTAATTGCAGTACTGTGTTGTTGTTTTTTCAAACATTACCTGCAAGCTATCCTCCCCCACTCGACCCCCCCTTCTAATCCTCCAATGCCTTTCCTCACCCAGTGTTCTGTCCCCGTCCTCCACCCACACACAAACCCACACAGACAGACGAGGATTAAAGGAGTAGCACACACACGGAAGGTTCGTTATCACGGCTTGGCAGCACTTTGTAAACCGGCTGCCAAGGTCTTTACTAAACAAGGGGGGGGGGGGAATACCTCCACCAGATAACAAAACACGTACACCCCAATTAAGGAAAATATAAGTCAAAAGTCCAAATCTTTCCGGCCGGCTGATGCTTAGCTCCAAGGACTAGCCAGGGTAAAACTTTGTCCGTCACAGAATTCCAACTGCTTCCCCACTCCTTAAATAACCTGTGAGGTGTGGCCTGTGACTCAGCTAATCCCTGGCACGCTTCCTCATTTGTTGAGCTCTCTTATCATGCCGGCGCTGGCGTGGGTCCAGCCACCTCTGGCCTTCCTCATTATCCTCCGACTGATCGGAGACACCTGGCTCCTGACTCATCTCCTCTCCTTTGGCCGGCAGCTGATAAATTACCAGGGAGGAGGGGCCAGGGGAGGGAGGCCTGGCTGACTCCTCTCCCTCCTGTTCGGAGCCTTCTTCCTCCGATGCGATGGCCTCAGGGGTCGGAGCCACAACACTATCCCCCACCGCAGGGCCCTTCCCCTGGGTCTGCCGGTCGGGATGAGGTCGGGACGGGAACTGGTCGTGGAAGGCCCGAACCAGGTCGGGGGCCTGTACAGCAGTAGCGTCCACCCAGGTGAAATCCTTGGGCCCGTACCCCTTCCAGGCGATGAGGTATTGGAAGCGCCCCTTCAACCAAGGGGAGTCCCGAACGCTGTCCACCTCGTACGCCGCAGAGGTGTCCTCGTCGGCTGGGGCAGGAGGGGCAGGCGCCGGCAGGCGTCGGAGGCGACACGGCGGGGCCTCAGGGACCAGGAGGGACCGATGGAACACGGGGTGGAGCCGCATGGAGCGTGGCAGAGTCAACCGATAGGCCACCGGGTTGATGACCGCCTCGACGGGGAAGGGACCGATGAAGCGGTGGTCCAGTTTCTTCACCGGTCGGTCCGTGGGGAGGTGCTTCGTGGACAGCCACACCCGATCACCGACTTCCAGCGGTGGTGTAGCTCGTTGCGAGCGGTCGGCGACCCGCTTGTAATCCTCCTTCGCCCAGATCAGCTGCCGCCGTACCAGTTGCTGCATGGCCTGCAGTTCCGAGAGGAAGTCCCGGGTCTCGGGAACAGGGGAATCCGGAATCACCAAAGGAAAGAGCCGGGGATGGTAGCCGATGTTGGCATGGAACGGGGTCATCTGGATGGAGGTGTGCTGGGAGTTGTTTAAGGCAAACTCTGCCAGGGGAAGGTACTCGGCCCAGTTGTCCTGCTGCTGGTTTACAAAACAGCGGAGGTACTGCTCCAGGATGCCGATGACCTTCTCCGTGCCCCTGTCCGTCTCCGGATGGTGCGACGACGACAGGCACACCTGCACCTCCAACGCGGCCATCAGGCTCTTCCAGAAGCGGGCCGTGAACTGGGCCCCGCGGTCCGACACCACCCGGTCCGGCAGGCCATGGAGGCGGAAGATGTGCTGCAGGAACAGACGTGCCGTGGTGCGGGCCGACGGCAGGCCGCGGCACGGGATGAAATGCGCCATTTTGGTAAGCATGTCCACCACCACGAGGACGGTCGTGAAGGTGGCGGACAGTGGCAGGTCTGTCAGGAAATCCATGGAGATGGATCCCCACGGTCTCTCCGGTGTTGGCAGTGGCTGAAGGAGCCCAGGAGGTGGGCCAGACGCAGCTTTGGCCTGTCGGCACGGCACGCAGGACGTCACGTATGCGTGCACGTCGTGCCGTACCCGAGGCCACCAAAATGTCCACGTCACCAGGTTCAAAGTCTTAAAGAACCCAAAGTGCCCTGCCGCGGGCTTGTCATGGCACTGGTTCATGACGAGGGCTCGGAGCGGACTCGTGGGCACGTACAGCTGGCCCTGGTGCTTCAGCAAACCCTCCTCCAAGGTCCACAGGGATGCGGGGCCAACATCCGCTTTCCGCTGCTGCGACCAGTCATCCCGGCGCTGCGCACCTGAGCCCGCAAGTCCACCGGTTCCTGGACCGCGGCCAAGGATTCCGCTGGCAGCACCGTCCGGGGGAGAAGGGAGTCCTTGGGACAGAAGTATTCCGGCTTGCGGGATAGGGCGTCCTCTCTCTGATTGAGGCCGCTCGGAATGTACGTGACTCGGAAGTTGAACCGGGCGAAGAAGAGCGACCACCAGATCTGCCGCTGCTTCAACTTCCTGGCCGTGGTGAGGTGCTCCAGGTTCCGATGGTCCGTCCACACCTCCACCTGGTGTCGGGCCCCCTTGAGGTGATGCCGCCAAGCCTCGAACGCGGCCTTGATAGCCAGCAACTCCTTTCCCCAAATGGTGTAGTTCTGCTTGGTAGGATTAAGCTTCCTGGAGTAGTAGGCACAGGGAAAAAGAGTGCTGCCATCCACCGGGGCCTGTAGCAGCACCGCCCCAAGCGCGACGTTGGACGCGTCCGTCTCGACCACGAACGGACGGTGTGGATTGGGGTGCTTCAGGACCAGCTCCGTAACAAAAGCCCGCTTGAGGATCTCAAAAGCCTGCTGCTGCGGGGGCCCCCACCGGAACGGGACCTTCTTCTGCAGGAGCTGGGTCAGCGGCAAGGACAAGGTGGCGAAGCCTGGGATGAAGGTCTGGTAGTAGTTGGCGAACCCCAACAGGCACTGGACGTCCTTCACCCGACGCGGGGGTTCCCAACTGCACAAGGCCTCCACCTTGCGCGGGTCCATGGCGATGCCCTCGGGGGTGATGATGTGCCCGAGGAACTCTATGGAAGTCTGGAAGAAGTAACATTTCTCCACCTTCGCATAGAGTTGGTGCTCCCGCAGGCGCTGCAGGACCTGGCCGACATGCTGGAGGTGGCTCTCCTGGGTCCGGGAATAGATCAAAATGTCATCCAGGTAGATCACCACGAACCGATCCAGCATGTCCCGGAACACATCGTTCATCAAATGCTGGAAGACTGCGGGGGCGTTGGTCAACCCGAACGGCATGACGGTGTACTCGAAGTGGCCGTACCGGGTGCCAAACGCTGTCTTCCACTCGTCCCCCTCTCGCATGCGCACCAGGTTGTAGGCCCCACGGAGATCGAGCTTGGTGAAGATCGAGGCCTCCCGCAACCTCTCCATCAGCACCGGGATCAACGGCAGGGGGTAGCAATTCCGCACCATGATGGCATTCAGGTGCCGGTAGTCGCAGCACAGGCGTAAGTCCCCCGTCTTCTTCTTCAGAAAGAGGACCGGGGCCGAGAGAGGGGAGGTCGAAGGCCGGATGAACCCTCGGGCCAGGTTTTTGTCCAGAAAGTCCCGCAGGGCGGCCAACTCGGGCTCCGACATTGAGTACAGGCATCCTGACAGCAGGGGCGCATTGGGCAACAGGTCCACCGCGCAGTCGTAGAGGCGGTGCGGGGGCAAGCGGTGCGCCTCCTTCTCGCTGAACACGTCGGCAAAAGGTGTCAGCTCCGGAGGCAAGGAGATGGCCGGGGTGGAGACATCCTGGCCGGCACAGGTGTGGCGGAGGTGGTCGACGCACTGCAGGCTCGGGAACGAGATGGCATTCCTCGACCGGGCCACCTGAGGGTCGTGGGCCCGTAGCCAGGCCATTCCCAAGACCACAGGGAAATGGAGGTCTGCTGTCACATAGAATTGGATAGCCTCCTCGTGCGTCCCAATGGCGAGGCGCAAGGGCTGAGTAGCAAACTTGATGGGCCCCGCCATGAGTTCCCGCCCATCAATAGTCTCGACCCGCAACGGAGGGTCCACCGGAACCAAGGGGACCTTATAATGGGCCACAAAGGCCTGGTCCATAAAGTTCGTTGTGGCCCCTGAGTCCACCAGCGCATGCGCCTGGAGCCCCTCCGACCAGTTGGCCAACAAAACCCGAGTGTCTAGAATCAAATGCCGAGGGGGCTCACAGTCCACAGCCGCCGACTCCGGCGGGGCCTGGTTACATGCCTGGCCCAGGGTTTCCCCTAGACCAGGCCTGGCCCGTTTCCCGGCTGGTCACGCCGAGACTCCGGAACAGGCTTGGGCGCCCCCCTCCACTTCCTGGGGCACGAGGCGGCAAAATGTCCAGTCTCGCCACAATACAAGCACAGTCCTTCCTGGTGTCTCCGCATCCGCTCCTGGACCGTCAGGTGAGGTCTGGCCGCTCCGAGCTCCATGGGCTCCTCAACTGTCGTCACCAAATGCGGGATGATCCGGAGCGCTGTCGGTGCGGGAGCTGCCGGGGGTTCCTGAAGAGCCCGACGAGGCCGTCGCCGGAGGAGGCGGGCATCGATCTGCAGGCACTGGATCACCAGCGCGTCGAGGGTCCGAGGCACCTCCACCCGAACCAACTCATCCTGCAACTCATCCGAGAGGCCATCCTGGAAAGCGTCCATGAGCGCTGCCTCATTCCAGGCCGAGTCCTGGCTGAGAAGTCGAAACTGCAATATAGTCCTGCAGGGGGCGCTTCCCTTGTTGGAGGTCCTTGATGCGCCTTGCTGCTGTCTGAACCCGGAGGGGGTCCTCGTACATCACGCGCAGGTGTTGCAAAAAGCCCTGATAGTCCAGAAGCAAGGGGTTGTTTTGCAACAACAGGGGCGTGGCCCATCGGGCGGCAGAGCCAGAAAGGTAGCTGATCGTGAATGCCACCTGAGCCCGATCATCCGGAAAATCCTCCGGCCTCATTGCCATGAAAAGCTGGCACTGTCCCAGGAAGGCCGGGAACATCTCCGTCTGCCCAGAAAACCTCTCTGACACGTTCACTGGGCATCTGGAACGGGGAGGAGGGGGAGGAGGAGGAAGGGGGGGGAGCTTCAGGAGCATTCCCCAAAGCAAGCTGGGCAGTTAGCTGTGCCACTTGCTGCTGCAGAAGCTGATTGGCATCTTGCAGCTGCTGTAACTGCTGCTGCAGCTGTTGGTCCATCGTGGTTAAACGATGGTTTACGTTTCAGGTGACGGACAAGATGTTCTGTCCCCGTCCTCCACCCACACACAAACCCACACAGACAGACGAGGATTAAAGGAGTAGCACACACACGGAAGGTTCGTTATCACGGCTTGGCAGCACTTTGTAAACCGGCTGCCAAGGTCTTTACTAAACAAGGGGGGGGGAATACCTCCACCAGATAACAAAACACGTACACCCCAATTAAGGAAAATATAAGTCAAAAGTCCAAATCTTTCCGGCCGGCTGATGCTTAGCTCCAAGGACTAACCAGGGTAAAACTTTGTCCGTCACAGAATTCCAACTGCTTCCCCACTCCTTAAATAACCTGTGAGGTGTGGCCTGTGACTCAGCTAATCCCTGGCACGCTTCCTCATTTGTTGAGCTCTCTTATCACGCCGGCGCTGGCATGGGTCCAGCCACCTCTGGCCTTCCTCATTATCCTCCGACTGATCGGAGACACCTGGCTCCTGACTCATCTCCTCTCCTTCGGCCGGCAGCTGATAAATTACCAGGGAGGAGGGGCCAGGGGAGGGAGGCCTGGCTGACTCCTCTCCCTCCTGTTCGGAGCCTTCTTCCTCCGATGCGATGGCCTCAGGGGTCGGAGCCACAACACCCAGAAAGGGGGGAGGGGACCTTGTTCTCATGTCTATCAGCCTTGCACAGATGATCTACAATCTGTGAAAGCAGAGCACATGCTTCCAGATGCTTCTTCCAGAGGAGACCTCCCATCCATTTGAGCCAGTAATTGAGTTTGAATCTAACTTCCACTGAAACTAACTTCATCACAGCAACCAGAGTGGAGCAGACCTTCCCAAGCATGTCACCCAGCAGACATGAAAGAAAAGACCCTGAAATGGACAAATAAAGACCAAAAGACTTTTCAATCCCCAGAAGACAGCTGAAAAGACTATGGGAGGAGGGTGGTAATTCATTGTAAAGTTTTCTTTCTTGTCTCATTTATGTTGTAATCAGTTTAATGTACTCATGTAAGAATTGTATTTGGGAATGGCTGGCACAGCAAGTTCTGAACACCTTAGATTTCTGTCTGGTGGTAGGGAAATTTGTCCAGCATTTTTGTATTATTTGTATTGCCTGTATTGTAAAAGTAGCTGCATACACAAGCACACACACAGAGACACATCATTCAGAATTAGACTGAAACTTCACTTACCTCCACACAAAGCTTCTCCTAGGTTGACCTTTGCTCTGGCACTAAGGCCGAAGCAGTCATATTCCTGCTAATCCCATGGGGGAGGGGCATCCCCCTCAGGCAATTCCCTCACTTGAAGAGATAGCAGAAAAGAGATCTCCAAAACCTAAGCCCTGACTGTGACTCACAAATGATGATGCCCTGTTGTCCAGTGAAGCAGGATATGTTGCACTGGTGGTCTCATGAGTCCAAGGGCTCATTGTGTGTAATTTTTTAAAAAATACTAAAAAATCCCAGATTGGACACTGGTTAACCTCAATTTGGATTGAAAAATCATGGATGCACTAAAGTAAGAGCTAGGGCAGGTTCAAGTAACCATCCCTTGCAAAGGGGCAGTCTGTAATTTAAAGGAAAACCATGGCTGTGAAGAATTTTGGGACCTGTGCTTGCTTGAAACCTGACTGGAAGCTCACAAAGTGACATGAAACATCTGGAAAGAATTGGCATGGAAAATTGGATATTGTAAAATTCTTTCCAGAACTTTTCTCCTGGCTGCTAGACCTTCATGATTGAAAGCTTTTGGGAGCCACTGAAGGAATCTTTTTCTTTTACCTCTTATCAACACCTTCCCCTTTGCTTCAGAAAAAATTAAAAGCACCCATCAAGTCTCTCTGATCTGATCAATTTTAATCTTTTGCCAAGAACATGTGTGTCCCACTCACATCTTCTGGGGAAAAAAAAAGAGGAGGGATTGTAGGAAGTTAGCATCCATCCCTCTCCTAGAAGAATGAAATATTTTAGAAAATATTAAAAAGGCAGAATATTATATTTCCCTGGATGAGAAATGGAGAAACATGTTTTAAAGACAAAGCAGCTCCCTGCAGCTTCCTGCCTCCCCCCACCTTTGTCAATGGGCCATCATCTGCAACACGATAGGACCCATCTAGCAACAGAAACTCACTAGCAATAGAAACTCATCACATGGCAAGGCTCAAGCAAGCTTGAGAGACAATCTACAAAGTTAGCTAAGACCCCTGCCCCCTGGAAGTTTGACAACCAATCAGGAAACATTTCTTATACAGGAACAGGAAACACTAAGGTGTGGCCCAACAGAAGGTATAAACTCAGGCACTCTCAGCATCTTGGCCCTTTCGGTTCTTCACCCAACATCTTCAAGCATGTGATTGCCTTTTCTGTTTAGTAACTCAAGCCATGTGATTCCTGTCCACCATTAAACCATCTTTCCAAGCAGTCTCCATGTTTCCAGTGTCTTTTTTCCCACTTGGAACTGAACCCAGAAGGATATTTCTTCCAACAGATCTCAACCTAATATGAGAGTCATTACTATACTCACGCTTTGGTGTAATTCAAGATAAAATCGACTCCCTTTTCACTGTCAAATTGGATGTTGCGAGGCAATTCCTTATGAGATTTGGCATCTATGTTCAAAGGAAAACCTGGATGCCATTCTGCCCATCTAGTTAAAAATAAGAATTATTTAATAGAACTCTTTGAGTGATTTTATTCTAAAACAATATCTAAAAATATTAATATCTAAAAATATTAATATATTTCAGATCAAGCAAACAGAAATGGTTATCAATTCTTTGTTTATATAAATTGTTTTAAAATCCAACTGGGAGAACTCTGGGGAGGAAAAATTTGGAAATGACTGACAAATGAGATGGGTATAGATAACTATAGAAGAATGGCTATTGGATTTATTGGAATGCATGTTGGAATGTATTTTGTATTGCAACAACTACAGAGGTGAGGGGTCCTTGGTGCTCTCTGAGCTTTCTTTTTTTTATTTGCAGATGTTTCATTATCCTTACTAGGTAACATCATCAGTGCAAGTAAGGAGTGTTGTTTGCTGTCATTTTATATTCTGTGACTTGCCTATCTATGTGGGTGGAGGTGGTCTTGGAAATTCTTTGGTTGGGTGGTTTACTAATTAGTTCTGATCTAATTATCGGGATCTTCTGTTCCTTGAACTCCTTGCTTGGCTCCTGTTTTGCCAAATACATTTGGGATTTCTTGCCATGCAGCTTGGGTGAATGGTAAAATGTAAAATTTGTTACTACGGTTCTGTGGGCATGGCTTCGTGGGGGTGGGTAATGTGACTGGATGGGGGTGGCCAACTTTTTTTTTTACTTTTAAAAGCATTTTTTTCTACAACCCTAAGAGGTTGCAGAAAAAAATGCTTTTAAAAGCCTCTGACAATCCCAGCTGAGCCGCGTGATCATCAAAGGCCTTTTTTTTAATTTTTAAAAGCATCTTTTTGGCTGAAGAGGTTGTAGAAAAAATGCTTTTAAAATGCTTTTAAAAGTTAAAAAAAAGCCTCTGATGATCGCGTGGCTCAGCTGGGCATGAGTGGGGGGTACTGGTTCTCCAAACCACCCATCGCCATCACCCGGACCGGGTGATCCAGTCTGAACCAGGAGTATTTCATCCCTGGCCTGGGTGCAGACAGCACTGGGCTGGACTAATTGCAGCCAGAGGCTGTTTGAGGGTTTGTTCTCACTCTGTTTTGAAGCTTGCCAATAACGTGGGACTATTTGGGGAGATTTGGAGCAATAAAGGGGCTGTTTGAACTGCCAGCTGTTTGTGTTATCTCTGTGCCGTGCCCTGGGTTATCACAGTAGCTTTTCCTTATATAGTCTAGAGTTTAAGATCCTTCATACTTTCAACAATGAAAGCATTGATTCACCCAAATGTTATTAATATGGAAAAATATTGTTAGATATAAAGATATTTTGAATGAAAAGGGCATATTCAAAACTAAACAAGAAATGAGTGAGCAAGGGATCAATATATCAAACAAAGAACATCTTGAGGAGGAGGAGGGGAGAAACTGACCAAGGCAGTGAAAGGAATGTGTGGGAGAAAAAGCAGATAACCAGCAATTTGCACATTTCAAGACCTAAAACGTCTTCTTGCCAACAAACATTGGAAAGAAAGCAGAATAGATAAATGCAACTTTGGGAAAAGAACGCCGACGGCACGACAAATACTCGCTACATCAAGGTAACACCATTTGCATCCCTGGGGATACTTTTTCACCTCAGAGACTGTATATTTATCAGCCATCGAAAGAAAGAGAAGAGCCTCAAGCCCTCCAAAGTCAAAAAGATTATAAGACTTGAATCTGAGACTCTTGGTTTCTAATCTGAGTCACGGAGTCATGGAGATGAATTTGCAATCTGGCTCCCAGCTGCCTGTGCTCCCCTGGGTCCTAGAGCTCTTGCCACCATCTAAGGTTGTTTGTTGCCTCGTCGCCTCAGCTCTACCAGGGTGGGCTAGCTAAGGCAGCTCAGGGAGGAAGAAGCCAACATCCAGAACAACCGTAAACTTGGATGACCCTTAATCTTTATCTTAATCTATGAAAAAGAGCAGTTGTGGTTTACTTGAAGAGTGAATCAGAAATTTTAGGATTTGAAAAACTACTAATCAAGCTGAAGGTAGACGCAGAGAAACCCACTAAGTTTATCAGCATTCTTTGCAGTGGGAGTTCCTTCTGGGAAAACTTTCAGCCAATTTTTTTTTTAATCTTCATTTTCCACGCCACTGATAAAACAACTATCCTGGCTAGAGATTGTCTTTAGAAAGAACTAGGATTTACTCCCATGTATTCCCATTCCAGGTTATGATCCTGAAATACTGAAAGAGGCGAAGAGACCCCAGCTCTCTTTGCCCCTTTCAAAAACACTGGCAGGAAACGCGCGGAGCCAGCGAAAGTTATGGTACCAGAGATTGCTGAACTGCCAGAAGATCGTCCTGTGAATTTTCTGTGTTCATATCTTCATGGATTTCTGTAATCAATTAATTTCTCCATATATCCACTTCCCTATCACGTGAGACTATTAGCCAGCACAGATTCTGAGGAAATTACATATGGGGCCCAGCAATTCCAGGCAGCTGGCTCAGACTTCCCCGGGTGGCAAGGACGGTGAGGACAGAGGAGGAGACGGAGGCTTCAGAGGATCTCGCCGAGCTTTGAGGGGTGAGTTCCCAGTGCAGGGGAACCACAATTATTACCTGGACCTGAAGGACAGTTAGCAGAGCCGCCTCCTCTGCATCCGCCAAACCATCAACTGAGGACCCGGAGGCGGCGGGCATGGCAAGGCCGGTCTCCCCGGGCGGACTCTGGGCCTCCAAAGTGGCCAGGCCATTGCCTTTCCGGCTCGGGGCCTCATTGAGTTCCGTGACATTTTGGCTAGGCTGATTGACAACTACAACGCCGACAAAGATGAGGTGGGTGGCAGCGGCAGGGGCCCCAGAGGAGGAGACGAAAGAGGAGGAGGAGGTCTTTACGGCGAGTTTCCTGAAGGCACCTCCATTGCGGTGGACTCCAAACGCTTCTTCTCTGGAATGGGCTGCAACAAGCACGGTGTCTTCCTGCGAGCTGGTGAGCTGAAGCCGTCTTATCAAAACGCCATCATCATCCCTAACAAAGCCAGGGTGAGCTCGGAGGAACTTTTTGCCATTACACCGACGAGATGCGAGATATCCATTTGTTGCTGATATATTAACTTTATCCTGAGAGGATGTGTACGTTTGTGGGTGTGAATGGGTTAGGGATAGGTTACAATTTGATTAGTAGAATGGAAGGAACGGGTTTGGAGTGGCTGGAATTAGGGAGAATGAGGGAGCCGGGGGCAGGGAATGGAGTCCCCTCTGCTGAGTGTACAAGCAGAAGCAGATGGGGGCTCAGTGCGGTATGAGTGGGATGCCTTGCTTGCCGGGGAGGTGGAGGGCTGCTGAGGTGGGGAAGGGGATCTCTAGGGGGTGGAGAGCCAGAATATCATGGTTATGACTGGGAGAGGTAGATATGGCTGGAGCCAAGGGGTAGGCCGCTCTCGGGGAACTAGGACTCACTACCTCAAAGCGATTACTTGTTCCGGCCCCTTTGGTTCTGGTTCACCGGGTTCACCTGTTATACCTGGTGACTTGGGATGTCAGGGCCCTGGCCTCAGGCTGCTGCTGTTTAATGCCAGGTCTGTTGTTAACAAGGCTCCCCTCGTTCGGGACTTAATCCTGGAGGAGGGGGCTGACCTGGCATGTGTAACTGAGACATGGCTGGGCCAGGAGGGGGGGTTTCCCCTCTCTGAGATGTGCCCAGACAGGTTTCAGATACTGCATCAGCCACGATTCCAGGGAAGGGATGGAGGAGTGGCAGCTATTGTCCGGAAGAGCCTTTGTCCTCGCAGGATCCCTGCCCCGGAGATTGTTGGGTGTGAATCTCTCCTCTTGAGGTTGGACTCAAGGGTTCAGTTGGGCTTCTTGTTGACGTACCTGCCTCCCAGCCACGTGACCACAGTCCTGCCTGTGCTGCTAGAAGCAATACTGGGTTGGTAGTGGAGTTCCCCAGGCTTATGGTACTGGGGGACTTCAACCTACCATCACTTGGCGATTCCTCAGATGGGGCTCAAGAGTTCATGGCTTCCATGATAACTATGGACCTGACCCAAGTAGTTCAGGGTCCGACCCATGAGGGGGGACACTCGCTCGACCTGGTATTTCTCTTGGACCAGTGGAGATATGATCTGGAATTAAGGGGTATAGAGGTCTCTCCCTTGTCGTGGTCAGATCATTTCCTGTTGAGGTTGGACTTTAAGACGCCACTCCTCCATCTCAGGGAGGCGGAGCCGATTAAGTGGTTTCGCCCCAGACGCCTAATGGACCCTGAAGGGTTTCAGGAGCTTGGGGAGATATCTGACTCCCTTGTCCAGAGTCCGGCTGAAACTCTAGTGGCTGCCTGGCATAAGGCAGCATCTGGGGCATTGGACCAGATTGCACTTTTGCAGCCTCTCAATGGCAACGGATCCAGGAAAGCTCCTTGGTTTACTGAGGAGCTCCGGGAGATGAAGCACAAGAAGAGACGTCTAGAGCGATGCTGGAGGACCAGTAAATCCAAATCCGACCAAACACTTTTGAGAGCCTTTGTTAGGACTTACTTAGTGACGATACGGGCGGCAAAATGTTCACATTTTTCAGCACTTATTGCATCCGCAGATTCTCGCCCAGCCACCCTATTTAGGGTAACTCGCTCCCTCCTTAAGGTTGGGGGAACGGAGGAGCCCTTGCAGGGTAGAGCTGAGGAACTTGTGCAGTTTCTGTTGGATAAAATCACTCAGATTCAGATGGACCTGGACTCTGATTGGGCAATACTGGCTGAGATGACGGGGGCGGGTCTTAGTCCTATTGTGTAGGAGGGGTTTGAGCCAGTGACTCCTGAAGAAGTGGACACGGCTATAGGGGCGATGAGCTCCTCCACTTGCTTGTTGGACCCGCGCCCCTCCTGGCTGGTTTCGACCAGCAAGGAGATGACATGAGGCTGGCTCTAGGCTTTAGTTAACGTGTCCTTGAGGGAGGGGTTCTTCCCGCAGCCATTAAAGGAAGCGGTTGTAAGGCCCCTCCTCAAGAAGCCTTCCCTGGATCCAGCAGAATTAAAGAACTTTTGTCCAGTCTCCAACCTACCCTTTGTGGGAAAGGTTGTAGAGAAAGTGGTAGCACTTCAGTTCCTGCGGTCATTGGATGAAACGGATTATCTGGACCCTTTTCAGTCTGGCTTCAGACCTGGCTACAGCACGGAAACTGCCTTGGTCACGCTGATGGATGATTTCTGGCGAGCCCGAGACAGGGGTCATTCCTCTGTTTTGGTCCTACTTGACCTCTCAGCGGCTTTCGATACCATCGACCATGGTATCCTTCTGGGGCAACTAAGAGAACTGGGAGTGGGAGGTACCGCGTTGCGGTGGTTCACCTCCTATCTCTCTGGTCGATCACAGTCGGTGCTGGTAGGAGGACAGAGGTCGTCCCCTAGGCCCCTCGTCTGTGGGGTGCCTCAGGGCTCGGTCCCCTCCTATTTAACATCTACATGAAACCACTGGGTGAAATCATCCAACAACACGGGGTGGGATATCAGCAATATGCTGATGATACCCAGCTATATATCTCCACCCCTCATCAGTTCAGTGAGGCAGTAGATGTGATGTGCCGGTGCCTGGAGGCTGTGACGATCTGGATGGGAGTCAACAGGCTTAGACTTAACCCAGACAAGACTGAATGGCTCTGGGTATTGCCCCCTAAAGACTATGTCGATTGTCCATCCTTGGTTCTGGAGGGGAGAGAAAGTGCCCCCCTCAGAATGGGCTCGCAATTTGGGTGTCTTTCTAGACTCACAGCTGAGATTGGAACAACATCTGACAGTTGTAGCTAGGGGGACCTTTGCACAGGTTTGTCTGGTGCACCAATTGTGACCCTACTTGGATCAGGAGGCTCTCCTCACAGTCACTCATGCTGTTGTCGATTGGACTATTACAACGCGCTCTACATGGGTCTACCCTTGAAAAGTGTTCAGAGATTACAGTTGGTCCGGAATGCAGCTGCACGAGTTATAGTGGGTGCACCTAGACATACCCACATTACACCAATTCTCTGCAAGCTGCACTGGCTCCCTATCGGTCTCCGAGCACAATTCAAGGTGTTGTTTATTACCTTTAAAGCCCTACATGGCTCAGGACCAGGCTATCTTCAAAACTGCCTTCTACCACATAGCTCCCAGCGACTGGTAAGATCCCACAGAGTCAGTCTCCTCCAGGTCCCGTCAGCTAAACAATGTCGACTGGTGGGCGCGCAGGAGAGGGCCTTCTCTGTGGCTGCCACGGCTCTCTGGAACCAATTACCTCCTGAAGTCCGGACCGCCCCCACCCTATTGGCCTTCCGGAAAGCGGTGACTCTTCCGGTAGGCCTGGGGCCGTTGATCTTGTTATAGTGATCTTGCAAGACCCGGCCACAAATTGGAGTGTATGTGTTTTAACGTTTGAATGTTTTAATGTTTTAATGTCATCTTTTAACTTTTGTATGGGATATTGTTGCATTATTTTATTCTCTGTTGTAAGCCGCCCAGAGTCCCTTGGGAGTTGGGCGGCATAGAAATGTGACAAAATAAAATAAATAAAATATCAGATAACAGATAGCAGATTAACAGAGTTGGAAGGGACCTTATAGGTTATCTAGTCCAACCCCCCACTCAAGCAGGAGACCCTACCCCATTTCTGACAAATAGCAGTTCAATCTTTTCTTGAAAGTCTCAAGTGATGAAGCTCCCACAACTTCCGAAGGCAAGCTGTTCCATTGATTGATTGTTCTCACTGTCAGAAACTTCCTCCTCATTTGTAGGTTGAATCTCTCCTTGGTCAGTTTCCATCCATTATTCCTTGTCTGGCCTTCAGGTGCTTTGGAAAACAGCTTGACCTCCTCCTCTCTGTGGCAGCCCCTCAAGTATTGGAAGACGTCTCCCTGGTCCTTCTCTTCACTAGACTAGCCATGCCCAGTTCATGTAACCGTTCTTCATATGTTTTAGTCTCTAGTCCCCTAATAATCTTGGTTGCTCTCCTCTGCACTTTTTCTAGAGTCTCAACATCTTTTTTATAGTGTGGTGACCAAAACTGGATGCAGTACTCTAGGTGGTGGTCTTACTAGGGCTTAATAGAGTGGTATTAGTACTTCACTTGATCTTGATTGTATCCCTCTGTTAATGCAATTTAGGATTGTGTTGGCTTTTTAAGCTGCCGCTGCACACTGCTGGCTCATATTTAGCTGATTGTCCTCTAAGACTCCAAGATCCCTCTCAGAGTCACTGCTATTAAGCCTGGTTTCCCCCAGTTTATATGTGTGCTTTTGGTTTTTCTTGCCAAAGTGTAAGACTTTACTTTTCTCTACATTGAATTTCATTTTATTAGATAGGGCCCAGTGTTCGTCTGTCAAGATCTTGGTATCACGGTACTCACAAGAGCAGATACATTTTAGATATGAGAAAGATGCTAAATTACATGGTTTTTATAAAGAACTAACAGAATTAGATAAAATATTAACAGGAAGAGAAGAAACATTGATAAAGAAATTGTATAGCTACTTACTGGGTATAAAATTGGAAAAGGAACAAGTAAAGGAGACAATGATAGCTTGGGTAAAAAATTTTGGCTACACGAAAGAATTAGATAAGTGGCAGAATCTCTGGGATAGGAACTACAAATTAACAATGTTGACTGCATATAAAGAGAACTTGTATAAGATGTTCTATAGGTGGCACCTTGCACCAGCAAGGTTGGCAAAGATGTTTAAAGATAAGTCAGCTAAATGTTGGAAATGCCACCAGATACCTGGATCTTACTATCATATGTGGTGGACATGTGTAGAAGCACAAAAATATTGGACAAAAATAAGGACATGGTTGGAAAAGATGACAAAACAATATACTGAGCTAAAACCAGAAATATTTTTGCTGGGGATTTTACCCGAAATCTATAATAAAGAGAATACTTATTCATGTTCTAACAGCAGCTAGAATTGTATTTGCACAACATTGGAAAAGTGAAGAGATTCCTATTGAGGAGATGGTGATTAGAAAAATATTAGAATGTGCAGAAATTAACAGATTAACACTAGCGATTAAGGAGAAAGAATTGAATATTACATGATATGGGAAGTATTCTATCAATGGTTAGAGAGTAAAAAGGGGAACTGGAAATAGAAGATTAAACAAGAATAGAAAATACGTTAAGATAGAGGTATAAATAAGATGATAATTGTTAGCATTAGGATGAGGAGGATAATTATGTGTAATGCTATTATTATTTTTTTACTAGAAGATATGTTAAGAGGAAAATGAATAGGTTTATAATGTTTAATTGTTTAATACACTATAATTTTAAGATTAGAGAATTATATTAAAGTGAACAATATTGTAAATGTTAAAGGTTGGCTTGGCACACAGAAATATTTGAACCCAGATGACATACTGTGTAAGGAAAGATGCAATGTTTGTATATTGAAAAAATAAAAATAAAAAACTTTTTATTAAAAAAAAAAAGGACCCGGGATTACCCGAGCTACTGGCCTCAGCTCTGATCCTATTACCAGCTTCAATAACCTACTGTGAAAAACCAGATACACTTTCCCTAGCAGACATGGGAGTTTCAGCTCTATCGTGACTGGGTTGATGATTTTTACAATGGGGAAAGGTCCTATAAATTTAGGTCCCAGTTTTTTTGCAAGGCAACTTCAGTTTCAGGTACTTGGTGGAGAGGCAGATGTTCTTTCTATGTGAAATGGTCTCTGGGGATCATTTTTTGTCCACTTGCTCTGTTTGGGTTTCTGCAGCCTTAGTTAACACTCGTTTCATATTTCCCCATGCACTCTGCAGTGAATCTATCCAGTCTGTTAGACTCACTGATGAAGGGGGTTCCTGAGGGTACACAGGCATGCAAACGAATTCTATCCCTGTGGCTACCTTAAACAGAGTGAGCCCCATGCTGCTGTAAGGTCTCAGCTGAGGCCAGTAGACTGGGCAGCCCCAAAACCAATCGTAGTGCAGGGAGAGACACATTACAAGGTAAAAAAAAATACTAGACTCCAAATTATACAAGGGGAAGCTAAAATACCTAGTACAACGAAAGGGATACCCATTGTCTGAAGCCATTTGGGTAAAAAGTTGGGATGTAATAGCCGATCGGCTAGTTAAGAAATTCCACGATACCGGACCAGAATGGATTCTTGCTGACAAGACAAATTAAAAATAACTTAAGGATGGTGATTAATATAATAGAATACTATGAGGTGCATCCAGAGAAACAGACAGCGCTGATCTTCCTGGATGCACAAAAAGCATTTGATCGGGTCAATTGGAGTTTTATGATACAACAGATAAAAAATATGAAATTTGGCGAAAAATTTGAAAATATAATAACAACAATATATACAAATCAGAAGGCAAGAATATTAGTGAATGGGGAATTAACAGATTTCTTTGAAATAGGTAGAGGAGTATGACAAGGGTGCCCACTCTCACCCCTGCTTTTTATTTTAACTCTAGAAAATTTGCTTAGGAGAATTAGACTTAGGACTTAAAATAGAAGGAGAAGAATACAAGGTCCAGGCTTTTGTTGACGACCTTGTATTCTTCACTGTTGGAATGTTCTTGGATCGAGCCCAATAAAGGAAATACACAGGCATGTGTATAATCAAGTTTCTTTTATTTACATGTTTCTCTCTTACAGGTTTGCAGCTGGAATGGTTCCCAGACCGCATGGACAACCCTTAAGTACTCCAGGGGCGGAGTCCAGGTGAGGAGGGGTCAGTGGGTGAAGGGATCCCTGGGTAGTTAACCCTTACAACACTAGGTTTGGAGGGCAGGCATTTACACTTAACAAATCCCCCTCTAGATGCCTGGCCGTAAGACCACAAGCAGATTGATCATGGTTTATCGATTTGTGTAATATGACACCTAGTTTGGATGTTAAATAGGTATGCTGTTTGTTTAACAGAGGTTTGGTTAAGATGTCAGCAGTTTGTTCTTCTGTATCACAATGTAATACTTTAATAAAACCCATGTTGGAGAGTTGCCTGACGTGCTTGTGTTTTATATCAATGTGTCTCGACCTTTGACCCACAGCATCAGCTCTAGATATTTCAATAGCTGCCTTGTTGTCTTCATGTATGTAGATGGGGTATGTGGGTTCGGCCCAGATGTTGGATAGCAAGTCATCGAACCACACCAGATTATTTGCAGCTTTGGATAAGCATATATATTTGGCCTCTGTAGTCGATGTAGCTACTAAATTTTGCTTACCAGTGTACCAGTGTACAGGGCTGCTGTTCAAGAAAAATATGTACCCTGATGTACTTTTTCTACATTTCACGTCCCCAGCCCAATCTGCGTCTGCATAACATGAAAGAACTGGCTTACTGGATGTTTCTGGTTCTAGACATAGGTATGCTTCTGTACTATGCTTCAAGTATCTAAGTATCGTTTTTATGGCATCCCAATGATAATTGGTGGGCTTGCCGACATGCCTTGACAGGAGGTTGACGGTTAATGCGATGTCAGGCCTCGTCCAATTCGCTATGTACAGTAAGGAACCTATTATGGACCTGTATAAAGTATTGTCATTAAACGGTTCTGACTCATCATACATGTTTTTCAGGAAGTCGGGTGTCATGGGGGTTTCACAGGGTTTGGCATCAAACATGTAACATTTATGTAACAATTCCACTATCTTTTCCCTCTGTGACAGTCTGAAGCCTTTGTTGGTTTTGGTGATTTGCACTCTCAGGTACTTGTCAACTTTCCCCAGCACCTTCAAGGTGAAGTGCTTTCCCAATTCTTTAGCGAATGCTTCGCACTTATGATCTTGGTCACCAACATATAGAATATCATCAACATATACAAGAACGTATTCTATAGAGTTATCCAACCTTTTGATGAAGAAACAATTGTCGGCAGAGGTGGCTTCAAAACCCATTGACCTTAATGTTTTTGATAAGCACTCATACCACCTTTTTCCAGACTGTTTTAACCCATATAAACTCTTGTTCAATAACCAGGTTTCCCCTTTGTGTGTGTTTTTACTATGCGGTGCTCTAACATAAATTTCTTTGTCTAGCTCAGCGTGTAGGTACGCTGTCTGCACATCGAATTGGTGTACCTTTAAGTTTAGAATTGAGGCTATCACCAATGCACACTTTATGCTTTCTGCTCTGACAGTGGGGGAATATGTGTCTGTGTAATTGTCTGGGAAACGCTGAGCAAACCCCTGGGCTACCAATCTAGCCTTGTATAATGTTTTACTTCCCTCTAGGGACTTTATTTTGTATATCCACCTGGTGCCTATCGTGGTTTTATCACTGGGGGCTTCTGCGGGTGTGTATACCTTTAGCTCACGTAGATTGTTCATCTCTTTCTCCATCGCCTGCTCCCACTTTTCCCTCTCGTTAATGGGTAATTTGAGAACTTCTTCGTAATTATTGGGAGTTACTTGGTTAGCGTGGAGTGATAGTACATAGTCCTCTAGTTTCTTGGGGGTTTTATTTCTGGAAGTCCTAACTGGTCTTTCTGGTGTAGTTTCTGTATCGTGAAGGTACTTGGCTTCCTTTTCTGTGAGTGTCTCTACTTTTAGATCCGGATGTCCCTCTTTCCACTCTCTGATTTTTACCCTATGGCCCCTTTGTTTTGTATCTTCTATATCATCATTTCCTACTGTGTTCTGTTGTGTTTTGCTTTGGGTACAGCTAAGGTTTTCCCCCTCTGTGATTATTTCATTTAGGTGTATTTTGGACCAATTAGAATTTTCATGAAATACTGCGGTGCGTGAAACTATAAAATTGTTATTGCTGTCAATGAATCTAAAACCCTTGGTGCCCGGTTCGTACCCCATAAATCTTAATCGCCTGGAAACTTTGTCTCCCTTCCTGCGTATCTGTTTGGGGATATGCACATCAGCAGTGTCACCAAATATGTGAAGGTGTGCTATCTTTGGCTTCCTATTGTACATGACCTCGTATGGTGTCTTATCTATTATGCTACACCATAACCTATTTAGTGTGTAATTTGAATATAAAACGGCTTCTGACCAGTAGTGTTGTCCTAACCCTGCATCCTCTAGCACACATCTCATCATTGTCTGTAGGGTTCCGTTCTTTTTCTCTACTACTCCATTTTGAAATGGCGAAAAAAGGGCCGATGTAAAACGCAGCATCCCTTGCGCCCTGAGCCAATTTGAAAATTCTTTAGACATAAACTCAGACCCTCGGTCTGTCATTATTTGCTTGATTTTGATATTATGTTGCAGTTCTATCTTTTTATGAAATTCCTTAAATTTCTGGAACACCTCATGCTTGTGTTTGATTGTGTACACAAAACCGTAGCGACTGAAGTCATCTACGATAGTCAGGAAAAATCTTTTCTTATATTTGATGGATGGCCTTAAGGGCCCCACTAAGTCCATGTGTACCATTTGAAATATGGAATTTGTGGTGCGTTCTGATTTTTTTGGTTTGGCTTTGGTTTTCAACTTGGAACATTTGCACACCGAACACTCTAAATAATTTTTGCAATTTTTAACCTTTAATCCATCAGAACAATTGACCATTTTTTGTACAACCGGAAAACTGCTATGACCCAATTTCCTATGCAATAAATGTGCACAGTCATCATGAATTGGTTTGCCTAACGATGGCTTCTCCTTTTCTAATGTTTGTTTTATGTCTGAATCCCTGGGTGTTGAGTCGTGACCAACTTTCACTATCTCCTCAGTGTTGGGTGCAGTGTCTATCATGTCTCTAGTGTTGGTGTTTATCTTGGGGAGGTTACTACAGTTAGGCTGAAAGTATGGTAAACCCCCGCTGATTATGGTTCTCCCGATGATTCTCTCATCCCTGGTCAAAACTACCTTCCCTTCCTCAAACGTTATTTTTGTCCCTGTTTCCTTGCTTAGCTTCAATGTGGCTAGTATGCTATAGGGTATCTCCGGGACAAGTAATACCCCCTCTATTTCCCCTATCTCTGGGATGTTTATGTTGCCTTTTCCGGTTACTAGCATGTTACTTTGGTTGGCCACTTTAATGGTAAATTTCTCTTTTGTGAAATTAGTAAATAATTTTGTGTTATAAGTGGTATGGTTTGTGGCTCCTGAATCTAGGAGCCATGCACCTTCTGTGTTGGTATAGTCTAGTGCGCTGTCCTTTTCTCTCAGTCCATATAGTGACCCCTTGTGACTGTCCCTGGAACTATCCCAGTATCTCCTCCCGTCCCTGGGTTTGGGTGAATCTCTGCGCCTATATCTGTTCTCATTTGTCTGTCTTTCAGGGATTCTGTGCCTGCTTTCTGTCCTATCTCTAGATTGGGAATGTCTCATGTCTCTTATTCTCCTGGGGCAATCCCTTTTATAGTGCTCCCTGGAGCCACAATTAAAACATTCTATGTCATTGTAGTCTCTGTTGTGGAATTCTACCCTCTTGTTAATCTTTGGTTCTCTGTGGTTCAGGGATCGATCTCTCCTAAGATTGTCTTCTGCGATGAGTTTACTGGTTAGCATATCTAAGGTGATGCGTTCTAGGCTGGAACTGTCTAGATGCATGATGAAATCATTCCAGCTGTGGTCTAAGGAATTTATGATCACGCTCACCATGTTCCCTTCAGTTATGTTCTCCCCCCTTTGAATTAGCTCAGCTCTGGTGGCATTGAGTGACAATATGTGTTCACTCATTGGAGTTCCTGCCTTAAGTTTGGCTGAGTAAAATTCCCTGGTGATTCTTGTGGTGGTGGCTATACTTCTGCTATGGAACATCTTATGCAAAAAAGTTACTATTTCTGACACTGTCAAGTTGTGGCTAATACTGGGATACATACAGGGAGATATACTGGTTAGTAACAAATGGTATGCCTTATGGTGCATGCAATCTAACTGAAAAGTCCAGGGCTTTTCTGGTGGGTTAGTTATAAAAAATAGTAAATGTTCCTTTAAGAGGACAACCTGTAACTGTTGATTCCATTCAACAAAGTTAAATCCATCTACCCTAAGTTTGGGAAAGTCATTTGGAAGTGTCCCTGTATTGTGAGTAATATTACCTATTGAGGGTTGCTGTCCATGGTCTAAAGTAAAAGGGAACTCACAATAAGGCAGGGGAATGCAGGGAGTCAGTCTGTAGTTACTTGCTTCTATGGACTGTTCTTTTTTCATTGCAGGTTGGTTCTGCGCAGGCTCCTGGGTCATTCTGACTCTGCCGCCGTCGTGGAAGGAGCTCGTTCCTGCTGCTCCCGGGTGAAGGCCCTGCCTCTCGAGTTGGACTTCTGGCTCCATCTTTGGAGGTCCTTGGAGGCCGAAGTTTGTTCGGATCACCGTCTGGAGCATCGTGGGTCTCGTCGCGCCGCCTGGGTATAGGTGCGGGCCCGCAAGGCTCGGATGAAGGCCCTGAGGATCTGGTCCGTTCCAGAGGTCGAAGTTCGAGTACGGGCCGATGCCTATGCCCGTCGACAGTCCTGGAAATCTCGGATGGGTCCTTTGGTACGGTAAGTATTCTTTTATTTCCTCCAGTTTCATGGCGTAGCTTAGTGGAGGCATTGGGAGGTTCCCGGTGTGGAAGGTCGGGGGTTGTGCCCACGCTCCGGTATTTTTCCCCCATAGTTGGTCTTCGTGGTTGCCCCTATGCGCATAGGAGGTCACTTCATTTTCTCCCGCGGTATCGGCATCAGAACTTATTATTTTTATTTTAGTTCCGAAAGCTGCGGTGATGGTTCGCATGGCCTTTTCTACTTCGAGTTCGGTAGGCGAACTTGATGTTATCTGTCCGGTGTAGTTGTTGGCCTCGCAGTCATATTCGTAGGCTTTGTGGTGGTAGGCCTCGTTTCCCGCCATGTTTTTCAAACATCGGGATCTGATTGGTAGTTGATCGGCCATCTTGGGTGACGTCATCGTCCAAGATGGCTGCTGCGGGGAGTGCGCGAAATTTGGATCGGCTTCATCAGTAATTGAGTGGTAGGGGTTTAAATCGCTTACCACGTTTTTGTCCCTGCGTTCCATTTTGTCGTCTTCTTTCTCGGTCGCTGCTCCACAGTCATCAAGAAGGTTGCAGAGTTCCGCGACGAGTCTGGACTTGGTTGAGGTCGAGCCGGCTAGGCTTAGCAGCTTTTCCTTGAGCTTCTTTTCTTCGCGTAACTCGGTCTCTGATTCATCCTCTCTTTCGTCTAGGCTTCTATCTGTTACTCTTGAGTAGCCAGGGCTGGAGAGTTGTTCTTTGTTCCTTTGCATTTCTGCCAGCTTTGCTTCAGCTGAGGCTAGCATTTCTTCCATCTTCTTTTTGGATGCTCGGGTGTTTACTCTTTCGGTTTCTTCGTTCAGCTTGGGATTTGCTGGCATCCTTTTTGTTTGGTTTGGGCTATTTCCAACCATCCTCTGCTACCATATTTGTTGGAATGTTCTTGGATCGAGCCCAATAAAGGAAATACACAGGCATGTATATAATCAAGTTTCTTTTATTTACATAATGTTTCTCTCTTACAGGTTTGCAGTTGGAATGCCCCCAGACCACATGGATGACCCTTAAGTACTCCAGGGGTGGAGTCCAGGTAAGGAGGGGTCAGTGGGTGAAGGGATCCCTGGGTAGTTAACCCTTACAACACTAGGTTTGGAGGGCAGGCATTTACACTCAACATTCACAGAGGACCCATTAGAAACTCAACTAAAATTGATAGAGGAGATAGAGAAATTTGGTAGGCTGGCAGGGTTAAAAATTAATAAAGACAAGACTAAAATATTAACTAAGAACCTAACAACAAAACAAATAGAAGAATTGCAACAACAATCGGGACTACAAGTAGTTAAAAAGATAAAATATCTAGGTATAAATTTGACAACCAGAAATATAGCCATTAAAGACAACAATTATGGAGAATTAATACAGCAAATTAAAAAAGACCTAGAGAGATGGGGAAAATTCAAATTATCACTATTAGGAAGAATTGCGGCGATAAAAATGAATGTACTCCCAAGGCTCCTCTACCTGTTTCAAACCATCCCGATTAAATTGGAAAAAAATTTCTTTACAAACTTGAATAAAATAATTTCAAGATTTATATGGGAGGGGAAAAAACCGAGGATAAATTTGAAAATATTACAAGACGATAGAACTAGAGGAGGCTTTGGCCTACCAGCCTGGGAAAAGTATTATAAAGCGGCAAGTTTGATATGGATCAAAGATTGGGTCAATTTGGATAATCAAAGAATATTGAAATTGGAAGGTCACGACTTATTAAAAGGCTGGCATGCCTATTTATGGAATATAGGAAATAAAACATACAAACACTTCAAAAATCATATAATAAGGAACTCACTAATTGGCACCTGGCTGGAAATTAAACATAAGCACTATATGAAAGTCCCAGGCTGGATATCTACATTAGAGGCAACAATGCATCCCAATACATCAGATACCCAAAAAATAATACGATATAAAGAAGTTCTGGACTCAAATGGAAAATTAAAAACACGGCAAGAACTCAGAGACCAGGGTATAGAAATGGACTGGTGGCCGTACTTATTAATACAAACCAGATACAAAATAGACAGTGAGGAAGGAGGAGTTGAAATAAAACCCAGCCAGTTAGATAAATTCTTAGAAACCAAAGAGGGGAAATTAATTTCGAAGATTTATAAATACCTATTAGAGTTCAACCTAGCAGAAAATATAGTCAAAGGCCAAATGATAGCCTGGGCTAGGAACATTGGAAGAAATATACTATTGGAAGAATGGGAAATGATATGGGAAAATAATTACAGAATAACAAAAGCAACAACATAAAGAGAACCACTACAAGATGTGGTACAGATGGCACCTAGCCCCCGCTAGACTGGCAAAAATGTACATTAATGTTAACCCGATATGTTGGAAATGTAAACAAACACTGGGGACCTTTTATCATCTTTGGTGGCTGTGCCCAAAAATTAAAAGATTCTGGATGAAAATTAAAAACTGGATAATAGAAATAACAGAAGAAAACATTGATTTAAAACCTGAAATTTTCCTGTTGGGTATACTCAAAAAAAACAATAGGAAGGAAATAAAGTACATTACGATACATATAATCACGGCGGCTAGACTAACTCTAGCCCAATCCTGGAAATTAGAGCAGTTGCCAACAGAACAGCAAATAATTCAAAAGGTATTTATATGTGCAGAAATGGATAGATTAACTTTAAAATTAAATGTTAAGGAAGACTCACAGTACTATAAAGTATGGGACAGATGGTATGAATGGATTAATCAGCGGAAAAAAAAGCTAAGGTCAAATACAGTAAGAAATCAAAGGTAACAATTATACACCGTCATTAAGAAGTAAAGTTAATGTATATACTTAGACAATGAAATATTAGAGAATCTTGTTCGTTAGTTTTTGTTTGTAAGTAATTTAGAAATGTATTTTTGTTTAGAGCTAAGAAGATTTTTATATATATGTTTTATATAATTTTTATCTTTTTATACCGAATAAAGTTTGTTTAAAAAAAAAAGAAATTCCACGATAAATACCCTTAAAAGCCAAAAGGACATCTAGGGAGAGGGAGGGGTAAATGATGCAAAACTAATATATTTTCCGGGACCTTCTCTCCAGTTAAGGGGAGAGGTCCAACTGTCAACTCTGAAGCGAACCTGGCTGAAGCCACCGTTTCCTGTCTCATAGTTGCCACAAACTTTGAAAAGGGGAAGGGAGGGGTAAAAAGATAGACCGGCTAACAGTCAAAACAAAAAGTTTTCTTGTGGGAACCAAGGTCATTCGAACAGATGGCAAGTGAAGGAGGAGAGGAGTGACCAAGCAGCCTCCCAGCTACTTTTGTTGGACAGTGTGACCGATGACATATGGGGGGGAAATATTTGCTCTTTTAATTAGGGGAAAACCCATGGGAACCTTTAGATTTGGTTTTCACTAGTTGTGCCGATATGATGGGTCCAATAAACATGTTCTTTGAGGTATCTATCTGCCTCGGAGTTCTGCTTTTGGAGGATGTGTTACTCAGAACCCTGACAGTGGCATTCAGGATAGGGTATCAGCCAGGAAGTTCTTTGCCCCTGGGATGTACTTTAGGGTGAAGTTAAACCAGTTAAAGTACTGTGCCCAATGGACATGTTTGGGAGAGAGTTTCTGAGGCATCTTAATGCCTCCAGATGTTTGTGATCAGTCCTACTTCAAACAGCACTTTGCTCCCCTCTAGAAAGTGGTGCCAGATCAATAATACCCAATGAACAATGAAAAGCCTCCTTTTCCCACATCGCCCAATGCCTTTCAGGGTCGGTGAGTTTTCTGGAGGTGTATGCGCATAGCTGTAGGTTCCCCCTTTATTTTTCTGGAAGAGAACCACACCAACGGCTACATCACTGTCATCAGCCTGGAAAATGAAAGGCTCCACTGGGTTAGGGTGCTTTAGGACTGGTTTTTCCTCAAACAGCCTTTTGAGCTTCAAATGCTCCCAGGCATTCCATAGTCCACTCTAGCAGTTGGCTGGGTAGTGGTTTAACACCCCCTTTTCCTGTCTTTAGCATTCGGTGATTGGCAAGGTTGTCAGCAAGCTTAAAGGAATGGCTGTCTAATAGGGTCCAAACACCCGCTGAGTAGCAAATGTGGGGAAGGCAGCTGAAGCCCCCCTAATCTCCTCCCTTGCTCCAAGAGATCAAGTGGAAAGCAAAGCAGCCTAAGTGAGATGAGCCGATCGACTGGAAACTCCCAGTAGCCACCCGCAGCCATGGACTGACTGGGAGAAAAGTTCAATGGGCTAAAGATGAAAGCAATGGCGGCATCAGGTGCTATGGCGATGGTGGCTGGCACAGGGGTGTGAAATCGCTAACCACCCTTTCTCCTTCCCTCTTGCAGCTGGTGGTGTTGGCACCTGCCAGGATGATTGGGTCCTTGGCACAAGCAGTGGCAGTGGACTCTGCGACCCCTCCCCTGCAAACAAAACCAAAACCCAGCCAACCCCTGGATTGGTCCCTTGTCCGCCAAGCCGCTTTTGAAAAGCTGAAATGTCCATTAGCTGCAGAGCCGGTCCTGAAGCACCCCAACCCAAAGAAGCCTTTTATAATACAGGCTGATGCCAGCGATGTAGCAATACTCCAAAAGAATGCTAAAGGAATACTGCAACCTTGCACCTATCAAACAGTATTGTGGGACAGTATTGTCCCACAAGCTGTCCGATACTGAAAGACACTGGGCTATCTGGGAAAAGAGCCTTGGTAGTACAGTGGACTAAAGCACATTGTTATTAACACCAGCTGTCTGCAATTACTGCAAGTTCGAATCTCATCAGGCTCAAGGTTGACTCAGCCTTCCATCCTTTCTAAGGTAGGTAAATTGAGGACCCAGTTTGTGGGGGCAATAAGCTGACTTTGTATAAAATATACAAAAGTATGAAGGCTATTGCTTAGCGCATTGTAAGCCGCCCTGAGTCTCCGGAGAAGGGCGGCATATAAATCAATTTTTTTTTAAAAAAGAGGCTTACACAGTCCAATGGGCATTCATGACATGGAGACAGTTCTTGTAGGGTAGCAAGATCCCATTTGAAGTCTGGACGGACCACAAGAACCTAGAAGCACTGAAAACTCCCCAAAACTGTCCCCTAAGCAAATCCGATGGGCTCAATATTTTAATCGGTTCAATTTCACTCTCCAATATCTGCCTGGAGGGAAGAACATCCTTGCAGATGCCCTCTCGCATGCCACAGTACAATAGTGCCCAAGAGGCAGTAGTGAATTCCATCATCTCATCAAAAGAGAGCACAATGCTGGCCATCACTCGACAACAAGCAGCATCCCGACCAGATCCAGCCCCGAATGTAGAACATCCTCTGAAAGATGCTCTGGGAAGAAATGAGTGGTTCCAGCAGCACAAAGATGACCTGTCCCTAAAGGAAGGGTTCGCATGGAAAAGGACAAAATTATATGTCCCAGCTAGCCAATGGACCTCAATTTTGAAGAGGAGTCATGACACAATGGCAGCATGACATTTTGGGTTCATAAAAACTCTTCACTTAGTGAAGAGGCAGTTCTGGTGGCCAAAGATAAAAAAAAGACATAGAAGCATATGCAGCCAGCTATCCTGTGTGTGCTTCAGTAAAATGGCAACCAAGGAAGCCCTCCGGTCTATTGCAGTTAATGGCCAATCCAATGAAGCCTTGGGAAGAGATCTCTATGGACTTTATTGTGGACTTGTCTGAAAGCGCAGGGAATACTGTAATCATAGACTGATTTTCCAAGCAGGCATATTTTGTAGCATGCCCGAAGATTCCCTCCACCTGGTCCCTGGTGAAGATATTCGTGCAGCATATCTATCACCTTCTGGAGTCCAAAACAAATAACACCCTAACCCTAACCGTTATCCAGCAGCCCGTACTCTCAAAACAAGTGCATGCTGGGAAGTCAGACTCCATTCCCTTTAGAATTTAGAGAAGGCAGAAGCATAAAGAAGAATCCATCTTAATCTGTGGCACAATGTTCATTCAAGGACAAACCCACATCCCACACACAGCATCGCTGGTGAGATTTAAATTGCTTGTATTTATTAATTGTTATGTTCAACAGTAACTTAATACTGTTTATCTTGTATCTGGTTCTCATTGTACATATCCCTATTTTCCCCACTTTCACCATATCATGTTCTTTCAATAAAGCATCCAGATCTACACACTAGGAAATCAAGGAGATTCTAGAGTCCCAATACCATAGGGGGAAACTGCAACATTGTCTAATTCCTAGATGCTCCCATTCAATCTAGGATGCCAGTTGCCAAGGAATCTGCTTTGGCAACAATATCAGCTGTTCATTGGCAGGGGAAACACATTCCTCCTCACAACTCAGCACACCATCATGGAGAACACAGAAAACTAATTTTACATTCTTTAAAAGTTTTTTCCATTGATTTACCATTCTAGCAGTCAACCTATTCTCCAAAGCACCTGAAGGCAGAACAAGAAGCAATGGAAGGAAACTAATCAAGGAAAGAAGCAACCTAAAACTAAGGAGAAATTTCCTGACAGTTAGAACAATTAATCAGCGGAACGACTTGCTTCCAAAAGTTGTGGGTGCTCCAACACTAGAAGTTTTTAAGAAGATACTGGATAACCATTTGCCTGAAATGGCATAGGGTTCCCTGCTTGAACAGGGGATTGGACTAGAAGACCTCCAAGGTTCCTTCCAACTCTGTTATTCCAGAGGATACGCAAAAACTTTACATAAATGTAAACAATTTATTTTTCTAAAATGGAGTCAGAAACTCCATCTAATTCATCAGAAAAATCTAACTACTGAAGACTCTCATGCAACAATGCCATGGGTTTCAAAAATAAAGTACTTCAATTGAATGGGCTGCAGAGGTATTCTCAGATAAGTAAAACTTTGCTTTTTATTCTACAAAAAAATTAAATTGCTTCAGTAGAACTGCATTATCCAAATAATAAAATTAGAGAAGTTTGATCTCTCTCTCTCTCTCTCTCTCTCTCTCTCTCTAACTGTTCTGACCTAGGCTCCCTGAGAAAGCTTAAATCACATGCTTAGTCCCAAAAAACCCTCTTTTATTTAAACAGCTATGAATTATGGTCATTCACAGCCCGTAATAACTCACAAACTGTGAAGAGACCGACAGATGTCTGCCACAGTCTTTCAAGGTAATGCTGATAAGCACCCACCTTTATCTCCCTTGAAAGGCTGCCAGAAACCTAATTGCCAATTAGTTTTGCAAGGCCAAACGGAACACAGAGTCAAATGGAGCTTCTCAATTTGAACCTACCAGAATGAACAGATTGCTTCCTGCAAAGGCTCACATCCATTTGCTCCTCTCTTATGTCTTATGGGAGGGGCCAATCATCTCCAAGCCTTACTCCCAAGTAACCCCTTTTGTCTTAACTGTTATTGCCTCCTGGCAGCTCTGTGCATGCGCACACTGGGAACAGGCTCCCCCTGTTCTTCTGCCTCGCTGATGTCAGATTCCAGAGGCTCCAGAGGCAGCACATAACTACCAGATGGCCCTGGCCCCCTCTCTGCCTCTGACACAGAGTCCTCATCCGAGCCTTTCCCAGACTCCAGGACTGGCCCACATTTCTCCCCAACCTCCTCACTGTCCGAATCTGCTGCCAGCTCTACTGGCCACTGGCGGACCACAACACTACCTACCTACCAACCTACCTACCTGTACTAATCCCAAATAACCGGAGTATGTCAGTGTGCCATATAATCTGCAATATTAATTTGAAATCCACCCAATCTCTTCTCAGAGATCTGGGCAGATATCCCCATTTGTAATAGCCCAATATCATTTTGTCCTAGTGTGGTTGGCGGGTTTCCATAACAAAATGAGCAGAAGTGATTGGTGGATGTAATGGACTGGGAGTGGTCCGTAGGGAAAGGGAAAATTAACTATGCTTGCTTTTGTGTGGGAAACCCAGAGCTGGTTACACTTCTTCTGTGCCAATGTGGTTTATTTAGTAAAGTTTATACTCTTGGTTTAATAATGTCCCAGGAGTTTCTTTTTCTGGATTCACCAACTGGACAGCTGACATTAAACCAGCTCTCCCTGTTGCACCTATCTGGACCCCAGCAGAAGGCTGGCAGTTTTGAGATGTTGGCAACTGACAAAGGAATGGAAGGGGGCAAAGCAGGAACAAGTTCAATATCAAAACATTCAATAAATAGTAGAAAGCAACATGTAGCTATGATCAGTGATCATGCAGAGAGATCAGGTAGAGAGTTACAGCAAATAAGCAGGTAAAATGGTGAAGTATCCACACAAGCCATGATCCTGACTTCCCTTAAGTACATTGGCTACAGAGCTTAGCCAATCAGGATACAGGATGATGCAATACAGTCTTAAAGCAATATAATACCTTTCTGACTGCAAACATACTTTGTTGGTTTATATATTGCCTGACCAACTAGTTAGACAAATAACCATTTCCTAATACTGGATTTCATAGTTGGGTTAAGAGTACAGTTTTCTTTTTTATATAAGTTTTTTTTATTTTTAAATACATATAGGTATTAAATAAATGAACAGTGTGGCTTCTGGGTTTATTTTGATACCAAATAATAATAATAAGATTGACAATTTTGATACTTATATTAATCATGCTCACATCATTATGATAACATTGTATATAACAATCATCTTTCAATTTCTAATCCTTTCATCTGTATACTAATTTTAACATATTACATAAAATATTCATAGTAATATTGTGCTATTTCCCCCATTCCAGTTTCTGCCTGTTTTATATCTTAATAATACAGATCTTATATTAATAAGTGTTCTATTTCTACCTTTCCTCTTATCCCTTTTAATACTTCAATTCTTGTAAATTTTAAAATTATATTAGCATACTTGCGTCCTTGTCATAACCATATATATATTACAACCAACGTTAACATATTTACTCCACCATGTATATAATCTCATTTAGTTATTCGCTATTTTATTGCGCAATACTAATAGCCATGGTAACTTTAGTAGTATTATTTAAATGTATATAATACAATCATCTTTCATTTTCTGATCTTTTCCTCTGCCTACTAATTTTGGCACAAATCTTATATTGGTGGATATTCTATTTCACCCATCATCTCTTTTTCGTTTTAGTGTGTCAATTCTTACTGATTTTTTGGCACGCTTTCCATGCTGCTCCTTTTGATGTTTTACTTCTCCATGTGTTGTTCTTATTTGGTCTAGGTGTTCCCTCTACCTCTACCTCAAGGCCAGAGCCAGGGACTGGTATGTCCCCTGACCCAAGGCGAAGGGCGAGTGGGCGACATGCGGGCAGAGGCCCTGGGAAAGGCCAGAGCCAGGGACTGGCACGTCCCCTAACCTGAGGTGAAGGGTGAGTGGGTGGTATGCGGGTGAAAGGATGGCGAGAGCCAGGCCCAAAAGGCGCCAGAGCCTCGCCATGTCCAACCTGAGGCGGCCCTTCGGCCAAGTACCTTACCTTCAAGGGCAGCCGCAGTGAGCAGAGCAGGTGAGGCACAGAGATCAGCTGGGCCGCATGTTCTGGGCAAACGAGTGAAGGAGCCAGAGAGTAGCTGGGCCCAGGCATGACTCTAGCCACCAGGCAAGGTGAGATAGGGTGGTGTGGTGGGGCCAGCCAGTGATGCAATTAGCCTGTTCTCCGAACTGTGCAAAATCTTAGCAACTGGTTCGCCTGAACTGGTCCAAACCGGTTCATCTCTGAAGCCCACCTCTGCAGTGTTCCTATCCTCAGGGATGTCTTTCTCCTTATCCGACTCTATTTTTAAATCTCTAAATGTATTGTGAGCTTGATCTATTTCCTCCCTTCCGATTACCTCTTCCTTCTCCTTATCTTTTGGGTTCATTTGTTGTTTTATCTGCTCTTTCCTTTCCTCTGATTTTTCTATTCTCCCCTCTATTTCCTGGGTTTCCTGTTCATTTTTCATTGTCGTTTGCTGCATGTTTTCTAGTTTTATGTCTATTACGTGCATCAGACCCTTTATCTTCCTGTGGTTCTTTGTTACAGTTTTATAGAAGCTTTGAAGCATCAATGATATTTCTTCTTGCATTATGTTTGTATTTTCCTGTTGAAGCATTTTGTCTTACTTCAACATTTCCAAAAATTATACACAAATCTATCAAAGTCCCAAACTTGGTCCCAGAATCGTTCCTCAAGGTGCCCAATATTTGTAGTTCTTTATAGTCATCCACCAGTTAATTTACTCCTTCCAGTTTTTCCCTTGTTTTCATCAGCCACATTACCAATTCTTTAATTTCAGTGATAGTTCCAAGTGTTTGTGAACCACTCTATTTAGCAATTCTCAGAAATCTCAGAAATTTTCCCTCCTTAATTTTGAAAAGAACGTATTAAACAGTATGCAGCAAAAAACAGTTTTCCAGATGTTGTTTACCTCCACTCTGTATTCCTGATTATTCCCAAGGACTTTCTCAGCTTTGTAAAAATATAGTGTATTTTCTTTCTTTCACCAGTAGATGGTATCATCGCCTATAATTTCATTACATCCATTCTGGCAGCTGAAAGCCATTCCGATTTTTCTCAGATAATTTCTTTCACTTTCTTCCAATATACAGCACAATATTTCCAGCATTTTAAAATTCAAAGTTTTCAAAGTTTGCCCATAAAATATTCAAATCCAGTCTTTCTGTATTTTAAATGTTATATTCTCTCTTGAATTTCACTTTCTTTCAAGTCTATATTCTTTCTCTAAATATTTTTTCGCCACTTTTTACATTTAGAATAGATATCTTTTCAGAGTTTCTTTTATATAATTTGATTTATAATTTGATTTATATGCCGCCCTTCTCCGGAGACTCAGGGCGGCTTACAATGCATTAAGCAATAGCCTTCATACTTTTGTATATTTATACAAAGTCAGCTTATTGCCCCCACAAACTGGGTCCTCATTTAACCTACCTTAGAAAGGATGGAAGGCTGAGTCAACCTTGAGCCTGGTGAGATTCGAACTTAAAGTAATTTTGAACTTACAGTACACTTTGGATTCTCCAAGCAGCGCGCTGGAGAACCCCAGGACTCTTACAGAAAGTAGCCGAACCTTCAGCGCCATGGAGAGAGATTGCTATGAATCTTATTGTAGAACTGCCAGATAGTGCGGGAAATACTGTCATTTCGGTCATGACAGACCTGTTTTCAAAACAGGCACATTTTATACCTTGCCAAAAGATCCCAACTGCTAAAAGTTTAGCCAAACTATTCCTAATACACATTTATCGGCTTCATGGAGCTCCACAAAGGATCATCTCCGACAGAGGAGTTCAATTCACCTCCAAATTTTGGAGGGCATTTTTGAGCTTACTTGGCAATGCTCAGGGGTTAAGCTCATCTCATCACACATGTACTAACGGAAATTGTGAGAGGATGAACTCAATGCTAGAACAATATTTAAGATGTTTTATTAATTTTCAACAGGATAACTGGACCGAACTTTGACCTTTTGCTGAAGTTGCATTTAATAACTCTGTACACTTGAGTACTGGTTTTACCCCTTTTAGGGTAGCAACAGGCCAGGATTTCAGCCCCATGCCTGAACTACCCACAGAAGAACCCACCATCCCCTCACTTAAGGAGTGGACTAATACTTTGCAAAACACATGGCCAGTAGTTAGCTTAGCCTTAAAGGGAGCTAGAGAGGCTTTTAAAATTCAAGCTGACAAGAAAAGGATGGAATCTTTCCATGTTGGAGATAGGGTATACTTATCTACAAAATTCCTGAAATCATTAGAGCCATCAAAGAAACTAAGGCCAAATTTCATTGGACCTTTCCCTATCACTAGGGTCATCAATCCAGTAACTGTTGAACTACTCCTTCCAAAGACACTCAGGCAAGCCCATCCATTATTTCACATTAGTTTACTCAAACGAGAGATAATCTCATCCCTCAGACCACCTGCATCTACACCACCTGTTCCATCATGATTGAAGGTGAACAACACTTTGAAATCAAAGAAATCCTTGACTCTAGGATCCAGAGAGGGAAAATCCAATAATTAGTTGCTTGGAAACATTTACCCTCATCCCAAAACGAATAGGTCGCTAACACCATTTTAGGGCTCCTACCTTACTGAGAAAATTTCACTCCCAATACCCTAACAAACCTTGTTAATATACTATCATGCATTTTTTGTTTATATCTTTACACAGGTGGACCCTTTCTTCTTCTAAGGAAGGCGGCATGTCAGATCCCTATAAGTGATACTGCCATTCAGTTGGGAGAAGGGGGGGGCTTGGATTCAATTTATTAGCATTGCCTGTGTCAACAGATATTTCACAACCTATGTCCTGGTGCCAAAGCACCCTGAGATCTCCTTACCTTTGGGGAATGTTTATGACGGCCATGTGGGCGGTTTCACTTTAAAGGATAACAGAGGATAGCAATGGGAATGCATGCTTATCCGGTTCTCAGGGCAGTTGGTAAAGAAAACATCTTCACACTTGTGTATTGGCTAAAATCTGCATTCTGGCTAAAGGGAAGGGTCTCTACTGCTTTAATCCTACTTGTCTTGCCTAAGGGTATTCAGACGTTGCTTTGAATCCATTGCTGTCACTTCTG
>WNWU01000125.1:1873709-1901229 GCA_012654045.1 Ptyas mucosa | reverse complement strand
AAAGCAACGTCTGAATATCCTTAAGGATCTGACACTATGTATGTGTGAGACATGCCGATAAAACAATATTACAGCAACGTCAACTTTGTTCTTTTAATGGGTTGTGTATTACTATATGTTGTAACTTTTAACTGGTTCACTGCTCAGAATTCTCATTGATAGGCAGCTATATCAGTGATGGGATTCAAATAATTTAACAACCAGTTTGCCCAGGATCAGGTGGGCCATTGTGGGAGGCTTGGCACATCCCCGTCCTCCAGCTCCGCCACACAATGCGGGACGAACCTCCCACAACGGCCAACCTGACCCTGGGCAAGCCGGCTGTTAAATTACCCCCCACTTGTTATCAAAGTGGATCCTGGGCTCTGTGCTGCAATGGAGAAACAGGAAAAGGAGCTGGCAGCATCAGGGAAGGAGGAGGAGCAGGGGGAAGAAAGAGGGGAAATGGCCTCCTCCTTCCCTTGCGCGGCTGCTCTGTTTCCCATTTCTTCATTGCAGCACCGTGCCACTTGCCCCACCCACTCCTGCCCAGATGGCCTTGCTTCCCCTAAGCTTTTCTTTGCCTATCTGATTTCCAGCTCCGTCGCATTTCTCCACTACATTTCTCCCCATCATGTGCAGGGAAACAAATATTTGTGGAACTAAAAAGAAAAGTTCAATCAATTCCAACTTTGTGAATTTTTTTTTCGCAAAAAGTTGGAATTGATTGAACTTTTTTTTAAAGTCCCACAAACTTTTGTTTCCCTGCACACAATGGCAAGAAACACAACAGAGAAACACGATGGAGCTGGAAATCAGGTTAGCAAAAAAATGTTGGGCAGAAGTGAGGGCATTTGGGTGCCAGGCACTGAAACAGGCCCGTCTCTCTCCAGCAGCTGCCCAGGCCCGCTGGAGGGAAGGCAGGCATCTACTGGCACTTTAATGCAGCAGCATATCTATCATACATACATGCACGACTCGGGTTACAAATCGCCTTCCAGAAACTTTTGTCTGATGCATTTCTCCTCTAAGTTCAAGTTGCAATAACCAAGCACTTTTCCCTATGCACCTCAAGCACGAAATTCTAACTCCACCCACTTCCATTGCAACACCCATTGAGTTCCTCTCAACGGAGATTTGTACTTCTGAGCATGCTGACGGATTTGAGCCTTGCAGAGTTTGAGGCGGAGAGTGAGCGAGGCCAAGAGAGTCATGGGAGGTAGCCTCAAAGTTCACATGGCTGCCTCCGGGACAAACATACATACATACATTCACTTATTTGTCAAACATGTACAAGATAGTAGGTACAGGTATAAATATAAACAAAGGAAGTAAGTACAGATACATGGGGACAGTAGGACAGGGACAACAGGCATGCTGGTGTGCTTATGCATGCCCCCTTTATGGACCTCTTAGGAACGGGGTGAGGTCCACAGTAGACAGTTTGAGGTTGAAGCTGTGAGGGTTTGAGGCTGTAACAATGGAGTCAGGTAGAGCATTCCAGGTGTTGACTACTCTGTTGCTAAAGTCGTATTTTCTGCAATCGAATTTGGAGTGGTTTATCTTGAGTTTGTATCAATTGTTTGCCCGTGTGGTTGAAGCTGAAGAAGTCATTGACTGGTAAGATATTGTAGCAGATAATTTTGCGTACTATGCTTAGATCAGATCACAGATGGCGCAGTTCCAGATTGTCCAAGCCCAGAATTTCAAGTCTGGTGGCAAATGGGATTCTATTGTGAGTAGAGGAGTGGCGTACTCTTCTTGTGAAATACCTCTGGACCTGCTCAATCGCCTTAATGTCCAATATACAGTGTGGATTCCAGGTGAATGAGCTGTATTCAAGAATTGGTCTGGCAAACCAATTGTATGCCAATACAGTTAACAATACAATGTTAATGGAGAAGAAGCTTTGCAAGATTAGGTTAACAATTCTTAATGCCTTTTTGGCAATGCTGCTACACTGAACTCTGGGGCTTAGATTGTTTGAGATGAGTACTCCTAGGTCCTTGACAGAATGAGAGTCTTCTACGAGATCGTTTCCGCCCAACTTGAATTTGTTGCTCTGATTTTTTTATGCCAATGTGCAGGACAGAGCATTTATTAGTTGAGATTTGGAATTGCCAAATGCACGACCATTCTGACACATAATCAATGTTGCTTTGTAGGGCAGCAGCATTGTCAGTGGTGTTAAATAATTTTACGTCATCAGCGGAGAGAACACAGCTGCTTTTAATATAATCACATAGGTCTGTGATGGCGAATCTATGGCACGCGTGCCGGAAGTGGCACGCAGAGCCATCTCTCCAAGCACGCCAGCCGTCGCCAGTTGCTCTTCCGGGTTCCGGCGCACACATGCACATGCATACTGGCCAGCTGGACTTCATGTGCGCATGCGTGCCAGAAACTGGGCGACCATGTGACCAGGATGCATACACTTGCCGGAAAATGGAAGGTCAGCTTCCCAGCGCACACATGTGCACCAGGGAGCTGCTCTTCTGGTTTCTGGTGCTCCCATGCATGCACACCAGGGAGCTGCTCTTCCGGCTTTTCCCTGCGCGCGCATGGGCGCTTCCATTTTGGCACTCAGTGCCGAAAAGGTTCACCAACACTGACATAGGTCATTGATGTAAAGCAGAAAGAGTGTGGGACCTAAAACGCTGTCTTGGGGGACACCGCTGTTAACAGGTGCCAGATTTGATTGGGCCCACCCTATTTTGACTATTTGTTGCCTGCTGGACAGGAACGTGGCTATCCACTTGTGCAGGGATCTGGAGATGCCGTAAGAACTTAATTTCAACAGTAGTTTGTCATGCACCACTGAGTAAAAGTCTTTACAGAAGTCTATGTAAATTGCATCTATTGCTTTACCTTGGTCAAGATGTGTGGTCCAAATGTTTCTACAGGGTAGGAGTTGCAGATTACAGGACAAATTTTTTCTAAAACCAAACTGCTTGTTAGATAGCAGGTTGTTTGTGTCTAAGTGGAGGGTGATGGGATTGGTTTATAATTGATACCATAACTTTACAGGTGACACCACACAGTGTGATTGGTCTGTAATTTTCTACTAGACTAGGGTCTCCCTTTTTAAAGATAGGTATAACCATGGCTAATGACCATAGGTCGGGAAATGAGCTGGTTCTGAAGGATACCTCATAGATTGTGCGTAGAGATTCAGCTAGGGCACTGGCAAGCTTTTTCAAAAAGTAGGCACATAATCCATCAGGGGCAGTAGATAGAGATGGCATTAGGTTACGTAGTGCCATTTCAATGTTATCTACTGTAAAATCAATAGTTACAATTTGTTATGGTAGGAAGTAGGAAATGGGAGGCAGCAGCCATTGCTGTCAACAAAGACTGAACTGAAGAACGTATTGAAGAGGCCTTAGCCGTTTCATCGTTACAGTCTTCCCTGTTAGGTCCTTTTAGGGGTGGAATAGTTTTCGAGTCTTTACATTTGGCATTTACGAAATTATAAACGGCTCGGGAGAAGTTTGAGTTTAGCAGCTCTTCCTCCTGTTTGCATTGGTGATTGGTACATTCAGCCTTTATCTGGCGGTGTAAGGCTTTGTAGCAGTTTTTAAAGTTGGCTACATAGCCAGTTTTGTTTTCTCGCCCAAGCGATTTTTTCTTGGCTTGTAACTTGCTTATTGTTATGGATAATTTGTTTTTTTCTTGGCTTGGCGGCTATTTTAGGTATGTATAGATTAATGACTCGATTGACTTCGAGAAATAAGGTGTTATAATGGTCTTCTGCAGTTATGCAACCTGTGAACAGAAGGTGCCAATCAAGAGATGCAAGGTCGGCAGCTATAAGATCATAGTTGGCTTTTTTTAAGTTATAATTTGGAGTCCCATCATTATGACCCTCTTTGCAAGGACACAAATTGAGATAAAATCAATCATGCTGTGATCACTGTTGAAAAAAGGTTCTTTAACTTGTAGGCCATTAAATTGAGTTTTCGCTATTGCAAAAGATGAGATTTAAGCAATTGTTGAGCCTAGTGTTGTTCGTTACCAACTGTTCCAGCCCCAGAGTCATAACAGCATTGTACAGGGTTGCATGAAGAGGTTCAGTTGTACATTCGTTTAGGGTCCAATTAATAAGCGACAAATTGAGGTCACCAAGAAAGATAAGGGGGCAGGAAGCTACCCATATTAGTAGTGCAGTTAGCTTGTTTGTATGACCAAGGTCGTAATTGGAGGCTCTATAACATAGTAAGAAACGAACTGTGGTTTTTAGGGACAGTTCGCAGACAATAGTCTCAGGAAGAGCAAGCTCTTCTGTAACATATATCTTTTTCAGACCTAGGAACTTTTTATAGAAGATAGCAACACCACCCCCTCTACGATTATCATGGTCAGACCGGAAAACATGATATTCACTTACTGTAATAATGGAGTCTGGAAAGGATACATTCAACCACATCTCACAAACAAAAATAAGGTTAATAGGGTCGCACTTAGAAGTAAGAGGAACTTGGGCATTTTGTTTGCGAGGCTTCTTGCATTAAGTAGTTTGCATTTTAGGCCAGTAGGGGTGAACCTGGAGGAAGTTGGGGTCGTGCATGCCTAGTTTTGATTGATGGGGGGCAGTTGTTGGGCCACAGGCCACTGATCTTGCATTTTTTTAAAAAATTTGATTTATATGCCGCCCTTCTCTGGAGACTCAGGGCGGCTTAAAATGCGCTAAGCAATAGCCTTCATACTTTTTGTATATTTATACAAAGTCAGCTTATTGCCCCCACAAACTGGGTCCTCAATTTGATACTGTCAGCACAGTAGTCTATGTACAGGTCAGTCTCTCCTTGGTACCTGTGCCTTTGAGCTCCGAGTGGAGCTCACGGGCGCATTGCAGTATGGACAGGTCGGGCCATGAACAAAGTTTCCTATGATTTGTGCAGCTTTTGGCGAGTGAGTTTATTGTGGAAATGGATTTGTGTTTGCTGGTTTCACTCTTGCAAACGACTCTGCAGAAGCGTGGGGCCACCGAGCCATCACTGTTCTTGAACTCGGAGCCGTCGCAAGAAACATTGATGATTTCATCAGGAGCAATCGTTGATGCCTGGAAGTTGTTGATGATGTCGCAAACCTTTGTGATGTCGTCATATTTGTTGGTGTCATCCAGTCCAAATAAGATAGCGTTGGGACACTGCTGTTCGCATCTTTGACAAGGACTTTTGCCTGGGAGCTGCCTCTGTTTCTCCAGAAGCTTCTTCTCGAATCCTCCATCCTGCCTCATCCTATTGCTCTCTTCTCGCTCTTTCCGTATGTGTGTGTGTTTCCGTGCCTTCTTCACATGACTTCCCTCTCGGCTTCAATATGCCTTTTAATCCTGCTCTTCTGCCTACCCACCACCCGCCTGGCTCCCTCTATTTTCCCAGTGGGAAAAGGTTTTCCTTTCCCTTTGCCTCAGTCAGAGTCTGGGTCCTTTGAATCAGCTGCATAGGTTTACTCCAGTCGTCCCCTCCCCAAGTCCCAGGAAGGTGGCTGCCTTTCGCTTCCAACCCCACTTTTTAACTTCCCCATCTCTCCTGCATTGGAAGTTAATGAAAACCAGATGTGTTTTAGAAAACAGAGATTCATCGTAACTGGTTCGCCAAACTCAACAAAAAATTAGCTACTGGTTCTGCCAAACCCGTGAGAACTGGCTGAATCCCACCACTGATATAAATGGGTTAAAAAAATTAGGCTGAATTATTTCCTCAAAGACACTGACTATGGCTATATATTTGATTCTTACTCAAAATTCCAATGTGCCCATAGGATCAATATTGACTGTAACTCAATGTGTTCTAAAAAATTCAACATATTTTAAAAGTATGCAAAATAGATTATTCAAAGCTAAATAGTAAAATTAATCCCACCCAACAAAGTAGACATATGTTGAAAATTATAACAAAACAGGACATTTGAAGAAGTTGGAATTTCACAGGACCGGATGATTCTTGTAAGATTTTATTTTTATTTAATGGTGGAGTAAATTCCTGGACCCTCACTCAAGACTATGAATTGTATTCAATCCCTGAAATAGTTGCTGATTTTATGAACTCACCTATACAACTTCTGGCGTTCTTCCAATTCCTTACGTCTGTGATGCTTAAGGATTTGAGTTTTCTCATCATCAAAAAGCTTTGCTGCAGAAGTAATGCAATGATAATTTAAAAATATGAAATATACAAATGCTTTATTTTTATTTAATGTATTTTAAAATCTTTACAATAAAAAAGATTTCCAGCAGTTTATATTCTTTTAGGAAATTATTAGTTTTCTTCCCTGTCAAATTGATAGAGGAGCCACTTTCAATGACTCTCAGCTCCCCATGTTCTGTTCAATATTCCTCAGTATTATTTAGTTATTTATTTCTACCCTGCCTTTATTATTTTTAATAATAACTCAAGGCAGAGAACAATATCCATCCTAATTCTCAAGCATTCTAATTTCTGAAGGTAATGCTATACTGATCAGAGCCATTGCAGGATCTTTTTCTATATTAATTAAAATTTCAACTAAAGCATATCATCAAGTCTTTCCAATATCTAATGTTTTATAGGTGGCATTTAGATCCCAAGAAATTGCCTTGTATGTACCCTAATGTTCAACCAAAATGTTGGAGATGTGAGTGTTTAGATGCTACATATTATCATATTTGGTGGACTTGTAAGAAAGTGAAGGCATTTTGGATAAAAATTTGGTGGGTTATGCAAAATGTCTTAAGGAAAAAAATACAATTCTCTCCACAATTATTTTTTATTAGGTATAGTTAAGGATTTTACACTGGGAAAACAAAATTGATTTTGTATATGGTGACAGCAGCTAGGTTGTTGATTGCTCAATATTGGAAGAATGATGCCCTACCGACTGTGGACCAATGGACTCAGAAGATGGCGGGATTTGCAGAAATGGCGAAGATCTCAGCCTTTTTAAAAGATCAGACGCATGAGAATTATATACAGGAATGGAAAAAGTGGATTGATTACATACAGAATAAATACCAGACTAGAAAATATTATGTAGCTTTCAGCTGAGGGGGATTGATTGATGAGTTAGTAAATAGAGAATAAGTAGGGATGAATAACATATATATTGTTTGGAATTATTAGCATTGCATATAGTGGAAGTCAAGGGGGAGGGGAGGGAAAGGGGTGGTGGGGGAGGGTTAGGGTGGGATTGGGAGGGAATTATATTTTTTGTATATGTATTTTTATAATGTTGGGGAAGGGGGGGGAAAGGGGGAAAATTTGTATGTGTAAAACTTTTTCAATTAAAAAAAAGTCTTTCCAATATCTGATTTTTACATATCTAGAATAATGCTCTTGGGCATTACTGCTAAGTGTCCTCCAAACTCTCAGTATTTGTCAATGTTTTGTTCCTATGCAATCTAGAATAACATTAACTTTTTTATATGGCCAAGTATTTCCTTCCTAATCATTTTCATGGTGTTCATTTTTAAAATAGGAAGTGAGAGTAGTATACTTTTTTATATCTTGTCACAGATATATGGTTTATATTCAAGCATAGTATTAAATATTGTGATAACATTATTGCAACAGGAATAGACCTAGTTTCCACCTCCTCTTGGGCTTCTATTCATGCTTTGGAAATGATCCTTTTTTATGTTTACCACAAATTGCATATCATATGAACTTTTTAAGATTTCAGTTTAAAAAATCCAGTTAAGAAAACCAGTCTAGTGTGTATTTTATAAAATTTAGAAGGAAGCACTCCAATTTCCCCAATGTTTTCTTTAGTATAACAAGGATTGGAGGCACAAAATCTGGATGATGTTGCCTGAATCCCATTGTGATAAACCAACGTTGGTTACATTAAAACCAGGAACTACTACAATCAAAATAACAACCTCAGCATCTTAAAAGCTACTCTTAGAACTAACAAAATCACAAAACTGAACCAAGAGAGAGTTATCAGTATAACAAGAGATATTTCAAAGTTTATAAAAGTACACAGATATATGTAATCTTGCTGTACATTCAATATTTAAATATTGTACAGTTTGCTTTACATTCCTCAATGCTATTGGGTGACAAAGAATATCAGAAAATTAGGTGCAAAACCAATTATGTGATTCCTTCCAGAATAGCAACACATTAGTAATGCTCATCTTCAAAATTCTTTCTTCCAGATTTCTTCCACATTTGCTATATGTTTTATGTTGTACCTAAACATAATCATTTTGATTTTTTGATCTATTTATTACTCTAATAAGGAAAAATGGATTCTAATGAGGAAAAAATGGATACTAATGGTGTCCACAGAAACTCACTGCTTTGGTCAGAAAATTGAAACTAATATTATTACACCATCCTGCAAGCTCTAACCCTTTGGAGCATGAACACAATTTGTGGCACATTTAAGAAAAAAAAGGTGGGGCTTGCATAGTGCTACTGATGTCTGTCTGACTTCCCTTTCCTCCCCCATGGGTTCTATTGATGGATTTAGAGCAGGGATGTCAAACTTGATTTTATTGAGGATCACATCAGGGTTGTGTTTGGGGCTGGGGTGGGTGTGGCCAGGGTGGGTATGACCAGCTTGACATCACTCGTGTCAAGGGCATCTGTGGTAGCCAGAGTACTCTGCCAGCGAAAACAGGCTCCCAAGCTCCATTTTCAGTCACGACGGCCTCCTGCAGCCTCTGCCAGTGAAAACTGAGCTGGGGGGGGGGCATGTGTGGCCCCTGAGCTCTGTTTTTGCTGGCAGAGGGCAGTAGGAGGCCATCACAGCCAAAAATGGAGCCTGGGTGGCTTCCCAAGCTCCTTTTTCGCTGGCAGAGGCACAATGGGCTGGTCCTTTGCTGGGTGGCCCTGCGGGCCAGATCTAAGCACCCCGCAGGCCAGATCCAGCCCTGGGCCTTGAGTTTGACACCCCTGATTTAGAGGGAGAAATTAACCACCAAATATCTATTTGCTGAGTATAATCACCAAGAAGGCAGATCAGTAAGTGTCTAATATCTGCCAAAAACCAAGTCAGGAAAGTTGAAGTACAAAAGTAACTTAAAACAGAATCTAAAAGCAACTGAAAGGGGTTTTTTGGCTATATCAAGAAGAAAAAGGGTTAAGGAAGGTGAGGCTGTTGCTTTAAGAAAGCTGTAGAATGATAATAGTGATTGGAATATTCAGTAGTAGCTTTCCTTGCTTTGGTCTTTTACCAGAGAATTTGTTTTTAAATAGATCCAGGTAGAACAACTGATAAAAGAAGAAGGTGATGACCTCAGGTAAATAAAAAGACAGACAGGAAGTACCTGGCTACCATAAATGAACTTAACTCTTCAGTACCAACTCTTCAGTAACATACCAATTTTATGTTAGAATCTAAGGAGCGTGCAAATGTCTCTCATTTTTGGGGGGAGAGCAGGGTTAATAATATTTCCTAAATTCAAGGGGAGAAATTATAAATTATTCAACATGATATTAGACTCTCACTAGAGAGTTTTTGTATTTTACCAATTTGCAAAATGTTTGGAGCTTAATTTCTTAATTTTTCTTTTAATTTTGGATTGAAATATCCAGAAAATATCTTCCCTGTTTCTTTTTCTATTTCTTCCCTTTGAGGAATATTATTTCAACGTTCTTTGTTTCCTGTATTTTCTTATCTATCTTTGTTAAGTTACATAGAACAACAGTGTATCAGATTACTGACAAGAAAATATGACTGACATCTGAAAAAAGATCATTTGGTAACATGAAAGCTTGTTTAAAAAGTTTGATGAAATGATAATGGCTGCAGAAAATATTCGGATGCATATCGCTCTAGATAAATTAAATTCACAAAAGGAATGTGATCTGAAAGCAGCAGATTTGCTGGAAGGAAATTTACAGACATAGAACTGAGTCAATTGCAACACCTCCCTGAGGTTCAAGTGCATTCTTTTACAACAGCAGAAACCTGATTGAGTGGAGTGGCAAAATAATACATTGGTTTTCCCTAAGAGAGTTGAAGAAGATTGGGGAATGAATTTGACATTCAACTGGAAAACAATTTCATCTGGACTTTTTGGGGGAAAATCAACAGACTTTGGAGATTGGATTTGTTATATTTAACCAGGCAACAACTGATTAGAGATAGTATTAAGAAACAAATGTAGATATTTGATCCAGGACAAATCACTGTTAATTCTTGGGACAATTTGGCATAGAAAAGATGCTATAGTAAATTTTCTACAAGTTGATTACAATAACAGTTTGTTAACAGAGGGTTTTCAAACCTTAATCTTGCCTCTTTCTATTATTATTTTTCTAACTATTAACTATTTTGTCATTAATGTAGTATATAGATGACAGGTTAATATTTTGCAAATAGATTTAGTAGTTGGATGGCCAGTTTCGCAAGACATAGGAAACTAATATTGTTGTAGTATATTAATCAGTATCCAACTTGGGGGGGTGTAATATGTAAATATGTGTTAGGGATTTTTTAATGTATTTTTAATGTCTTGTTTTTTCTTTGTCTTTTTTTTAAAAAAAACCTTTTTTTGAATAAAATAAAAATAGAACTGCAAAAAAAGAGAGATAATAGAAAAGATTCCATGGATGGAAATCTTAGTTCAGGATGCTTGGTAAGCCCTGGAAAACAAGATAATAAATGCCCAAACAAGAGCTATACCACAGAGAAAGAAAAAGAAGAGGTTCCTGAAACCAGCATGGTTGCGCAAAGAGCTGTCTGACAGACTGAGGGACAAAAAGGACAAGGATAAAAAATGGAAAGTGGGGCACATATAACTAGAACAGAATACCAGCATTTAATCCAAATCTGCAAGGACAGAGTCACGAAGGCTAAGGCTCAGAATGAACTAAGATTTGTAACAAATACCAAAAAGAACAAAAAGAAGTTTATATCAATATATAATGAACAAGAAAAAAGTCAAGGAAATGATAACTCCACCAATGGCAGAAGATGACAGGTAGCAGGGAAAAAGCAGAACTGCTTAATTCCTTCTTGGCATCTGTCTTTAAGCAAAAGGGGGGGGGGGGAAACAATCTATCAAAAGCAGCACCAAGGGAGATAGGGCAGAAATGAAAGTCACAGTAGGCAAGGAATTAGTAGGAGAACACCTATCCACCTTGGACAAGTTCAAATTATCAGGACCAAATGGTTCACATTTCAGGGTTCTGAAGGAGCTGGCAGATGTGATCTCAGAACCACTGAATAAAACCTTGCAGAGCTTCTGGAGCTTCTGGAACTGCTAGAAGAGTGGAAAAGAACTAATAAGGTTCTGATTTTCGAAAAGGGAGAAAAGAGGATCCAGGAAACTACAGACTAATCAGCTTGACATCAATATCTGGGAAAATCCTGGGAAAGATAATCAAGCAGTGAATTTGTGAGCATCTAGAAATGAACAAGGTGATTACTAGAAGCCAACATAGGTTCGTTAAAAGCAGATCATGCCATACATACCTTATTGCCTTTTTTAATAGGGTGACTAAATTTGTGGTCAAGGACATGCTGTGCATGTAGAATACTTAGACTTTAGTAAGGCATTTGACAAAGTACATCACAGCCTACTTCTTGGTAAGATAGAACAATGTGGGATAGACACTACCACTACGAGATGGATTCACAATTGGCTGACCAACTGCACATGTATAATCTCAAAGATTTCATTTTCACCAGACCGCAATAATCTTCCTGATCGATACATATAAGAGGAGTTAAAAGGGAAGTATCTTTGATCAAAACTATGTTTTTACTCTTCCAAATTTAAAACATTGTTTTAATAAAAATGTTTTTAATCTGTTTTACACTAGAAAAATAATTGGGATGAAAAAACATTGATTTATGAAATGTATAAACTTATTTGACTCCAATACAGCATAAAATTCCTCTGTGAGGGAGGGTCCTGTTAGATGTTCGAGGTTCTGACCCAATAATAGACACGAGACTGGAATCATTAATCAGATGAACCTTTTATTAATTATCACATGTGTTCTCTTCACAGGTAACATCAGGCTGAGCACGTGTGCCAGCGTGGGACAACCTTTTATACCCAGAGGGCCGAGTTACAGGTAAGGTGTGGCTAGGGGGGCAGCTGGGTGATGTGTATGACTTGGTTAACCCCCGCCTCCCCAGGGCCTGGCATAGCTCTGGGACAGGTGAGGCATTTACCTCTAACAGGTCCACAATGTAATAAAAATGCATACATATTATTTAGCCAAATAATTTTCTATACATCTAGCAAAATTGTTATTATTCTACATTTTAAAAATGTCATCTTTGGTATCCTAATTCATTCCTGAATTCAACTGGATAACATTCAAAGCAGACTTAAAAGTTTAATTTAAACTTAATTGTTTTTAACGTATAAATTTGTATTTATACAATTATGATGTGGTGTACTATCATTAAAATCCTACTCCATATGCACTTTCTACACGTGCAGCTTCAATGTCAGGTATTTTACCCCTTTTCTATCTATTATACAGGAAGATAGAGGGAAACAGAAGTTCAATATTCTTGTTAAGAAGGTAAATACTATGCAAACAGCTATGACAGCAGAAAGGGGAACATATTGAAAGGCAGGTTTTGAAACAGGAAAATGAGCTTTAGAAAAGGGGAAGAGACAGATGAAAAGCTGCAGTGTTTCCAAATTAAGTGTAGGAGGGGAAGTTAGAATACTCAGAAAAAAGAGTTGCTAGCAATCCTGAGCTGAATGAAGAATTTCATAGCAACATTTTATGTCAGATAGTGGAAGTTACTAACTTGTTTAGTGTTACAATTTGTAACGAATAAGTTTTCACATACTATTGGGAAAAGGCTGAGAGACAGCTGCAGTGCATTAGGTGCAGGAGCAAATTCTGCAACGGTTGATCAGTGTTAAAAGCAAAGGTAGAAGAGGGACAGAAAGGAGGGGTTGGTTATGTCACTGCAATGACATAAAAACAACCTGGAATTAAGGAGAAACTTCCTAACAGTTAGAACAAATAACTAGTGGAACAGATTGCCTTCAGAAATTATGGAGATTTTTAAGAAGAGACTGAACTGCCACTTGTCTGAAATGGTATAGTGTCCCCTGTTTGAGCAGGGGGATGAACTAGAAGAGATCCCTTCCAGCTCTATTCTACAGGTGAAACTCGAAAAATTAGAATATCGTGCAAAAGTTCATTTATTTCAGTAATGCAATTTAAAAGGTGAAACTAATATATAAGATAGACTCATTACATGCAAAGCGAGAGAGTTCAAGCCTTGATTTGTCATAATTTTGATGATTATGGCTTACAGCTCATGAAAACCCCAAATTCACAATCTCAGAAAATTAGAATATTACATGAAATCAATAAAACAAGGATTGTACATAGAACAATATTGGACCTCTGAAAAGTATAAGCATGCATATGTACTCAGTACTTGGTTTGGGCTCCTTTTGCATCAATTACTGCCTCAATGCAGCGTGGCATGGATGCTATCAGCCTGTGGCACAGCTGAGGTGTTATGGAAGACCAGGATGCTTCAACAGTGGCCTTCAGCTCTTCTGCATTGTTCGGTCTCATGTCTCTCATCTTTCTCTTGGCAATGCCCCATAGATTCTCTATGGGGTTCAGGTCAGGCGAGTTTGTTGGCCAATCAAGCACAGTAATCCCATGGTCACTGAACCAGGTTTTGGTACTTTTGGCAGTGTGGGCAGGTGCCAAGTCGTGCTGGAAAATGAAGTCAGCATTCCCATAAAGCTTGTCTGCGGAAGGAAGCATGAAGTGCTCCAAAATCTCCTGGTAGATGGCTGCGTTGACTCTGGACTTAATGAAGCACAGTGGACCAACACCAGCAGATGACATGGCTCCCCAAATCAACACAGACTGTGGAAACTTCACACTGGACTTCAATCATCTTGCAATGTGTGCCTCTCTATTCTTCCTCCAGACTCTGGGTCCTTGGTTTCCAAATGAGATGCAAAAGTTGCTCTCATCAGAAAAGAGGACTTTGGACCACTGAGCAACAGACCAGTTCTTTTTGTCTTTAGCCCAGGTAAGACGCTTCCGACGTTGTTTGTTGTTCAGGAGCAGTTTGACAAGAGGAATATGACATTTGAAGCCCATGTCCAGGATCCGTCTGTGTGTGGTGGCTCTTGATGCACTGACTCCAGCCTCAGTCCACTCCTTGTGGAAGTCCCCAACATTTTTGATGGCCTTTTCCTGACAATCCTCTCCAGGCTGCGGTCATCCCTGCTGCTTGTGCACCTTTTTCTTCCACACTTTTCCCTTCCACATAACTTTCTATTAATGTGCTTTGATACAGCACTTTGGAAACATCCAACTTCTTTTGCAATTACCTTTTAAGGCTTTCCCGCCTTATGGAGGGTGTCAATGATGGTTTTCTGCACAACTGTCAGGTCAGCAGTCTTTCCCATGATTGTGATTCCTACTGAACCAGACTGAGAGACCATTTAAAGGCTCAGGAACCCTTTGCAGGTGTTATGGCTTAATTAGCTGATTAGAGTGGGACACTTTGAGCCTAGATTATTGAACCTTTTCACAATATTCTAATTTTCTGAGAGTGTGAATTTTGGGTTTTCATGAGCTGTAAACCATTGGAGATCTTGGAGATCTTCCTGTTCTGAATCTGATCGAACACAGTTAAGAACCCATATTAGGTGTTATCTTGTGGCGATGGAAGCGGTGAAACGTGACTATTTCGCTGCTCTCATTGCGTCTGCAGAAAATCGCCCAGCGGCCTTGTTCCGTATGACCCGCTCCCTTCTCAATCAGAGAGCGAGGGAGGACCCTTTACAAGGAAGTGCTAAGGGCTTTGCACAATTTCTGCAAGACAAAGTCGCTCAGATCCAAACGGGTTTAGACTCTGACTGGACAGGATCCGACGAGGAGGTGGGAGCAAGTCTTGAAGGTAACATCTGGGTTGACAGGTTTTACAACCAGGGAAGGGAGCCAAGATGGAGGACTGGTAGGATATATGCTTCTACTGCTCAGCTTTTAATTTTTTATTTCGTCTTTTATTGTGGTTTTAACTGTGCTTTTAGCCTTTACCCCCCTCCCCCGCCCCCGATTCCTGTAGGGGAGTTTTAATGCAAAATTACATTCCAGTTAATTTTCCAACTTTCACCCTGCATTTTCCCATTTTACTCTGGCAACGAACCCGGTTTTGCAATTCTTCTGATATTTTGTTTGTTAGGCCTAATTGCCTGGCTCAGCGTCCTCCCTTCATTACTCATACTGCTTGCTAACAACTTGGCAAATGTTCCCCTACGAGCTGCTTTGACTGCTCTGGCTGCTTTGATGTATATGGGCTGACCTCTGTTGAAGCTTTACTCATACAATTTGTTTTTAATTGGGGGACTCTACAAGCCGGGACTTCTTTAATCTACTATCAGAACGTTAACCTGCTTTGGGCCTTATTATTACCTAACATCCTCCACCAAGAGATCAACTGGCTGCCCTGATATGAGTCTACTCAAATGTCGTCGTTCCTTGCCCTCAAGGGACCTTAGTCTGGAGACCTCCCTCGAAAATATAATGGGCCCCTTGCCTAAGATCAAAAAGACTGACACCATGAAATTAAACCAAGATCCAAACTTACCAATTACTTCCTTGGACGAATTCTTCCAAAACTTAACAGCTCTGGAGACTCCGTCCAGTTCTCCTTTGGAAGAATCGGAATCCCTGGCTGCCTCACTTTGCAACACACCTTCTTTGCTGGATTGCCCGACACCATCAGATGCTAGTTCTGTCTTGTCCTGTCTCACTGCTCTGCCATCCCCTATCGACTCAGTTCAGCCCGCAAATATCCGGCTTTTGCAACAGTTCTGTCTCCGTCTGGCCGACTCTATTAGCCTTTTGACATCCTCTGTTGGAGTGCTGGAGGGCAAAGTAGAATCCCTCAGTAAGTCGGTCTCAGCATCACATTCTTGTAGAATCACCAGACATGCACTGGGTCCGTCCCGAACGGATAGCCATCTTCCTCTATGACCGACGCCGTTAGTGAATCTTCAATTGCTCCCAGCCAACCTATGTCTGAACCTGGCCCATTGTACTTTAACAAGTACGACTGGACCAACTGTAAAACCATTTTAAACACATTGAGGCTTTTATCCAATTCTCACACCTTGAACAATGAGCTGCTCTCCGTGGAATGGCTTCCTAGCACATCCCACCACAAACGCCTGATTCTCAAGTTCAGCTCATCCAAGACCCCCTCGCTTCTATGTGGTCTTCGCAACCATCTGACCCACTTTGGAGTCTTTCCCCAGAGATGCTTTATAAATACTCACCTATCCTCTCTTGGGAGGAAGCCAATCAACGTGGACACTTGTCGTCGGACGGGGCCAGAGTGCAAGGACTTTCACACAGAAGCTGGTAGCCCTCTGAGGGCTCCAACTACCAGTCCCACAAATCCGCTGGCAACCCAGCAACAATGGGAGGACGACCTCCGGACTAGAAATGTTGCACTCCCAGATCAGCCCCTCTCTACCTCTGATTCTGAAGGCTTATCAGGACTCGTCCCCTTATCCCTGATTACTTGTTCCCCTTCTGCTCCAAGAATCTCGCCTCCCAAAATGCCATACTCTCAGTCCCCACAACTGGCTGGTTTGACCTTTCAGACCCCTCGGGCTCCCCCTCTTTCACCGTCTATCATTATCACCAAATCACATAATGGCTGGATTTCTTTTGATGACAACAATATCATACAGATGTCTCCCCCGACAGTTCTATCTGTACGACATTCAAGTCACTATCGAGACCAGGACGATAACGTCAGTCCAAATCTGGCTTCCCACCAGAATTCTCCAAGATCTAATAATCATCCCAAAACTAAGAAAGATAATCAAGGCAAGATAACAGATTTCTTCGGTCTAACTGTCCCCCGGTCCTTCCACCAGCCCTGTTGTCTCCAAATGACAGTCAAAGATCTACTCCCCAACTCTTCCTTGGTCCATCATGAGTTGGAACATAGCAGGGTGGACGTCCAAAAAAACCGACCCAGACTTTTTGAACTACCTCAAAAACTTTCAAATTTTCATATTTCAGGAAACATGGGAGGTTAACAACATTTTGCTATGTGGTTTTGAAATCATATCCCTGCCAGCCCGTCCCTCACTGCATGGTGGTCGTTCGAAGGGCGGCCTTGCAACAGGGATCTCCCTGGACTTGCACGCAAACGTGGCTCTTGTGGACTCTCTTCCCCCTTATGCCCAGGCAAACTTGATATCTGTCGGGAAGCTCTCGCTCCTGGTGTTTAATGTCTACCTTCCTCCCAGGGGCTCTTACCGGGACTTGGATGAGCTGTGGACTGGTCTGGAAGACTTTCTCGCTACCATCACACTTAGATTCCCTCATTCTCTGGTTCTTCTGGCGGGGGATCTAAACGCCCGCATTGCGGGGACTTGGGAAACCCTGGCTGCATCTCGTCGGTGGGCAGGCCCGACTAGGGATGACCACTCCCTGGATACCCTGAAAGGGAGAGTTTCCAAGGATCGGAAAGCTGACAAAGCGGGGACTTGTTTAGCCCTCCTTACCATCAAACTAGACCTCTTCCCCCTTAATGGCAGATGTGCCACAGATGTCCCCGGGGAATTTACCCATCTGGCCAAAAATGGCAACAGCACAATAGACTATACCTTGGTTTCGAGAGCCTTTTTGCCATACATTTCTTCCTTCAAAGTAGACGATAGGATTTTCAGTGACCACCTTCTTCTCATTACGGTTGCACGGCTATACAGACCTCAAGACCATTCCGCTCACGTTGTCTCAATAGACTCCAATCCCAGAGGCTCCCTGATGTTGCCGAAATGGTCAAAGTCTCTGGCCCTTTTCCACGCATGCTTTTTATCATCAAGAAGCAGCCAATACTTTGTCAGCCTTAATTGGCACCAAGGCTACACCCGGTGTGCTACTGACCGCCTTCACTGAGTGTCTAAGCGGTCTTATAGCCTCCTTTCAGCCCCCCACTCTTACCCCTGGTAGAGTTTCCCGGAGGAAGGGAGCCCCTTGGTTTAACTCACAGTGCAAACAAGCCAGGAACCATATGAGATTTATATATTCTGCCCACAAACGAACAGGTTCATCGACGCCCCCCCACCCCCCGCTTACTTCGAGGCTAAGAAGGCATACAAGCTAGCCCTTTCAAGAGCCAAGCAAGACTGGCACCGGCTAAGGTGGAACGCATTACTAGAGGCCGCGAAATCCAGCAACCCTCAAGATTTCTGGAGTCTGTTAAACTAGGCTCACTCATTCCATCTCTGCCACCACATGGGAACTCTTTCTACGCCGAATCTTTTATGATACCGACGTGCCAGTTTCTTTAATTTCAGGCTCTTTCCCAACCACCTTCCCAGATGGCCTCCTGTGGAACCATCCACGATTGCCAAGCTAATCGGACAACTCAAACTTCGAAAAGCTCCCGGCCCGGATCTCATCCCAGCCAAAACCATTCTAGCCCATAAGGACTGGTGGACCCCAGTTCTCACTGAGGTATTTAATGTGATCAACCAAACAGGCCTCATCCCCAAGCTCTGGAAGGATGCCATAATTATTCCAATACATAAGAAAGGTGCCCATTCCGATCCTGGCAACTTCCGTAACATCAGTCTTCTTTCAATTTTGGAGAAACGCTATGCCGCTATCTCCTGTCCAAACTGGAGTGCTGGGCCGAAGAGGCCGACCTGCTCGGATATGAGCAGAGGGGGTTCCATCCAGACCACTCTACAATTGACCATGCTCTGATTCTTCATCATCTTGCTGTAAAATATTCCACCCCCAGGAAGGGTCGTCTCTGCATTGCCTTTATAGACCTAAAGGCTGCCTTCAACAACATCCCTAGAGCTAAGCTGTGGGCCAAACTTTTTGCCTGGGGTATTGACAAAAGATTACTCTGGCTTATCTCCCAACTGCACGATGGAACAGAAGCAAAAGTGAGCCTTACCCCGCAGGGGGGTCTCTCTAACGCTATCTCCGTTAACAAGGGGGTCAGGCAGGGGTATATACTGGCACCCTTTCTCTTTAACCTATATATCAGTGACTGGAGAAAGGCTTTTTCGGATCACATGGTCTACATCCATGCCCCTAGATTAGCTGTTTATAGATGTCCGCTCCTGCTCTACGCTGACGATGCCGCAATACTTTCATTTTCCCAGGTGGGCCTACTTAGAGCCTTAAAAATCCTTTCTGCCTATTGCTCTGCTAACCAACTGCATATAAACCACTCTTCAGACTTATCATGAGTGGAATCATGATTTTTGCAAGAAGCAGGAAGCAGGAAAATCTATCAATGGAACCTTGATGGCATCCCAGTGGAACAGGTCCACAGATTTCAATATCTAGGTATCCTCTTTCAATCTAATACCAAGTGGCCTGCGCAAGTTAAGTCTCTCTGTAATAAGGCTAAGATTTCCACCCATGCCCTCCTGCACTTTTTTCATACAGAGGGAGCTCATCACATCCCCTCAGCACTAAAAGTCTACAGGGCAAAAGTGATAGCTGCTATCACCTATGGCGCCTCCCTCTGGGTCCAATCCAACATTTCTTCTCTTGAGTCTGTCCACAGCCAGTTCCTACGCCATCTGATGGGAGTCCCCCCCCCCCCCGCGTAAGTAATGCTGCAATTCGTTTGGAACTGGGTATATCCTCACTTGCTACAATCTTGTGGAAACGTGCAATTGGCTATTGGTTGTCCCTGTGGACTAGACTCCCAGGCTATTACCTAGGCCAATGCCTATGGCGGGACCCTTTTCTTAGTCCCTGGGCCCCTAATATCCATACAAAACTTTTGAAGATCGGGATCTCCCCCATTGAAGCTTTTATCCTAGGCCCTGATGCTGCCAAATTGTTGATCTTTCAATGGCTGGACGACATTGATAGACAACTAAATCTGGCACACGGATCGGGAACATGCTCACTGTTTTCCCTTGGTATTGTTCCCTCGTCTCACCTTCTGCCTTACCTCTCCGCGTTATGCTCTATCAAACACAGGCTTGCATTTATGAAGGCACGATTTAATGTGATCCCCTCGAATGTCCTCCACATAGGCTCTCGGGGGGGGGTGTTAAAATCCATCTATTGTACATGTGACGGCTGATCCCCGGAATCCCTGTTCCATATTACGTTCGTATGTCCCCACTACCAGGATACAAGATCAAGATTCATCTCTCCTATTTCCCAGAGATTCCCTGGTTCACCTGATATGTTCAGCCTTTATTTCCTACTCCAGGACGCAGATCCCAACATAACTTTAAAGGTGGCAAAAAATTTTGCTGCAGTCGTGGCTGAAAAAAAATGGGGGAAGAGACGGGTAAACCCTAAGGCAGAGGATCACTAATATTGACAGTACAGATTGTATTTGAGGCAGTAGATGGTGCACTGCCACATGACCTATCTATATTTGTAAAATATACTCCCTTTCTATGTGTATTTTAATTTGGTCTCCGACCGCAATAAAAGCTTACTTACTTACATCTGGATTGACTTTGACCCTGTTTCCATAGATGAAGTGGACAGGATTGGGGGTAGATTGGGGGCCTCCACATGTTTGTTGGACCCATGTCCCTCCTGGCTTGTTGCGGCAACCAGAGAGGTGACTGGATCCAGGAGATTATCAATGGTTCATTAAGGGATGGGGTCTTCCCCACCATACTTAAGGAGGCAGTGGTTCATCCCCTTCTCAAGAAGCCTGCTCTGGATCCGGCCTCTCTTAACAACTTTCGTCCCGTCTCCAATCTCCGCTTTATAGCGAAGGTTGTTGAGTCTGTGGTGGCATTCCAACTTCCACAATTCCTGGAGGAAACGGATTATTTAGACCCGTACCAATTGGGTTTCAGGCGCAGACACAGCACAGAAACGGCATTGGTCGCCCTGGTGAATGATCTCTGGCAGGCCCGGGATGGGGGTTATTCCTCCATTCTGGTGCTACTTGACCTCTCAGCGGCTTTCGATACCATCGACCATGGTATCCTACTGCGACAGCTCTGGGGGTTGGGGGTGGAGGGCACTGTTTTACAGTGGTTCTTCTCCTACCTCTCGGGCCGTACGCAATTTGTTTGGGTGGGGGGTCAGAGATCCTCCACGAGGCCCCTCACTTGTGGGGTGCTGCAGGGGTCGGTTCTCTCCCCTCTGCTCTTTAACATCTACATGACGCCGCTGGATGAGATTATTCGCAGTTTCGGGGTGAGGTATCATCAGTATGCTGATGATACCCAAATGTACATCTCCACCCCAGATCAACCCAGGGATGCCCTTTCCGTGATGTCTAAGTGCCTGGAGGCAGTACAGGTCTGGATGGGCAGGAACAGGCTCAGATTCAACCCCTCCAAGACTGAGTGGCTGTGGATACTGGCATCTCATGATCTAGTATCCCCATCACTTCGGATGGGGAGGGAGTTGCTTGCTCCCTCTGAAAGGGTTTATAATCTTGGCATTTTCCTTGATTCACGACTGTCCTTGGTGGATCATCTGGCGGCCGTGACAAGGGGGGATTTTGCACAGGTTCGCCTGGTATGCACAGGTTCGCCCAGGGATGCCCTCCGTACAATCACTCATGCTCTCATTACTTCTCAGTTGGATTACTGCAATGCCCTCTACATGGGGCTGCCCTTGGGGTGCACCCGGAGGCTCCAGCTGGTCCAGAATGCGGCCGCGCGGGTTGTTACGGGAGCTTCCCGCTACTCCTGTGTAACACCTCTCCTGCGCGAGCTGCACTGGCTTCCGGTGGCCCTCCGGATCCACTTCAAGGTGCTGGTTGCAGGATCACCTCCTACCGGCCTCCCACCGCCCAGTGCACTCACATAGGACTGCCCTCCTCCTGGTGCCATCAGCCAGACAATGTCGGCTGGCGGTCCCCAGGATGAGGGCATTCTATGTGGCTGCACCGATCCTCTGGAATGGGTTACCCACCGGGCTCCGGATGGCCCCCGACCTTCGCACTTTCCGCGCCGACCTGAAGACATGGCTTTTTCAGCAAATTCCCTGATCTGCCGCGAGGGTTTTAATTGTCTGGGGATTTTAAATTGGCTTGTTTTACCATTATTTTATTGTTATGCTGTTTTATTCTGTGAGCCGCCCCGAGTCCTACGGGAGAAGGGCGTTATATAAATTTGATAAAATAAATAAATAATAATAAAATAATCATCAAAATTATGACAAAACAAGGCTTGAACTATCTTGCTTTGCATGCAATGAGTCTATCTCATATATTAGTTTCACCTTTTAAGTTGCATTACTGAAATAAATGAACTTTTGCACGATATTCTAATTTTTTGAGTATCACCTGTATTCTAAAAAGCAGTTGCAGAAGGCTAGAAGGTGGAAAGAGGAGAGGAGTGGGGGTGGAAAAGGGGAAGTAGGAAAGGGAGGAGGCAAGCAAGGAGGAAGAAAGGAAGGGAGGAGGAGTAGTGGAAGGAAGGTTGGGATAAAAGAAAGGGGTAGAAGAGCAGCCCTGAAAAAACCAAAAAAACCCTAAAAAAAACAGATAAAAGTGAAAAGTAAAAATGATGTAAATTTGTTTATCAAAAATGTGAGGATGGTGGGGGGATTGGGAGCGGGGGGAAGAAAATGTTTGGAAATTTTTTTTGTAAAACTTTTCAATTAAAAAAAAAGCAGTTGCAGAAAAGGGAGATCCTCTGCTCAGAGGCTGAAAATCCTAATTGGATTTTAGCAGGAAGAATTTTCATCTCCTGAGTGGAGAGAAATTTGCACATGGCCTGTGCCAGGCTTTCCAGGGCTACCTCATCCTCTAGCAAGGTAAGGTAACACTGGTACCTTACCACGTCCCAAAGTCTCCTGCACCCCATGCTCTTTATTTGAGATATAGTTTTAATATACTATTAATACTTCCTTCTTTTTACTGTTTCTGTCACTTTCAAACCCTTTTAAGCATTCAGCTATGTTAATCATGGAATTTAGTTCATAGCAGCTACAGAATATTATTTCTATTAATCATCACAGCATACTGAAAAGCACTTTTTTGCCTTCAAGTCTTCAAGATTCAATGACTAATGGCCAATGCAACCTTTATGAAGTCTCCTGGAAATGGGCCATAACTGGAAAAAATGTTTGACAGATGCATAATCAGTTTCAATTGGGAAATTCAAAAAGAGGAAGATGGCAAAATCCCAGAATTGTATATGCAGTCAAGGACTCAAAAGCAGAATGCAAATAGAGAAGTAGGAAATCGGGCTATAGAGTTTCAAAAACAGAGACCAAGTGGTACCACTGAAACCACAGATGTTTCTATGTTGGTGCACAAGATATAAGAAAAAAAAATCCAGTAAAAACTAGAGATCCTAACTTGAGAAAACAAGACTCATGTGACACTTAATTGAAACATGGTGGATGATATTCATTATTCCAACATTAACAGAAGCACAAAATTCTGCTCTGCTTCACTATGTCCTGGTCAGACCCCATTTGAAGTACTGTTTTCAGTTCTTAGTACCATAGTTCAAGATGATAAGATGAAGTGAATTACAGAATTACAGAATAACAGTGGTGGGAGGGACAGACCTTGGGAGTGTATTCTAGTCCAAACCCTGCTCAAGCAGAGGTCTATTCTGGACAAAAGATTAAGTTAAATTAAGAATTAAGTTAAAAATTAAGAGGATACGAAAAGGATGAGCAGAGTAAAAACCAAGTCTGAAGAGGAACAATTAGAAGATTACAGAGATTTTACAAAGAGACAGAGAAGGGAAGATATTATAGCAGTATTCAAATATCTAAAGTTGTCTCATTGAACAGGAAATGCACTTACCTTGACCATCTCGGAAAACCACCTCTTTTTCATCTGTAATCCACCTGTAACATGGAAACTCCAGGTAATCACCAACTGGTGTTTTCACGGTGATATATTTAAGGTACCAATCATCAGGAAACCAGTACTTCCGCTTTTCAATTTTTATCAGTTGGATTTCCCCCAAGTCCTCTGTCACTGTAACTTCATAAGTATCAGTCTGGGAAGGGGGGAAAAAAGACTGTGATCTGCTGGACAACCTAAATGCAGCCACCTGCAAATACCGGTAATTTAACTTCACATTTTCAGGAGTGTTCATTTCAAATTAACAAAACTTTGACAATGTACTTTTAGTAGATTTTATCACCATTGCCCTTGCTGTATGGTGAAACATGTCCAAAACAACTGATTGTGAATTATGTCTAAAACAAGTCAGTTCATGTCTGTTTCCATCATGACAACAGAACTGTATTTCCCAACTAGGGCAATATTCGGATGTATAAGACTACAGCTCTCAGCTCTCAGAATTTCCCTAGCTAGCATAGCCATTGAAGTTGAAACTCTACCTCTGAAGTTTCCCAGTTTGGGAAATGCTGCAGTAGACATATTTCTGGCCTTATGCATGCCACAGGACACACAATGGATTGGTATTCTGTTCAACTACTGCTGAGAATCTATAGGCAGGAATACTCTGTGTAATTCCATTGTAACTGATGTTTCAAAGTTTATACTACCCAGATTGCTAATGTTAACCTCTTTTCTTGTTGTATATGTGTGGCCTGAACAAGTCTTTCAGCATATTTTGATTTAATAATGTCTTTTAGTCAATTGTTTTTGTCTACATGTATTTTTATAACTAACCAGACATTATCAATTTAATTTTGTATATTTGAATACTAATTATCTTGTGTTGGTTAATGACTATAATAGTTATCTCTCTCTGTAACGGATATATAACTTCTTAGTTTTAAATTGGAAGCTAGTATAGTCTTTTGCCCTGGTACAGGATTGGTTGAAGGTGTTAGACCCAGGCATCTGATAGATCTACAGTAGTTGGTGTTCTATAATATACCTGGCAATTTGCTCACCTTGCTTGTGATGTTACTAAAACTCTCACTTATTTATGGAATATTCCTTGAAATTACATCATGCTGATTGTTGTTTTTCATTGTTCACTGGTAAAGGGAAATATCTGACTTAACTGAGATGGGGAAGTAGAATATTTTACAACAGAAAGTATTTTTATAACAGGAACAGAAACAGGACTTTGACTAAAGAAGCATGCATATTGAATTTATGTGTATCACATTAGCTGTAAAAGAATAGCCAATACAATCATTTTGCAAGAAAAAAATATATGACAGGGCTCTTTATCTTAAAAACTGTAGGACTATAGCATATATCACGTATGATCAGTACAGAATCTTACATTAACTTGATTTTCACAGGGATAGATCAATCCCACTCCTGTCTCATGTATGCACCTGGTAAAGAAGCCTATATGACCGTGTTGGTGAACCTGTGGCATGCAGAGCCATTTCTCCAGGCACGCGGAGTCATCACCCGTTGTTCTTCTGGGTTTTGGTACGCCGGCCATCTGGTTTTCATGCGCATGGGCGTGCCGGAAATTGGAAGAGCAGCCGCCCATTGCACATGCGCACTCCAGGAAAATGATCTTCCTGTTTCCAGAATGCGCATGCACACCAGCCAGCTGGTCTGGTTTCTGGCACACATGCGCACGCAAAGACCAGCAACTGGCGTGCATGCCAAAAGACGCAGAGAGGGAATCCCGGCGGTCACTTCCTAAGGGAGCAGAACAAGGTAAGCCAGGGATTCCCTCCTCCCTGCCTGTGCACGGTCCCAGGCGGTCCAGACCACCAGTGGACCAGCAGCCGGTGAGGGCGGGGTGGTGGTGGGCTGCCTGCTCAGATGACCCCGTGGCCGCCATCAAAGCGGGCCAAGACGCCCCTCTGGGTTCGCTTCACCAGCCACGCAGGTCGCTTGGGATGTGCTCTTCCTGTGCAGCTGCACCGCCCAGAAGAGCAGCAGCAGCGGTTGCAGCTGCAGGGAGAAGAGAAGAGCGACTGGCTGGCTCAGGTGCATGGGGCAGCATTTGCTGGCAGGGTGGGCAGCTGCCCAGCCCATGGCTCCTTCCCTGGCATATGGCCAGAGAGCCTGGCTCAGCTGGCGGCGCAGCAGCGGGGGGTGGGTGGGGGTTCCGCGCTACCTGTGGTTGGGTCCATCGCTCAACCCCTACCACGCCTGTTGCCACCCGAAAACATTGTTGCCGCAATTTCTGCTACCTGGAGATCTTCGCTGCCTTCCCAATTCCAAAAATGGGGTGTGGAGAGGCAAAACAAGAATACCAAGAATACCTGAAATGCAATGCACTTATCCCACAGCTTGCATAAACCACTCCCACCCCTTTCAAAATAGCCACCCAGCACTTCCTTCGGGCGCTCAGGGCCAGCAAGCGGCTCTTCTTCTGAGAAGGGGGGTGGAGAGCAGGCACACCGGTGGAGACGGGCTTTGGCTGCTCTTTCTGCTGCAACCCCGAACCTTTGCTTGGGCTCCTCCCTGCTGGGTGCTGGGCTTCCCGGGAAGCCCCCTGCGCCTTTGCTGCCTCGGTCGGAGTCTGATTCCAGAAGCGGCCCAGGGAAGTGTGGAGGTCGGGACTCAGTTGGCGAAGTGGGCGCTGTGCAGGGGGCGTAAGGCAAGGTGCTGCCACCCGAAAACACTGTTGCCGTGATCTTGGCAAGCGTTTTTGGGTGGCAGATCTGGCCAAGAGGAAAGAGAAAGTGAGTCTGTGGAGAAGGAGGAGAAGGGCGGGCAGCTCTGGAATGTGCATTTCCAGGGAGGAAAGCAAAAAAAAAAAACCAGTGTCCATTAATTGGGGTGGGGAGGGAGTTCTCAGAATGATGCAAGCAGTGTTGTAGTATTGTAGCCTACAGACACTGCTGACATAAACAGCATATCTTTGATATTAGTCTTCATAGTGTTAGAAAAAGTTTTTCTGTTAGAAAAAGTTACTGAGATTTTCCAAACTCCTTGGCAATTTGTATCAATTTGCCCTCAACGATACTCATGTAGATAGATATTTAATGATTACATTTTGTAATTCAGGATATAAGTCTATGCTGCACAATTTTCATATATAATTATTTAGATTCACAATGGAATAGAAAATTTATACCAGAATGTCAACAGGATTCCATACAATATTTGGTATATAAATCCTCTTAAGCCAGACATTCAACCACAGATTTAAATTACTTCAGTGAAAGAAAAACTTATAATAATGGAGCAAACATATCATATGTGTAAGAGAGACTAAACACACAGTGAGATGAAATAAATTATAAAGAAACATGAAGGCAGTATTAATTGGTAGGGTGGATATGCATCTTTCCAATGAGGCCATGGCAGGTAGGGGCCTCATGAGTTGACCTCAAGAGTTGAGGTCATGGCAGGTAGGGTGACAATGCAAGGCAGACAGAGCCACAAACATACATGATGGCCCCAGGATTTTCATGAGAAAAAAAGTGAAATAAAAAGTGAATTGTTATAGCAATCAAGGGGCTACCAAAAGGGGACTTGAGTAATTAATACATATCCTGGAAATACCAAACACAAAATAATAAACTAAAAAGTACAACTCTTCCAGTGCTTTCAGCAGTGTTTTGAGCAATTGAAATCCCATGTTGCACTGTATTTTAGAAGTTGGCAATGTTACTAATGCAATGCAAAATTAAACATCAAAACAACTGTTTCCCAAGTAATTATACCAGATTCATTGTACATTTAGAGCCTAACTATAATCAATAATTTGTTTACTTTTTATAAATGTATTTACCGTATATACTCGAGT
>WNWU01000125.1:1825381-1873309 GCA_012654045.1 Ptyas mucosa | reverse complement strand
TTTGCTTTGCGGAAGCTGGCGTCCGCAATGGAGAGCAAAATCCAGCTTCTCTCTGCTGTAAGTGCAGCATCAGGATTCCGCCTTTGTATATTTGCAGTGCAAGGCAGCCCTCCTCTTCTGCCGCTTGCGACTCGGAGTGGTAAATGGTGACTGGTCTGGGGAGCAGTCCTGATGCCGCACTTACAGGAGAGAGAAGAAGCTGGATTTTGCTTTGCGGAAGCTGGCGTCCGCAATGGAGAGCAAAATCCAGCTGCTCCCCGGACCAGTCACCATTTACCACTCCGAGTCGCAAGCGGCAGGAAAGGAGGGCTGCCTTGCGCCACTGGCTGGCACAAATATACCGAGGCGGAATGCTGTTGCCATGCAAATTAAAGTAGTGCTTCGCTCCCACAGCTTCCAGCCATCGCAAACGCCGCTTCTTCCTGCTTCTGCCGCTCCCTCCCCTCCGCCACAACAGCACCATTCATTTTGGATGGCGAGGGCTACGCTCTGTTTGCACCACCTGGGAGCCAAAAAGGGGCATGGGGGAGGGGCACCGCACACCCCCACACTCCATTTTGGCTTTAGCAAGCCTCCCTGCAACCCCGGGAACCAAAACGGTTGCAGGGAAAAAGGCATTTTTTTCGTGACTCGAATATAAGCCGAGGGGGGCTTTTTTCAGCCTGAAAAATGTGCTGAAAAACTCGGCTTATATTCGAGTATATACGGTATATAACTACATGTTTTCTTTATATTATCTAGTAGAATGTTACATTAGCAATATCTAATTATGTATACATGTAGCCCTCAACTTACAACAGTTCATTTAGTGATTGTTTGCCGTTTCAATGGCACCGAAAAAAGTGATTTACGACAGTTTTTCCACACTTATGACCAGTGCAGCATTCCCATGATCACATGATCAAAATTTAGATGCTTGGCAACTGATTCATGTTTGCCTTCATTCATGATTCATATTCATGACAGAAGCCATTTTCACTTAACAACCATGGTACAACCTTAACAACTGCAGTAATTCACTTAACAACTATGGCAAGAAAGGTTGTAAGCTATCTTGCTTAGCAACAGAAAGTTTGGGGTTCAAATGTGGTCGTAAGTCAAGGACTACTTGTATAGGCACTATATTTACAAAAATGCATACATATTTCCCTTGTTGGAGGAAAAAACCAACCACATAGAATTGATAGTGAGTTATATATACACTCAGTTGTGAATCTAGAGAGTAGAATCCTGTCTATTAAACTGCCCAAAGGATAAGAAAGAATAAGCATTTAGAAACAGTAAATGATTCAACCTATAATAATCTCTTGTTCATTTCTTTCTAGAATGTCAGTCATAGTTGAGGCTAAAGAGACAAAAGTAGAAATTAGGTCTAAACCTCTCTGCCACTATAACAACCATAGAAGACCCAGAAAAGTATGACTAACTGCTCCTTGCAAAAACAATTTCCTTTTTTTAATTGCTGCCCCCCCCACCATGCCTTAGCAAGTATATGGGGAAAGACTAAGCAAACGATGGCAGCAAAGAGTATCTGACATTATTTAATTTTGTTCAAAAATTTGAACAAAACTCTTTTTAAAAATTTCCCTTTTGAATTTTCCCCTAATTGGGCCTAATTAGAGCTCTTAGAATAAGAAATGAAAGCCCGGATATTCTTAGAGGAACCCCTGCTTAACTGCCTCCACTCCACAATTTGTTGCATAATGCTACAGAGGAAGTTACCAAGTACTTCTTACAAATACCATTTTGCGCACCTTCACAATCCTGATACAGTAAACCAGAGATTTCTGATTAACTACACTGGAAAAAGTATGAATACTGGTTTCTCCCCTCTAGATAGTGCCTTACTGTATAGTCATTTTCGCCCTATGCGGTCCAGAAAAACAAACGGTTACAACCAAATGGAGGCAGGATACTTTCCTGCAAAATAGCTCTCATATTGATTATGCAACAGAAAATTATTAAGCAGCTGCATTTCTGCCGGAGGTATATTTTCCGCTTTCCATGAGAAGGCAAATTAGCATTCAAAACTGTTGCTTGCTGAATAGGAAAAGATGTGTTGTATTGTGGCAGAATGCAAACATCCCTCTATAATTTAGAAGAAAGGATGTAAGAGTGCAAATACAAAGCCAATATCGATGAGGAACTATTGAGGGACAAGGAAAGAAAGGACTTTTTGTCGCTGTAAAACTTAATCTCAAATAATTTGGGTTTAGAGAGAAGCGATCGTACATAACTCGAGTGATATTCCACAGCCCGCCCACCACCTCACTCACAGCACCGCGCTCGAAGTCATTATAGAAGGGCTTGTCAAGCAGATGTCTCTCGCTCGTGCCGGCTAAGCCCACCAAGGTAAGGTAGATATAGTCGTCCGTCCCTGCGAACCACTGATTTCCCGTCGCCACTGTCACTAAGTAGGATGGCATGACTAGAGCTCAGTAGTAGTGCTCCACTTTGCAAATAAATTCACAATTTATGGAAGGATGGTGGTAATTCTATGGGCGGAACAAATTGGCAGTCACAACCAGCCATCTCGCTTTTCCCGCCCAGAAGGGGAGGGGAAGTAATGGTTGTCAAGGCGTAAAGCGCGTGTATTCTCATTTCTGAAATGAAATCTCGAAGTCTGATTAGGGTACCTCTAAATGATATTTATTTTGACAGTATAGTATAAAACGTATACCATAGAACAGATGGAATTTGCAGCAAAATACAATATCGTTGTCGCCTGCCTAAATCATGCTTAAGTAGTATGGAGCTAAATCAGATTTAATCTTCTTTAAATCTTCGTATTGTATCCTTGATATCCCCTTTTCAACTTTTTCTACTTGACTTAAACATTATGTGGCTTTACCAGTTTTTCAGTTGTAAAAATAACCAAAGATGCTAATACTTTCTTTTATCTGTAATTAAGTTTTCGCTAAAAATATCACTTGCTGCTTTTAATTGTTACTACAGTTTTAGAGCCTGAAAACTGCTTTTGTTTGCTATTAGGCAAAGTTACTTTAAAATAACTGAGGCAACCAATTCTTAATTAACTTTGCAGGAAGACAACAGAAGCAAATTAAATCAGTACTTGCAAATCAAATCGTATTTTAAATAGCTCTTAACTGTAGACAAGGACTCTTCCATGGTGAATGTGACTACAGTATCTTAAAGTACCTAAAAGTTCAAACTGAATAAAGACTAAATATTATAGTCATAGACCAGCTTATAAACAGAAAGAAAACAAAGTGTGAGATTGCAAATACCATAGCAAAAGTATTCTATAAAAATAGCGTGATCAAGATGTGTGAGATTTACCATAACTTAGCCACCTTAAGAGAAATAAACTACATTAATCATAATTAATAGCAACTGTAAATAAAATGAATCCAATGGCTCTGGAAATTTTAGTGCTATAGATGAGGTATTACTAAATGCAACTGGACATTTTTGTAGTAGTGGCAATATGAAAGAACATGAGATAGTATTTCAGAGATTCCTCCACTACAAGAACAGTGGGGGGGGGGGTTTGCAAATTGAATGCCCTATTGTTTCTCCTCAAATAAATTAATATTGGAAAAGATGGCTGGTTAATCAACTGTTAGGTCACAATGTCATACGAATACACTCATTTTGTGAGTGTTGCAAAGAATCTGACTTCATAAATACATGAAAAATATAATAGATGTTGTCTTTAATGTCTGATGAGTACTGTACTGCTTGTTTTTATTTTAAAGCAAGGCAACAGCCTGAATGCATGAATATATACAGTTGCAAGAAAAAGTATGTGAACCCCTTGGGATTATGTGGAGTTTTGCATGAATTGGTCATAAAATGTGCTCTGAACTTCATCTAAGTCACAACAATAAAAAAACACAGTCTGCTTAAAATAATACTACACAAACATTAGATGTTGCCATGATTTAATTGAACATAACATGTAAACATTCACAGTGCAGGGAGGAAAAAGTATGTGAGTCCCTAGCCTAATGACTTCTCCAAGAGCTAATTGGAGCCAGGAGTGAGCCAACCTTGACTCCAGTGTGATGATATTGGATGTGTTGCTGACAGCTGTCCTGCCCTTGAAAAACATACACCTGTTTTGGGTTTACTGGTTTCAAGAAGCACTATCTGATGTGAACCATGCCTCGCAGAAAAGAGCTCTCAGAAGACCTAAGATCAAGAATTGTTGACTTGCATTAAGCTGGAAAGGGTTACAAAAGTATCTCCAAAAGCCTTGATGTTCATGTGTCCACGGTAAGACAGTCTACAAATGGAGAAAGTTTAGCACTGTTGCTACTCTCCCTAGGCATGGTCGTCCTGTAAAAATGACTGCAAGAGCACAGCGCAGAATGCTTCATGAGGTAAAGAATCGTAGAGTGTCAGCTAAAGACCTACAGAAATCTCTGGCACATGCTAACATTTTTGTTGACATATCTACAATAAGGAAAACATTAAACAAGAATGGAGTACATGGGAGGACACCACGGAGGAAGCCATTGCTGTCCAAAAAAAATATTGCAGCACGTTTGAAGTTTGCAAAAGAGCACCTGGATGTTCCACAGCACTACTAGCAAAATATACTGTGGACAGATGAAACCAAAATTGAGTTGTTTGGGAAGAACACACAACACTATGTGTGGAGAAAAAAAGGCACAGCACACCAACATCAAAACCTCATCCCCACTGTAAAACATGGCGGAGGGAACATTGTGGTTTGGGGCTGCTTTGCTGCCTCAAGGCCTGGACGGATTGTTGTCATTGATTGGAAAATGAATTCTAGAGTTTATCAAGACATTTTGCAGGAAAACGTACAACCATCTGTCCACCAACTGAAGCTCCGCAGAGGATGGGTGATACAACAGGACAATGACCCAAAGCATACAACAAAAAATGGCTTCAACAGCACAGAATACGCCTTCTGGAGTGGCCCAGTCAGAGTCCTGACCTCAATCCGATTGAAATGCTGTGGCATGACCTTAAGAGAGCGATTCACACCAGACATCCCAAGAATATTGCTACACTGAAATAGTTTTGTGAAGAGGAGTGGTCCAAAATTACTCCAGATCGTTGTGCAGGTCTGATCTGCAACGACAGGAAACGTTTGGTTGAGGTTATTGCTGCCAAAGGAGAGTCAACCAGTTATTAAGTCCAAAGGTTCACATACTTTTTCCTCTCTGCACTGTGAATGTTTACGTTATGTTCAATTAAACCATGGCAACATCTAATGTTTGTGTAGTATTATTTTAAGCAGACTGTTTTTCTATTGTTGTGACTTAGATGAAGTTCAGAGCACATTTTATGACCAATTCATGCAAAACTCCACGTAATCCCAAGGGGTTCACATACTTTTTCTTGCAACTGTAATTATGAAATATATTCATTATATAAAACAATGTTTTGAAAATTAAGTCAGATGTATTTTCTATTATTCTAAATTCTTAAAGCCAGTTTCAGAAACAAATTAAATACCAACATAAAAGTACAGTCAAATTCTTTCTGATCTATCCTGGTAGTAAACTAACATATAAATCTCTTTTGTATTTCTCTTTTGCAAATCTAGACATGGCAAAAACCTTAACTGGTGGAAAGATGTAGAGCAGGGGTGTCAAACTCGCAGCCTGTGGGCTGGATGTGTCACGTGCTAGCTACGCCCACCCCTGGTTTAGCAAAAAGAAAAAATTAGCAATAACACTTAAATCTTATATACTGCTTCACAGTGCTTTTACAGCCCTCTCTAAGCGTTTAGTCAGCATATTGGGTCCTTATTTTACTCACCTTGGAAGGATGGAAGGCTGAGTCAACCTTGAGCCTGGTAGGATTTGAACTGCTAAATTGCAGGCAGCCAGCAAGCAGTAGTCTGCAGTACTGCACTCTAACCACTGCGCCAGCGAAGCTCTGGCAAATCGCAATACATCATGTGATGACATGAGTTTGACACCCCTGAAGTAGAACATGGGTATCCAACCTTTTGATTTGCCAAAGCCACAGTGAATGAAGAGAAAATATATAATATAATGTATATATATTGTATAATGTTAGAAGCTTATGATCTTGTGAGGTCACATTGCTAGTCATCCAGAGAGGCATAAGGCCCATCTGCTGCAGGTTGGATACAGCTGCTGTAGAAACTATTTAGCAAATGCTAAGAGAAAATAAGGCTGTGTAAAAAAAAGTGAACTTAAGAATGCTGCAAATATAACCCTTCTCTGAACAGGTGTAAATGCATGTAGAAACAAAGCAGACCTTAATGGGGATCATGTGAGCAATATATAGGTTCTCATATAAATATAGGTTTTCCTGTATGATTTTTTATTATTTTATATTTGATATATGGTAAAATATTTTAAATACTGGTCTTTGCCTGTAAGTAATTTCATATATAGAATCAAAACTTTAACAAAGGGGGGGGGGGATCAGAAATGTTGAAAATGCCCTTCAGACCAGGAGGCCCTAAGGCAGACCTGGGCATTTAATGACCCCCAGTCCACATCTGGCCTTTTGGCGGTCCTTGTCTGGCCCATATCAATTGGAAATTAGATATTAAATATAAACAAGCCTGCCACAGGGGCAGAAGCCAAGTTGACTCCATCTTTGCAGTCACTGTGCATTCCTTCAGTTGGCTGGTGGCAGTAGAAAAGTGAGAAGTGTTTTTCTATGCCTCCATAGTGCTTACACCTTGCAGCCTGACAAAGGGCAGTGGTCATCTTGTGAGGGGACCTGGGCTTTATCTCAATCAAAGCAGGAGCTTGTGCATGAGTAGGTGGAGCAGAGTCAAGAGCTATTGGTTTAGCCCTCCACAACACCCCAATTCATTGTGACCCCTTGGAAAAATTACTGTATTTTTCACACTATAAGACGCACTTTTCGTCCCAAAAAAGTGGATGGAAATGTCGTCTTATAGTGTGAATATTGCGGTGGGTGGGGGGCTGATGCAGCGGCAGTGTTCGCTGCTGCCTGTCATCCCTGCTGCCATTCGCTGCCGCCAGGGATCGCTGGAGCCTTTGCTCGGTGGTTGGATCAGCCTCCCGGAATACCCCCAATCAGCTTTCTAGGCAGCAGTGGCAATCCCCATCGTCTAGAACAGCTGATCAGTGGTATTCCTGGAGGCCAATCCAACTGCCAATCAGCTGCTTGGAAGCGAAGGCTCCAGTGTTCCCTAGCAATGGTGGCAGCTCAGCTCAGTTGACTGGTGGTGGGTGCAACAGAGCGGAGCCCTGACAAGCTAAGTGCTGGGGCTGCGATAACGTACTGAAGCTGACCAGGCTGTTTGCTGCAAGGACACTAGCCAGATGAATACTGGATGGATGCTGGGAGGCAGATTTTTTTCCCCCTCCTCTAAAGCTAATGTGTGTCTTATGGTCCGGTGCGTCTTATAGTGTGAAAAATATGGTAATTGCTCATCCCTGCCCTAAGGTGTATCTTAATTTATATCTGGTTCTGTGGTTCAATCATTTAAAAGCCAACCATCAGGAAATTAAAACAAGTTAGTGCTAAAAGTTAGAATAAGATGAGAAATTTGTAGTCCTTCAAATTCCTGAATTACTTCAGATAATTACTTTTACCACTGGCCATTCTGCCTGGATCTGCCAGGAGCTTTAATTCAGCTGTGTATGAAATGGAAAATATGTTTTGTCTCATTCTGGATATGTCTGATGTACCATTTCAGATTAGCCAGTGCAAGAGAAGCAGAACCCAGAATATTTTGGCTATTCCAGTTTCCAATAAAGCAAAAACCACAGAAAATGAATGGTGTTACAGGAAGAGCAGATCAAAGCTGTGTTGTTCTCTCTTCTCCAGGTGTTCTCAACACAACCTTGGCTTGTATTTAAAACAAAACTAGAAACATTTCTGAACCAGATGTTTGATACAACATAGGGAAAACTTCTACCTATACAACAATTCTTGTTTTGGAAGAACAAGAAACAGCTCAATAGAGAAGATCTATATGACCACAACAAATATACCATTACTATGTATGTAAATATCTTTTTTTAAGTAACAGATATCAAAATGTATTATCAGAGTTGTTTCAGTTTAGTATGCCTTATACAGATATCCAGCATCAATTTGTACATAAGGCAGTAGAGACATACACACAATATATAAAAACATACTGTTTTCAAGAACAACTTCTGTTTTTCTTTTAACAAACACTAACATGAAGAGATCTGGAGTTATTTTTTTCATTTTGTGCGGGTGGCAAAAGGATGCTTTGAATTTGGGGTGAAATGATATTGGCCAACACAACATATCTTCTTCATCAGGCAACCTTAACAAATGTAATCAGCTAGGTTTATATAGCAATTAGTTTGGATACAATTAATGAAATGTGGATTAGTAATAGCTGTATTGTATCACTGTAAATAAGCCTTGAAACACAGCAGGAAGAAAATTCTGGACAGGTTTATTTGTAGACAGAGCTGCCACAGCACTCCTAATCAGACCTAACTTACTGAGTTTTGGCAATTTTATTATATCATGATGTATCAGGTGAAAGATCACTGGAAATCCTGAGGAAAAAGTGCAGATTATTAATATACTTCAGTTCCAGACCTCTACTGATTTCTATCTCTAGAGTTGTTCTGGAATTGGCAACTTCTAAAAATAATACAACACCATCATCGAATGATAGGATTCAAAGGAGGTTCTAGTCCAACTGAATGCCCAGTACAGCAATCCTCATACAGGTAGTCTTTACTTAATTATGCTAATTAAGACCAGAAACTCATTAAACAATGTGGCCATTAATAAAAAAAACCCACATAACCACACTACCTAACAGTGGCAGTTTCAACAGCCCCATTTGCCCTGTGCAATATTTTCTTGAAGTATTATCCTCATTGTTACCTAAATTTCCAGTGGAAATCTGCATAAAACAAAACAAAAAGGAATCTTTTATATGAAATAGTAATAGATAGTAGAGTTCTTGCAATAAGAGCAGAATATGGTTAATTGGGAAACAGGTGCCTATCATTGAAAAACTCAAACTGATATCTTGAAAATATATACAAAGAAGACAGACCAGGAAACTAAATACGAGATTTACATCAAAAAGGTAATCCTCAATTTACCACCACAATTGAGCCTAAAATTTTCGTTGCTAAGCAAAACAGTTAAGTGAGTTGTACCCCATTTTATGACCTTTTTTGCCACAACTGGTAAGTGAACCATTACAGTTGTTAAGTGAATCATCTGCTTGTTATGTGACTCTGACTTCCCCATTGACTTTGCTTGTTGGAAGCCAGCTGGGAAGGTTACAAATGATCCCGGGACACTGCAACTGTCATAAATACATGCCAGTTGCCAAGCACCCAAATTCTGATCACATGGCCATCGAAATGCTACAATGGTTGTAAGTATGAAAACAGCTTATAAGTCATTTTTTTCAGTGCTGTTGTAACTTTGAACAGTTACAGTTAATGGTTGTAAGTTGAGGACTACCTGTACATTTATTTCAATGCTGACATGTGAATGGCAAGAGACACTTAACTTTGGAGCTTAAAATTCTTTCGCCTTGTCAGAATGAAGAAGTTATTTTGTTTATTCTGCAGAATTTCTATGACATTACTGGACTCATGGAATTGAATTTACTTGCAACTAGGCAAATTCCCAAAATAGATATGCATACCTTGTGGAGAGCATTATCATCACAGAATCTGTTCCATGGAAATTTATCTTTTGTAATACAGAAGTTGAAACAAACTTCTATGAAATAAGAGGGGTTAATTTTTCAAAATATTCAGTATATTCAAGCTCTCAGGAAGAAGCCTGTTCTTCTACTCTATTTTTGCAATGAGAGATATTCAGCTAGTCAATGATCTTACAGATTGAAACAACATTTGTGAGGGCACTTGGCAATTCAGTGTAAGATGAGAAAGGTCATATCTGAATTAAGCCACAGAGTAAACAAACCTTGGTGAATCTTGGTCATTCTTCCCTTCCCTTGCTTAGTCATGAGGAATTGTCCAAAAGCTTCTGCTTTTGAAACTGTATGCTTCAAAATAAAATCAAACCTGATTTGGTTCAGATGGTATGACAATCAAGTTAGTCAGAAATAAAAGCTGAAGTATTTCTCCAGCTGTACAGAAATAGGTCTAACAGTGGCTGCTGTAGCTCAGTCAGAACATACACAGCTTCAGTTTAGTATGATATTCAAATATTTATAATGAAATGAACTCAAATTATTTCCCAATTTCACTTACCAGTCATAGAAGCCAGATAAAGCAATATTTTATGCAGTTACTAAATTAACAGGGTAATGAGTCAAGAGATTTGACAATATAAAATTAGTATTGATTGGACAAACTAAAAAAAACAGTATGTTATCTACACACATACACACACACGTGCCACCCTTGAAACAGGAATTTCTCTTCGATTAACAAGGAATACCCAATAGAATACCCATTAGAATACCCTATTAGGGCTGCACTTATTTTAGTTTGTCTGTTAACAGTAGTGTTGAACAGTAGTAGGTGGATCAAATGAGGCTACTCCTATTTGTCAGTTGGAAAAATGTTTCGTTTTTCAAGCATTTAACTGCTACAAAAGAAAATAATTAGTCTCAGCAAGTTCTGACATTTGGAAATAGCAGCAATTCTCATTATAAGGAAATATCTAGGCAGATTCTAATATACATCCTGTGATATTAGCTACTTAATAGTGATATGCTTGCTATTATTAAATATCATTCTTGGAGGCCTATTAATCTATTACAGCCACCAGAACCGCACATAAACAATCAGCATAATAAAAAACACAGCAATAGCAGCAAGCTTGGCATAGGTGGAACGCATGTTCAGATATTTCGCATCCTGGCGGTATTTCTTGGACAAACTGGACAGATTATTTGCCTTGGAATCCAATGCTGTTTGGAGAAAAGATAGCATGCAAACAAAAATATTATATTCATGAAATGTCAACATTATTTATAAGACAGTAGACCTAGTTCCAACCTCTATCCAGTTTAAGACTGACTTTAGTCTGACATATGATTCAATCTTTCTCACTGAAAAGCTTGCTGGATGTTACAGGTTTCCCTCAAACACGTAGGAAGTTTTGTCTTTGATAATCAACATTTTATATTTAGATTAGGGACAATGAATTAAAATTATTGTAAACCACAAAAGAGAATTTCATGGAAGTCAAATTATTTCATTTCCCCTAGCAGTTATAAAACCTTTTGAAAAAATTCTATGGAAGGCTAGCGAACTTTCATAAACAATGGGATGAGGCACTGAGTTTGCAGAAAGGAAGTTTCTTATTCCCTCTTCTCCCCATCAACTACCCCCAATCTTTATAAGAAGTTTTTTGGGATCACAGGTAGTGCAGGGAGAATGAAAGAGAATGAAAAAAGTGTATTAAATTAATTTAGAAGACATACTACATGTCAAATTTATGCAGCCATTTCACAAATAAGTGACTCTTATAATAAAAAGCCTATAAGGTTAAAAACGTTTTTGTGTATGTGCCTTCATTCAACAATATCTTTTTTTAGAAATACAAGTGTCTTTTGATATAATTTGGTAAATTGACTAAGAAACTGAGACTTTATCCAGCAAAATATTTAATTCAGAAGCTGCTACCATTAAGAATAATTACAATTCAGAAAAATTAACTTCCATAAACATCTTTGGATTATGGTATACAGTAGTTTTTATCTGCATAAACTATTAGTTTTTGTATTACAAAGTGTGTTTATCAATTCTTATTACATATACAGTGGATATAAAACAAATCTGTTAAAATGCCATGTTTTTGAGATATAAAAAAAACAGACTAAGATCAATCACTTCAGAATATTTTCCTCCTTTAATATTTAAGCTATACGATTCAATCAAAAAGCAAACTGAAAATCTTTTAGGTGGAAAAAGTAACAATAAAAATGTTCCATAACATTGTTGCATAAGTGTGCACACCCTTAAACTAATACTTTGTTAAAACACTTTTTGATTTTATGACTACGTTCAGTCTTTTATGACTGCATTCAGGGGTAAAAGCCTATCAGTAAGGCACATCTTACTTTGGGAAACTATGTCCTCTCTTCTCTGCAAAAGCATTCGAAATCTGTCAGATTGCAAGGGCATCTTCTGTGTACAACCAAGTAACCCCACTGTCAACTGCCCCATTGGTAAATGCAGCAAAAGAAACTCCTGGAACATTGTTTTTCCAAGAGTATAACTTTACTGGCAATTCCACAATAGGCACAGAAGCAGCAAAGCCAGTTCTGAAGTTTTTGTATGAAAAACAAGATAGTTAAAATCCATTTTGTTCCCCTGGGTTACCCGCAGTCCTTAGTCCACCAATAAATTACACTCATTTTGTTTTGGGAACAGTCTGCACGCCTCACAGTGTTCGACCTTGGTTCTCAGGTTACAGATAGTGCATCTGCATTCTTCAATTCTCTCCCAAACCACTTGTACATTTTTTTAAAAATTTGATTTATATGCTGCCCTTCTCCCCTCCCCCCTCCCTGGTTTCCATTGCCTAATTGCAAGCAGGGGTGCATAGTGAGTCAGCCATGACACCCACAGATTTTCCATTGGATTCAGGTTCGGACTCTAGATAGGTCAGTCCAAAACTTCTATCGTCTTCTGGTGAAGACATTCTTTTGTTTGGAGGTCTGCTTTGGGTCATCATGCTGAAAGGTTACATTCACGTTCAGCATTTTAGCAGAGGCGTAAAAGTTTTGTGCCAAAATTGACTGATATTTGAAACTGTTCATAATTCCCTCCACATTGACTGAAGTTCCAATTCTAGCTGAAGAAAAGCAGTCCCAGGGCATAATGCTGCCACCACCACCGTGCTTCACTGTGGGTACAGTGTACTTTTGGTGATGTGCCTTGTTATTTTTGTACCACACCATTTGGAAGTATGGCCAGAAAGTACAACCTTGGGCTCATCTTCCCAGTATGACATGCTTTTGTCATACTTTATGTACGTTTTTGCAAACTGGCTTGGATGTTTTTCTTTGTTAAGAAAAGCCTTCAGTCTTGCCACCGTATCCCACGGCCCAGACATATGAAGAATATGAGAGACTGTTTTCACCTGTAGTACACAACCAGCATTTGTCAGAAATTCCTGCAGCTCCTTTAATGTTGCTGCATGCGCCTCTTGACAGCCTCTCAATTCTTGGTAATTTCATTTTTGTGCCATATTTTCTCTACTTATTGATGACTGTCTTCACTGTGTTCCATGGTATATCCAATACCTTGGAAATATTTTGTACTCCTCTCCTGACTGTTTCCAACAATGAGATCCCCTTGATGCCTTTTAAGCTCTTTTCTTTGCAGATCATGGCTTTTGCTGTAAGAGGCGACTGAGTAAATGTCAAAAAAATCCTACAACAGCTGAACTTTATATGTGCTTGATCAGTCACTTTGAAGGTAGATATGTACTATTTAATGTCAGTCTGAATGTTATTGGTTAATTCTGAACATAGCCACATCCCCACTTATAAAGAGGATGTGCACTATTATGCATGTTATTGTAACTTTTTTATTGTTCTTTTTTTCCAAGAGATTTCAGTTTTTATATCCACTACAGTACAGTAGGATACCAGACTAAACATTGGATTCATTACTGAAAGTTTGGAACAGAAATGTTATCAGCCAACTGCAACAAAATTCATAATTAACCTTCTGTGCTTCCCCAAAAATAAGACCCCATCTTATATTTTTTGAACCCTAAAATAAGCACTTGGCCTTATTGCCATGCTCTCAAAAGCCCAATTGGGCTTATTATCAGGGGATGTCTTCTTTTGGGGAAAACAGGGTATTATTGAGGCACATGTTCTGCCTTCCCATGCTTTATCAGCCTATGTAAAGTAGGACAACTTTTGTTCTAAATATTTTATAATTTAAAATTGACACTGGAGAGAATATCACACCAGTTGATTAATGCAAGTAACATTAAGCATAAATGATCAAAAGAAATTACATGTATTTAGAATAATAAAGAGTAGAAATAGCGTAGAATCACAGGGCTGGAAGGTACCTTGATGGTCTTCTAGTCCACCCCCTACCCAAGGGAACAGACCTAATTACATCCCAAACAAATGACTATACCAGAGGTTCCCAATCGTTTTCGGTTCGCGGCTCCCATAGCAATCCGACTTGCAACTGCGCGGCTCCCATAGCAATCCGACTTGCAACTGCGCATGCACATTAGACGTTTCAGAAATGGCGCATCAGTGTTAGACCCAGCGGGCGGAATATTTCGCGGCGCCCTTATGACGATAGCGCGGCTCCCCAGGGAGCCGCGGCGCACAGTTTGGGAACCACTGGACTATACAATCTTTTCTTGAAGATCTCTAGCGATAGAATAGCCACAACTCCAGGAAGTAAACTATAAGCTGCTTTATTAGGGTGATCATAAAAATTTAATAAAAATTTAATAGATAAGCTTTTCCATTGCCTAGTATTTCTTATTGTCAGGAAATTTATCCTTAGTTTCAGATTGGATCTCTCTTTAACAAGCTTCCATCTATTACTTCCTGTCCTGCCCTCAGGTGCTTTGGAGAATGTCAAACCCCACATCTCTGAGACTGCTCAAGCACTGGAAAACAACTATCATGTCACCTCTAATCTTATTCTTAATTAGGCTATAGACATACTTAGTTCCCTTAACTGTTCTTTGCATGAGTTAGCCTCCAGTCCCCTAATCATCTTTGTTATCCTTCCCTGCACTCTTTCTATGGCTTCAGCATCTTTTTTTGTATTGTGGTGAACAGAATTGGATGCGATATTTCAAGTGTGGCCTCATTAGTTCAGTATAGAGCTGTACAATCATTTCTTGTGATATTAATACTAACCTTCTGTTGATGCAGCCCAGAACTGCATTGACTTTTTTTAGCAGCTGCTACATGTCTGGTTCATATTTAAGTGATGGTCCACTAGGACATCACAATCCCTCTTGCAGTTACTATTGTTGAGCCAGTTACCACTATAGCTGTGCACTTGCTTTTTCCTACCTAAATGCAGGATCTTGCTTTTCTCTCCACTGAATTGCATTTTGTTGGCTAGGACCAATAATGCTCAAATCTGCTCCTTTTGAATCATGAGTCTGCCTCTCAAGCTGTTGGCAATTCCCCCCCATTTTTTAAAAAAATTTGATTTATATGCTGCCCTTCTCCGGAGACTCAGGGCGGCTTACAATGCCCTAAGCAATAGCCTTCATACTTTTGTATATTTATACAAAGTCAGCTTATTGCCCCCACATACTGGGTCCTCATTTAACCTACCTTAGAAAGGATGGAAGGCTGAGTCAACCTTGAGCGTTGGTGAGATTCGAACCTGCAATAATTGCAGGCAGCTGATGTTAATAACAGGGCTTTAGACCACTGTACTATCCAAGGCTCTTTTGGTTTTATCCTTCTGTTATCTCATCTAGATAAATACTGATATAGTGAAAAGGAATGGGCCCAATAACAGAACCTTGAGGTACCCCACTGCATGCTTCCCTCCATGTGGATGTAGTGGATGTAGTTCCATTAAGGACTACACTCTGGATGCAATTGGTCGCCCAACTGCAAATCCATCTGTTGGTACTACTATTCTACATGATGGTAGGAATCTACGCTTTCAGAATTATTTCCAGTTTGAGAAAGATTTTTAACCAAATTAACTGGTGGACATTTCCTCATGAAGGTTTTCCTCAGACTCAGAAATAATGGTTAGGAAAAAAACAAAAATTGTTTGCTCTCTGTTATGTAAGCAGAAACTGTTTCCCCTATGCCAATTATTTGTCCATAAGTCAAATAAAATGATAGAACAAAGCAATAACAGACACCTGCTGCTCTGTCTGGTTTCATTCTTCAGCTAACATCAGTTTCCAATTAGACAAGATAATTGCTTAATTGCTTAATCACTGACTAAAACAGATAGGTAGTGAACAAGTAGAAGAAGGGCATGAACCGGTAAGATGAGTGGATTTCTATTAGGAAATATATATATTCTTAATTTTCTTATTGTCTTCTCTAGCAAAAAGAAAGGTGCAAGGAGGGTAATTAGAAAGCGCAACAGATTAAGTTACATAATTTTAGTTGCCAAAGAATAAACTATTCTACCACAGACAAAAAAATAATGCTAAGGAAAGAATGAAAACCACCAGAGGGGCCTGAAATGTCTTTAACAGATGGACACTGAGAATTAGGCAGCAGAGCAGCATCTTTTCCTGTTTCCTATGATCTGATTATGGGCTTTGCCATTTTGTTGACTATTTCCAATTAAGCAGTGGTTCCTACCTGCCTTTGCCTGCTTTTTATTTCTCTCAAAAAAAATAATTGACAAGGTACAACATTTCTCAAACTGTTTCAAGCTGGAATGAACAAATGGATGAATTAAAAAATACTATTCAATAAGCAGTGCTATTGATGTATACTTATTATACATTGCCCTGATTACTCAGCATGAAGTGGTGGCATTGAAACTCAAGATTACACATGATTTAAAACTTCTCACAAAAATTATAATTTTCTTTTTTGAACAGAGTATTGGCCATATCTTATACAATTTATCAAATTCAAAAAAAAAGATGTGGGTGAATGGGGGGGACCAATAAAACTTGATTTTTAAAAAAAATTATAATTTTCCCCATCTGCTGGTTTGTTGATTTTTACAAAATAGAATATAAATTTGCATGCTATGTACATGCAAAGTACATGCTATTAAAATACAAACAAAAATTTTAAAAGTCTTCATATGGTATCCAAAACAGCAGAGTAATTGCACGTTCCATTGTTGTTTTTCTCAGTATGAATCTAAGCCTCTTGAGGATTAGAATGGTCCTTCATTATCTACAGGAAGTATTTTATGCAAAGTAGTTTGCCAGTTTTATTCTGCAATCATATATTTAAACATCTCCCAAAATGGGCAATATTTTGCAAACTCTGTTCTGTGAAACCCTAGAGCCTTGATGGTGAACCTATGGCACACGTGTCACAGGTAGCACGTGTAGTCATATCGGTGGGCACGCGAGCTCAGCTCCTGTGCGCATGAGCCCGCTGGCCAGCTGTTTTTTGGGCCTTCTGGGCCCACCAGAAGTAGGTAAACAGGCCATTTCCTGCCTCCAGAGGGCCTCGGGGGGGGGGCTGCTTTCGCCCTCCTCAGATTCCTAGAAAGGCTCTGGAGGCTGGGGAGAGCAAAAAACGGGCCTGTGCCATCGCGTGCCAGGAGTGAGGGGAGCAAGGGGGGGTCACGCACACATGGGGGCAGGGCACATAGAATTCTGGGTATGGGCACACACATGTGACCCCTCCCCCCCGCTCCTGGCACGCAATGGCAAAAAAGTTAGCCATCACTGCCCTAGAGTTACACAATAGTATGACGGGTTAGGGTAATGGGATCTATAATAGCAAGGTAGAGCACAAAAAAAATTTACAGAACAAGATCTATAGCCTGAAAAAAATTGAAAACATCTGGTTTATGGATCCCTGTACCTGAAAGGGTTTCACCTCGTTGTAAGACTTCTTCAATGTTGGCTACCATGATTCTTTGTACATCTTGTAACTCTGTATTAATAGACCCAAGATTTCTTCTTGCACGACTATCTATATACAGCTTCTTGGTTTTCTGAATATAAGTATCTGGAATAAAAAGTAATTGTTCATGTAAGAGTATTCTCTTTCCAAATTCTAAATCTTTTTGTATTCTCAAATCATGCCGTACAGAGAAGTTATTGCAAGGAATGGAAAAAAAAGTGGGTGGAGGAGAAAGATTAATTAACCGCTCTAGGAAAAAGTATAATGAACCCCTTGTCTGTTAATTTCCCTAGCAGGGTTCCGTAACTATACTGATAGCAAATATAGTCATTATCCTTATCCTATATTCAATGTAAATTACCTATCTCTTGTTTAGTAAAATAAACAAGATAAAACTTCTCAAGTACAGATAGTCCTTGTTTAATGAACACTCATACAGTAACTGAAATTATGATAGCACTGAATGAGGAGACTTATGACCAGTCCTTGTTGTAACAGCGGTCACATGATCATGATTCAGATATTCAGCAATTAGCTCAGTTATGATAGCTGCAGCTTATCTGCAGTTACATGATCACCATTTGTACCCTTTGCTGTCAGTTTCCAACAAGCAAGGTCAATGAGGAAGCCATCAGGTCACAAATAGTGATCATGTGACATCATTCTTAACAGTCATGCAGGATTCGCATAACAATGTCGATCTGAACTGTCACAACTGCTGCCATAAGTCATGTGACAATATGTGACATTGCTCATTATAACCACACTGCTTAACAAGAGTTACTGCAGTTTCAATTACTGTTAAGTGAGGACTACCATACTGCAATTAAATGTAGTCTAATAAGGCAAAACATATAGGTGACATAGGAAATAGCCCTGAAGGATAGGAGGAAGAACTGCTATCAAGGCAACAATCAGGCAAGTAGGGCCTGAGTCCCTTCCAAGAAATTAGTTTGAGTAAATGTCTCAGATCCCTCCCTAGCTCACACTAATAAAAGTGAGGGAGGGGAGAAGCACATTTAGAACTGCAAGATTGCATTACTGTAACTATTATTATTTAAAAAGTTCTAACTTACCGTATATACTCGCGTATAAGCCGAGTTTTTCAGCCCGTTTTTCAGGCTGAAAAACGCCCCCTCGGCTTATACCCGGGTCACGGGAAAAAATGACTTTTTCCCTGCAACCGTTTTGGCTCCTGCGGTTGCAGGGATGCTTGCTAAAGCCAAAATGGGGTGGGGGGTGCGGTGCCCCTCCCCTGCCCCTTTTTGGCTATTAGGGGTTGCAGGGAGGTGTAAAATCAGCATGGTCCGGGGATGCGCCCACCCCTCCATCCGCTGCCCACTACATTTGTACACAGACCACCTCCACTGCCAGGCCGGGACCCTCTTCCCATGTGCACTATTTTTTTCTTTTTTCGGGGAGCCTCCCCATTTCCTCGGGCGCGGAGGCCCGCTTGCAGCTTGGCTAGCCGGCCAGCTGAGGGGCCGGGAAAAGAGGAGGGGGCTTCCCCGGAGGCGTGCGGGCTCCACCTCAGCTCCGTGCCACCCTGCCGAAGGCTCGCCTGGATCAGGGAGGCAGTGTGAAGAAGCAGCAGCCGCACCATGGCGGGGCTGATCTGAAGCGGCAGCGAGGGAGGAGGGGGAGCGCTCTGCCCATCCCTGGTGGAGCTGGGCTGGGCAGGGCTGGTGCTGCGCGTCATGGGACTCCTTCCCAGCTGAGCCCGCGCGATCACTCAGGCACCAGAGCCCGGTGCGCGGGGTTGGGGAGGGCCGGGCGCTTTTGTACTTTTCCCCTCGCTCGCTCGCTTGCCCGACTCTACCTTTCCCGTCCTTCTTCCGGGGTGGCTGGCAAGCTGGAGCATGGCTGCTGCTCCCACGATCAGGGGAGATCCAAAGGGAGAGGGAGCGCCCATCTTCCGCTGGAGAATGTGTGGGTGCTCCCGAGGCAAGGGAATCGGTGGGGCGGCTGGAGGGCGCGAGGCTGGGGTGGTGCTTAAATGTGCAGGCGCTACCTGGAAGGTGGATCTGTCTCCAAAGCACTGCCAGCACGAGCGCTTTGGAGACAGATCCACCTTCCAGGGATGGGCTGGAGGAGGGTATGCAGAGTGCTCTCCCTCCTCCCTTGCTTCTGGGGAAGCCTCCTCCTCTTTTCCCGGCCCCTCAGCCGGCTGGCTAGTCAAGCTGCAAGCGCGCCTCCGCGCCCGAGGAAATGGGGAGGTGGGGAGGGCCGGTGCTTTTGCCCCTCACTTGTTTGCTCGCCCTGCACCTTCTCTGCTGCTACCTGGAGGGTGGATCTGTCTCCAAAGCGCTCGCGCTGGCAGCACTTTGGAGACAGATCCACCTTCCAGGTAGTGCCTGCACATTTACGCGCCACCCCAGCCTCGCCTTCTCTGGTTTAATATTGAGCCTAGGCAAACTATTAGAAGCGCGTTATACGGTAAAGAAAGCCGTCAACTCGGATTAAGTGTGTGTGTGTGTGTGCAATTTACAGGTGAACAGATTTGATTCTCGAAACGATCCCAAACGCCAGTTTGCTCAGGGACCAAGTCCTGCCTGGCAGGGTCGCGTGTAAGAGATTGCCGGCTGAATGAGTAGGGTGTGTGTTTTAAACCAGAGAAGGCAAGATCCGCTGGGAAGGTTTACGATGGAACGGGGCGAGGAGGACTTGGAGAAGCTTCTTGACCACCCCTCCTCCTCCTACTAATGGGGGGCGAACCGATCTACTAATGGGCGAAGCGATCGGAGTCTTTTGAAGGTTGGGGAGAGCGCTGGCGACTCGTTTGTTTGGGCAGCGGCGGCTCAGGGGGGTTAGAGGAATTGAAGGCATGATGGCCAAGTCAAGGTGAGGCAGGAGGATCCATCACCAAGCTAAAACGGACTCTTAAAAGCCTGTTTTCGCTGTGTCCGGAACCTGCCCAGGGAGCAGGTTCCTTTAACCCCCCCGAGACACCCAACCTGCTCGCTGGGCAGGTTCCGGACACAGCGAAAGCAGGCTTTTAAGAGTCCGTTTTAGCTTGGCGATGGATCCTCCTGCCTCGCCCTCTCCAGCTTCTCCTGCGGTGGCCGAGGCTCCTCCTGCCCGGTTTTGGGACCCGCAAGCCGCGTCTCCCCTTCCCTCCCTCCCGCCTGCCTGCAGCTCCGAGGCTACAAGAAGCGTTCCATTCTGAGGGGTTTCTTCGCACCCATACCTCGAATTGGAACAGTTCAGCCGGGGGAGGGAAGCGGGGAGCCTAGGCAAGGGGGGGGACCTGCACCCCTCTCCCTCTCCCACCTCGGAAAGGAACGCTTTGGGCAGGCTCGGGGCGACCGGAGCAGCCTTGCCTGCCTGTGGGGGGAAGGAAAGAGGAAGGGGCTGCGGGACGAGGGACGGCGCAGGGAGGCTTGGAGAGCAAAAGCTGCTTCCCGGACGCTTCTTCCCGCTTCTGCCACCCCCTCTTTTAAAAGCGAAAATGAGAGAGAGAGAGAGAGAGAGAGAGAGAGAGAGAGAGAGAGAGAGAGAATCAGAATCAGAATGAGACAGAGAGAGAAAGAGACAAAGAATGAAAAGGAAAGACAGAATGAAAGAGAGACTGGGAGAAAGAGAAAATCAGAGAGTGAGTGAGAGAGAGCATGAGAGACAGAAAGAGAATGAAAGAGAGAGAAAGAGAAAATGAGAGAGAGAGAAAGAGAGAATCAGAATGACAGAGAGAGAAAGAGACAAAGAATGAAAAGGAGAGAAAGTCAGAATGAAAGAGAATGAGAGAAAGAGAAAGAGAGAATCAGAGAGAGAGTGAGAGCATGAGAGACAGAAAGAGAGAGAATGAAAGAGAGAGAAAGAGAAAACGAGAGAGAAAGAATGAGAGAGAAAGGGGGAGAGAGAAAGAATGAGGAAGAGTGGGAGTGACAAGATAGGGCAAAAACGTAAAATGTGAGGACTGTCGTAAGTTTGAGGACTGGTCACAAGTGCGAGGACCAGTCAAAAATAACTTTTTCAGCCCTCTGAGTAGTCCATATGCGCAAAAGGACTACCCAGAGGGCTGAAAAAAGTGATTTCTGACAGGTCCTCGCACTTTTGACCGGTCTTCGCACTTATGACCAGTCTTTTTTTATTTTGAAATTTACCAGTAGCTGCTGCATTTCCCACCCCCGGCTTATACGCGAGTCAACAAGTTTTCCCAGTTTTGGGGGGTAAAATTGGAGGGGTCGGCTTATATGCGGGTCGGCTTATACACGAGTATATACGGTATATAGCATTGGTTTCTTAGTTTGGTCTGACAGAACAATATAAGATGTGGAATATTTTAAATAATATTCACTGTTTATTGTGATATATTATTCTATCCCTTTGAATCTTTTCATGTATATGCCACACAATTTTTTTATCGCATCAGTTGAAGGAGTAATCAGAGAATAATTTAGATATGCAATTCAGAATGCTTTAGTAACCTGCTAAAAGAAAGAAGTGGAATAAGCTGATGAGGAAGGGGCATTAAGATTACTAAAGTGCTGACCCTGGATTATCCTTAAATCATTAATCTCAAGAAATAAATCTCACCAAATTCAATGAAAGAATAGGGTCTGGACACCGTTGGCACCTTTTTTCCATGTTGTTCATCAAATTCTGAGTGCAAATCTTCCAGGTATGCAAACGCCATTTTTTTGGGAAAAGCAGCTTCACATAGTATCAGATAACAAACTCCTTTTTCAATAATGTAACTGTAAAGGAGGATATAAGCCAATTGTTAGCCTGGACGAAAAATGAACCCCTACCTTAGACTATTGATTTCAGTGGCCATATTGCAAACAACATTCCAATCTATATTACAAGACACAAATTATATTTAGTCTTAAATTATACTTATTTCAGAGTTCTACTGCATTTTAGACAAGGATAATGATGAGGAAAGCTCACACCTATGCTTCATCATGCTTGCCATCTTTAACTTTTTTGTTTTATTGATTTTATTCAATAGTTTACCCTTGAAGAGCATTTGGAAGCTTCAACTAATGTAGAATGTGTCGGCACAGAGTGTCTTTGGGGCCCATAATACATCACTGTTCCATGAGCCACACTGGTTGCTGGTTTGCCAAAGATGCATTTCAAAGTGTTGGTTATTACCTATAAAGCCCTGCATATCATGGGTCCAGGTTTCTTGACAACCATCTCACTCCTATGATAGGTCTGCCCCACCCATGCTGGCAGAGGAGGCATGCTGCCCACTCCACCCATGTTGTCAGTCAAGAAATTCCAGCTGGCAGGGTCCAGGAAAAGAGCCTTCTTGAGTGTGGCCCTGGCCTTTGGGAACATCTTGTCCCCTGAGGGGAGATTGGTTTCCACCGTCCTGGTTTTCTGAAAGAGCTTGAAGATCTGTCTCTGTCAGTTGGCTTGGGGGAATATCACACTATAAGTGATTGATCAAATAATAGCAGCTCCCTCTTCTCCCCCTTATGTTCTGTTCCTTTCCTCCCCATCCTTTAGTTTTAGTTATAATCTATATATATTGTGTACACACACACACACACACATATATATATAAGAATTTTTTTGAATGTTGTAAGCTGCCCAGCATCATCTTGCAGTGAGATGGAGGGCAAACAAATTTAATATTAAAAATATTAAATATTATTGTAATTTATTCTTTTGATTATCAGTGACCCAGAATTGTTGAGTCAGGTAGCATCACGTTTAATAAATTATTACATCTTTAACTTTACTCTTGATGTTCTCCTTCTATACCTCAGCAAAAAAATGTAAAATATTTTGTAATATATTTCTAAATTGGCTCCAATTTTTAAAACGCAGAGAAAGAAGTGGAGAACAATTTATCTCAAATTTGATAAGATGCAGCACAAAGTCCACTTAAAAGCTTACACTATGGTGATGTAAGCAGCTAAAGATTACATGTTTATAATCAAAGAAATGTGCAATGCTTCAGCTTAGAAACATAGAAAGGCAAAGTCAGAAAAGGCTACCAAGAAAGCCAAATCCAGCAAGGTTTTCTTTAAATATGTCAATAGCAAGATGACAAATGGGTGGTGGGTTCACTGCCTATTTCAGATGGAGACATTTTTAATAAATTGCGATGAAAAAAGCAAAAGAACTCAACCCCTACTTTGTTACTATTTTGATACCCAAAGGAAATTGTTATTTCAGTAGCACAAATTGCAAACAGAAATATGGGGAGAAAAAATGTAGGAAACTAATATAATATGGGGAATTCATGACTTGGAAATGCTACTTCTGAAAATGACTTGAACTCACTGACAAGCTGAAGATGACTCAGCAGTGTAAACATAGCAGGTAGAAAGGCTAATGCAATTTCTGGCTGCCTTAGAAACAACATTGTCTCAAAGAAATACCTTCTTTCTCTCTACTCGGCTCTAGTGGATTTTTCTGAAGTAGTGTGTATGATTCTGGGCATCACATTTCTAAAAGGATATTGACAAGTTACAATGGATTCAGAGGACAACATTATAGGCTGATGGAACTTAGGATGTTCAGAAAAGAAGATTTAGGTGAGACATGATAAGCATGATCAGGTACATAAAGGAAAACTACTGGAACTATTTTCCTAAAAACAAACCAAGAATAAAGAAAATGAATTATAATTGCCTGAATTTTATTTAGGAGAGCTAAACTGGTGTAGAGTTAAGGCTAGAAACTGGGACCCTATGAGTTCTAGTTCTGCTTTAGCAAAAGCCAGTTGGGTGACATTGGCCTAATACTTTCTCCCAACAAACCAATTCTGAAAACCTTGAAAGGAAACTGCAGGGACTTGTTCAGGCAGTCACCAGCGAATCAGACAGAATTGAACAAAATAAAAATAATTCACTTAAACCCAAGGAAATATTTCCTAATGGAAATCTATACAAAAATGGAATGTTCTACTATAAAGTTGTGGGTTTTACAATCCCTTTTTAAGATCAACGATTCAAAAGATTTTTAAGAAAAACTGTGGACATATGGTTTAGTAGGTTTTTCTGTACATTGCAGAGGATTGGACTAAATGATTCTTACAATCCATTCCAGGCCTAGAATTCCATAATTCTATGAACCTGTTGAGTTCTTCCAAACTGAGGAACTGACTCACATCCCTGAATGCTCCTTCAAGAATCCAGGACCCTCTGAGTCTTACTATAATGCTTTTAATTAGTTTCTTAGATATAACAATTAGGCCTTTCTAAATCTCATTTGGAGGGAAGAGTGCCCAATAATTCCTACATAGTTACTTGGATCAATATTTATTTGTAGTAACAGGATATTGTCGAGCATTATGTCCCATTATTAGCTTGATACAACCTAATAATGGGACATTATTAGTTTGCTATTTATACTTACTGAAAAGTCATTGGTCCAGCTTCTAAGGTGCATCTGGTAGGAGACTGTTCATTGAGCTTCCGAAACAATTGCTTGGCCTGGCTCTGATACTGCTGCAAATCTCTCCCCGACTATAATAAAAAAAACAATTCCCCCCCCAAAAAAATCTCCAACATGCTTCAACAAATTTAGTCCAATTATAGGGAATGATTAGAAAACAATCAGAACAAAACTTATATCTTATAGCATTTTAAAACAAAAATTTGTGGGCTATTGTCCACTTTATTAAATCAACTAGGTATATATCTGCTGATTCCTGTTCTCCAGTAGCAGGTTAAATAAAGAGAAAATCCCTAACTGTATGATCCATTTTCTTCTAAGTGGGAGTGGGGTAGAATGAACTCAATTTAAATTGGGACTCATTATCTAATGCTAAACATTAGAAGACTCCAAGGTACTTAATTTTGCTATACACTCCAGTAACTATACTAGCAAAACTCACGTTATTTCTAGGCTAGACAACAAGCATTTCGTAGTAAAGAAAAATTAACCTTGTGTAACCAAATTGTTTTACTGCTAAATATCTTTCAATTTCAATGCTAGCATTTAGCGAGTGCACTTTAAATGCTTAGCCCGCATTGTATATATTACTTAATCAGAAATTAAATCCTGAGTAGAAAGGAAGGGAAAAAACCCCACAGTATCTCACACTCACCTGTTCATCCTCCTGCATAGAAGCCGCTAAAGGAAGCCCATCAGCCACCCGCGCAATCATCGTTAGAAGCACCATCTTCTTGGACGATCAATACCTACGGATTCAGAATCCTACTCGCTCAAGACTAACTATACTGAGCTGGCCGGAAGCTGCAAAACCAAGTTCCGGATCCCTAATAACTCTCTCGCCTGTTTCCTGTGCAATCATATTGCCGGTCGAGAGTGGAGGTCCCCAACTTTTTGGTTCCGGTAAAAATGACAAACATTTTTTTTGTACCTCTCAGAAGAAGAGAGGGCCAGCAAGGATCTTAAGCTAGAAGGCCTAAGTGTCATTCGTTTTGGCGATGGCAGTTCCACAAGAGTAGTGCGGGCGTTCTAAGGACCTCCCCACTTAGAGGGGGACATCGAGCAATATGCTACCGATGCGCCAATGAACGGCTTTCGAGACCGATGGCTCGAGCTCCAGCTGCATCCCTCTAGCACAATGCCAAACGAGGTTGTCCTCACACCTTGTCTCCTTATATTCCTCAGAGCTCCTTTTCATCTGTTTCATCTTTTAAAATGCTATAAGCTCTATTTTAACAAAAGAAGCATAATTTGCACACTGTAGACGTGACAATTACATAATAATATTTTACATACAAGCCTTTTGTGAGCAACAGCTGTAAGAAGGAGTTTTAACTCTCTCTGCTATTTCTAGGGCAGATTTTTTAAAAACATGATTGCTTCTTCGCCATCAGGAGAAGCTGCTATGAACGTGAATAAAGCCAATGCAGTCATAGGCTGCGTCAACAGAGACAATAGTATCAAGATTAGGTGAAGTGTTAATACTGTTTTATACTGCATTGGTTAAGACTACACTTGTAATACTGCATCCAATTTTGGTTACCACAGTACAAAAAAGCTGTAGAGGTTTAGGGTGTTTAGACATGGATCCTTGGCTGTGCCTCCTTTGCCCATAGTCACCCACCTCAGCCCATTTACAGCCAGCTTTCCTCCTCGCTGGTCCTCCCCCAGCCATTCTCCACAGCCAATGGGCCCCTGGCCCTTTGTCTCTGCCCATTCACCCAAACACTGTTTGACCTGGGCCTTTGGCTGCACAGGACAAATAGCCACCAGGCAATTGGGTGACAGGCAGAAGCAATGGTGCTGCAGGGGCAGCATGCGATGCAAGATTTTTTTTAAAAAGTACTGCAGCTGCTTTGTAAGTTTTGGGGCCTTGCAGATCTGTCACCAGGATGGAGGGAAGAGGAGTGATAGCAAGAGTAGCAACCGTGGGTACATTTTTAAAAAATCTTGCATTGTATGCTGTCCCCACAACACTATTGCTTCTGCCTGCCACACAATTGGCTGGCAACTACTTGGCCGGTGCAGGCAAAGGCCCGGGTCAAATGGTGTTTGTGCAAATGAGCAGGGACAAAGGGCCAGGGCAGAGGGCCAGGGGAGGAGGAAAGCTGACTGTAAATGGGCTGAGGCAGGTGGCTGGAGGCAAAGGAGATGCGGCCAAGGGTCCATGTTTAAAAGTCCCATTCCAAGATGTTGAGACTCTAGAAATTGTGCAGAGAAAAACAACAAAGATGATTAAGGGACTGAACGACAAACCATACAATGAATGTTTTTTAACAGATTAACAGAACTGGAAGGGACTTTGTAGGTCTTCTAGTTCAACTCCCCTGCCCAAGCACTACACCATTTCTGACAGATGGCAGTCCAGTATATACTTGAAAGCTTCCAGTGATGAAGCTCCCACAGCTTCTGAAGGCAAGCTGTTCCATTGGTTGATTGTTCTCACTGTCAGAAAATTCCTCCTTATTTCTAGGTTGAATCTCTCCTTGGTCAATTTCCATCCATTTTTCCTTGTCTGGCCTTCAGGTGCTTTGGAAAACAGATTGACCCCCTCCTCTCTGTGACAGCCCTTCAAATATTGGAACACTGCTATCAGTCCTGGTCCTTCTCATCACTACACTAGCCATGCCAAGTACTTGCAACCATCCAGCCATGCTGGTTTCTTCTTGGGTTTCATGTTTTTCTTTCTCAGTGGTATTGTGCTGGATTGGGCTTTTATGATTATATTTTTCAGAGTTTCCCAAGCTTCAGTTGTTTCCCCTTTAGAATTTTCATTCAAAAATGTGATAGATCAATTAACATACTAGTAGAAATGAAATAGGAGAAAAAGGCTGAAATAGTTAATATTATAATATCTGTAAATATTAATATATAGTAAGAAATGGATCACTGTTAAGTAGCTGAAAAAGAAACTAAGATTCTTGTATATGTTGTATGTCTATGTATGGCTTTTTAACTGTTTATAATAAAAAACTTAAAAAAAGAATTTTCATTCAATAAATCTTTGTGTTTTATTTTATCAGCAACTACACAGGAAAATTGTAGAACTGGACTATGAAAATGTATGTATAATGGGTGATTTCAATGCTGTAACATATACAGATTTAGACTACAAAATGGTAAAGACAAAAAAAACCCTAGGAAAACACTGCCAAAGACCTTCTTTACAATGGCAGAAGAACTAAGTATTCAAGATATTTGGAGACAGAAACACTTGAATGAGAGTCAATATACTTTTTACTCAAATAAACATTTATGATGGTCAAGGATAGATATGATATGGATGTCAATTGGACTTATAGAAGCAGTGCAGGAAGTAAATATTGGCTCAAACATATGGGCAGACCACAGCCCAATAACAATAACATGGAAAGGGCAAAAGAAAAAGATAAGATGGACCCTGAATGCAGCAATATTAAATGAAAAAGAATTTCAAAAATTTGTGGAAAAGGGATTGGAATTTTTTAAAAAAATAAATAAAAAGGAGGATACATCACTCCAGAATGTTTGGGATACAATGAAAGCATATATTAGAGGCCTGGCAATAACATATTTGGGAAAAAAGAATAAAAAGAAACGCCAGAAACAGGTAAGATTGGAAGATTGGAAGAGTATAAAAGCCTGGAAAAAGAGTTCCAGAAAAATGGTTAAAGCAATAAAAAAACCAAGAAATTGATGGAACTGAAGAAATGGACGTTGTACCTACCTGAACGTCCCTTTTATGATCTCTGCGATGCCAATCTTAACCATGGGTCTTGCTTGCAGTTTGATTGGATGAACTGAGTGCTCTTTAAAATTTCTTTAGCTCTGACTCAGCCCTTCTTCCTGGTCCGTCAGACTTTTTCACGAAGACGAACTCAATAGTAGTCCTCTTTCGGTACCGAACCCTTTTCCTACACCATCGACGCCAGTGCTGTAACTAAAACAAAATAGAGAAAAAAACCTCCACCATGTCACGAATGGAATTCGAAAGGGCGGGCCAGATTGGCATCGCAGAGATCATAAAAGGGACGTTCAGGTAGGTACAACGTCCATTTTCCTGACTCTCTGCGATGCCAATCTTAACCATGGGATATATCCAAGTTCATTTCCTATTTGGGTGGATCGATTCCATGTGGTGGTCATGAGGAGAAATTATTGATTGTAATACTCTTCTGCTGAAGGCAGCATCCGCTGAAGCATACGAGTCTATCCTGTAGTGGCGCACAAATGAGGAAATTGAAGCCCAAGTAGCCGCTCTACATATATCCTCTACAGATGCCTGGGTAGCCCATGCTGCCGAAGTTGCGGCGCTACGGGTTGAATGTGGCAAAATGCCACCAGGAACAACTCCTCCCTGCAATTCATATGCTCTTGAAATACACTCCTTGATCCATCGCCCTATAGTTCCAGAGGAAACCTTAAGGCCCATGGACGATGGTGAAAATGATACTAATAAAGCTTCTGTCTTTCTAATTGAGGCAGTACGCTTAATATAACGTCTAATGGCTCTACGTACATCTAACGTATGCCAGCTCTTTTCCAGCAGATGTTGGGGCTCCGGACAAAAATTTGGGAGCACCACCTCTTGGGCCCTATGGAAGGAAGAGTTGACTTTAGTCATAAATGCAGGATCCAATCATAATACTACTCTATCTGGAAAGAATATGCATAGGTCTGGTCGAATTGAGAATGCGGCCAACTCTGAAACCCTGCGTGCCGAAGTTACTGCCAACAGGAATGCTACTTTCAGAGATAGATATCTCAACGACGTTGATGCCAAAGGCTCATACGGTTGTGAAGTTAGAGACTGCAGAACTAATGTGAGGTCCCATGTTGGATAACGGTGGACCACAGGTGGGGATAGATTTACGGCCCCTCTAAGAAAAGCCTTTATCTTCTGGTCATGAGATAGAAGTTGACGGCCCTCGCCAGGTAATACAGTCGCTAATGCTGCCACTTGACGTCTCAACGTGGCCGGCTTTAGTCCTCTTTCAAGTCCTGCTTGCAGGAACATAAGAACCTCTAAATTTGTGGCAGAAGTAGGATCTACATGATTTGCAGAACACCATCGCACAAATGAATTCCAAGACGCGTTATAAATGCGAACCGTGGATGGTCTCCTGGCAGTTTGAATGGTAGAAATGACACTTGATGGGATGTTATCCTTCTTTAAAAGGATCCTTTCAAGTGCCATACGGTTAACTTTAACCAGCCTGGGTCCGGATGCTGTATTGCTCCTTGAATGAGGGCTAGTTGATGTGTTGGAATTCTCCAAGGTTTTTCCATGGAAAGGCCGGTCAGATCGGCAAACCACGCTCTTCGTGGCCAATATGGCGCCACTAGGATGAGATCTGCTTGTTCCACAATCATCTTTCGAATAACTTGTTGTAGAATCGGAATTGGTGGAAACGCATAAAGTAGCCCCTTCGGCCACGGAGACCGAAGCGCGTCGTGCCCTTCCACTGCTGGAGACGGAAACCGGGTGAAGTACCTGTCCAGGTGAGTATTTTGCTTTGTCGCAAACAAATCCACCAATGGCAATCCGAACTTGTGGGTGAGGAGATGAAACAGATTGGGATGTAGCTGCCACTCTGAAGGGTCCAGCGTTTTCCTGCTGAGATAATCCGCACGGACATTGTTCGAACCTGATATGTGTTCCGCTTTTAAAGATAGAACATTCACCTCCGCCCAAGACATTAGTCGTTCCGTTTCTGCCATTAGATCCTTGGAACGAGTTTCCCCCTGTCTGTTGATATGGGCCTTGGTTGCCATGTTGTCCGTCAATATGAGGACATGTTTTTGTAATATTTGTGGCTTGAAGAACAGCAACGCCAGGCGGACAGCTCGAAGTTCTAGCCAATTCACGCTGTGTCGAAGCTCGAGAACAGACCAAGTGCCCTGCGTCACCTGTGCCCCCATGTGCGCACCCCAACCATGCAGACTGGCATCCGTCGTTATGGCAATTCGGTTGGGTTCCAGAAAAATCGTTCCTTGTTGAATAGCTGGGGACACCCACCACAGCAATGACATTTTCACCCGATCCGGAATTGTAACTTTGTCTAGGCAGTCTGCTCTCCCCGTTCGCTGGAACGGTAAGAGTAGCCATTGAAGTTGTCGGCAGTGGCGACGAGCCCAAGGTACTATTTGAATGCAGGAAATGAATTTTCCCAACAGTTGAGATAGCTGGATTACTGCCACAGATGACTGGGACCGTATCTGCCTCACCATGTCCCTGATGCTGGCTTGGCGTTCCATGGACAGAAATACCATCCCTTGTAGAGAATCGATAATTGAACCCAGATGTTGAATTCGGGTGATGGGTGTCAATTGACTCTTGGGGAAGTTTAGGACAAACCCGTGTTCCTGCAAAGTATGAAGGACAAATTGGCTGTCCCTGACTGCTCCTTCTGTTGATGTAGAAAGTATAAGGATATCGTCGAGATAGCATACCATGCGTATCGCATGCTCCCTTACCGATGCTGTCAGAGCCGCCAATATCTTTGTAAATGTTCGTGGTGCCGATGACAGACCAAACGGCATGGCCCTGTACTGAAAATGGCATTCTCCGAATGCGAACCGCAGAAATCTCCTGTGCTCCGGATGAATGGGAACATGTAGGTACGCTTCCTTGATGTCCACCAATTGCATCCAGTCCCCGCGACGAATGCAAGCTAGAATTGTGTTGAGCGAGTGCATCTTGAAGCATCTGTACAAAATATAGAGGTTCAAATCTTTCAGGTTGAGGATTCCTCTCCAACCCCCCGAACTTTTCGGTACTAGGAATAGCACCGAATAGAATCCGGTCCCTAGTTGGTCTTCCGGAACCGGTTCTATTGCCCTTATGTCTAGTAGATGTTGTACTTCGAGAGTCATTAGATGATGCTTCTGTGAGTCTCCCGAAATGGGGCATTGAATGAATCGTGATGGGGGATGAGAGATGAATTCCAACCTGAGGCCATATGTTACTGTGTGGAGGATCCAAGCATCCGTGGAGGTTATCTCCCACTGATGATAAAACGCTTGGAGCCTGCCCCCCCCGGCAGATGATCTCGAGAGTCATTTGCCTCGACAGGAGATTCTGGATCCTGCCCCCCTGTAGGGACGTCTGAATCCGGACTGCCCGCTGCCTCGGTTACGAAAGGTGGAACGGCCCGACGATGAGAAATATCCTTGTCCGGAAAAACGATTAAAATAGGAACCCCCGGTTCCAGATTCCGTCCGAAAGGACTGGCGGCCGTATGAGAAACCTCTGCGATCGGGTCTTCTGTAAGACGTGGGGAGCACCTTCCTTTTATCTCGGCCTTCCACTAGCACCAGATCCAGAGCCGCTCCAAATAACGAAGGTGCCGTAAATGGAGAAGCTGTCAGTCTCCACTTTGATTTCGCATCTGCCTGCCAATGGCGCAGCCACAACAGACGACGAGAAACAATCGAGGATGCGAGTGCACGGGAAGCAAACTTCGCCGAATCCAGTGAAGCATCGGCCGAAAATTCGGCAGCTGCAATCAATTTTGTTACATCTTGATGCAACCTAGCTTCCTCCGCTGGCAGCCTGTCACGAAGTTGGCGAAGCCATATAAGCGATGCCCTATTGAAAAACGAAGCAGCGGTAGCTGCCCGTATAGCCCAAGCAGCTGCCTGATGAGTTTTCTTACATGACAACTCAGCGCGCTTGTCTTCCGTTCTAAGGCCGTCTCCGACATCACCTGCCAAAACAGAGGATGATATAAGACCTGCGACTGGCTCATCTACAGAAGGAAGTTGTAACAACTTTTCCAACTCAGGAGCTGCACAATACATTCGCTTATCATGTCCTGAAGGGCCTGAAAGAGATCCTGGGTGATCCCAAGGTCGTTGGACCACCTGTGCGAATAAATCAGGAAAGGGCACGTAGTCGTGCTCCGGTGGAGGAACTTTGAATAAAGAATCAGTGGGATTGATTTGATCCTGAGTAGAAGTAGCTGGATCAATTACCCTGCCCATATTGGTGGCCACCTTTGCCTTATGGAGCAATGATTTGAATAAGGCGGGTCTAAAAAGACCCGGAAATGCCAGTCTATCTGTTGGTGCCTCTTCATCCTCAGATAATTCAAATTCATCAAAGAATTCTTCCTCTATTTTCGAAGATTCTAAGTACTGCTGAGAATGAGAAGCAGTTGAAGTGGATGCCTGAACAGATTGTTGTTGCACATTTTGTTTGGGGGCTGCAACCTGCACTCTCACACTGGGAGTATGATTTGGATTAGTCTGTAGGAAGCTTGCAAAAGCTTGTGAAAGAAAGGATTGAAAATCCATCATAATATTGGGTGTCATCCCTCCCACTTGGGGAGGCGCACCTGGGGCTGACACAGGATTAGCCCTATCAGTTTGAAGTGGCATAGGTTCAGCCAGAGTACCATCAATAATTTGGCTCTGAGGTATTATAATTATATCCCCTTGTGAGCATGGCAAGACATTGGGCACCTGGGCATGTAAAACAGCAGATGATGTATTCATCTCTGACTGATGTTCTTCATGTACTTGCTCACTGTGCTTTGCATGCTTAGCTTTATTAAATTGGCGTTCTAAAGCCCGGTGTCTTTTAAGTGCCTCCTTATCCATAACCACACCTGGAACAGATGTTTTATCCATCTGAACCACACCTCTGGTTTTGGCCTTCCTTTTCCCAGCTGGTTTAGGGGAAGGAAGTCTGGGAGGAGAAGCGTCCTGCTCAATGTCCGAGGACAGAGCATAATCCTCCATATCCAAACAAGTTAATTGGCCTCTAGGCAGCAATATTAAGAAATGAAAAATATTTAACTTCCCTGCTAGATGAGTTGTAGCAGTACCATGGAGGCAGTAGTCTCAGTAGTTTGACAGGCAATGATGATGATGAATGTCTGCAGGACCTCCAGTCAGACCCCTTCAAATTTGGCAGTCTGAATCACAGGAGTTATAAAATTGCGGTCGCTGACGACTTGACAGTCTGCGGAGCCGCCCTTATTGCTCAGTTGCTCTGAATAAAAGGTGTAGAGACTAGCAACAAATGTGTTAGCTAAGCCTCCCTCCCCAGACCGATCAGGCAGAGGAGAAAAAAACCGCTGGCCAGGAACCTTCTGAAGCGGTATAACCGCAATTAAGCCAGGCGCAAGATCAGAATGCCAACAGTCAATTACCAACAGCGAAATGGGGAGCCGTTGATAATGAACGTTAAAATAGGGAATTTAAATTCCTCAGCAATTGCCTCCAACTTTAAAGGGTATGTCTGTAATGACAGGGACCCTGAACACCGCCTATCTATCAGGAGAGCTGTGATAAGAGGCGGGGCGGTTATTCCGGCTTGCCGGGAACCAGCGCTCACCGCCGCGGTGAAAAAAAAAAACACTCTCAGCAGCTGACTTTGACTTGAAAGTCAAGCCCCGAACTGGCTGTCCTTATCTCCGATCTAAAGGAGAGAAGCGATTAGCGCTCTGGAGCTCCAGGCACTAATAAAGCCACTAACAAGTCCTGCGCAGCTCTCTGAAACAATGAAAACTCACATAATAAGGTTAAAAGGCAATTAAACCCTCCAATACACAATAAACTTTGTAACAATGAAGCACTCAGGACCTATTCAATCAACTGAGTGAAAAAGTCTGACGGACCAGGAAGAAGGGGCGGAGTCAGAGCTAAAGAAATTTTAAAGAGCACTCAGTTCATCCAATCAAACTGCAAGCAAGACCCATGGTTAAGATTGGCATCGCAGAGAGTCAGGAAAATATGAGATAATTTTAAATGAACAAGAATCGTTAGCAAATCAACTGAGAACATTGAGACAGAATTTTTTTGAAAATGCAAATAAACCAGGAAGACAGTTAGCATACAAATTAAGAAAAGAGAAGAAGAAGAAAACTATAAAATATCTTCAAGATGGAGAAGGGAAATTACAATATAGAACCGAGGAAAAAAAGAAAGTAATCCAAGAATATTATCAAAAACTCTATTCTCAAGAGAAGATTTCAGAGGAAGAGGTACAAAGCTACCTGGAGAAATCTGACTTAATTAAAATATCAGAACAATATAAAGAAATACTAGAAGAAAGAATAACAATGATGGAACTAACAGAAGCCATAAAAAGACAAAAAAGTGGAAAAGCACCAGGACCAGATGGTCTACCAGCTGAACTGTATAAAACACTACAAGAAACTATTAGTAACGTAATGTTGGACTTATTTAATGACTTATTATTGAAGGCTAAGATGCCAGACTCATGGAAAGAGGCATATGTGACACCTATACCTAAAGAAGATACAGATTTACAATTGATTAAAAACTATACTGATTTCGTTATTAAATGTAGATTATAAGATTTTTGCCTCAATAATGGCAAATAGGTTGAAGAAACCGCTAAATGAATATATTCATACTGATTAAAATGGCTTCTTACTTCTTAGATGCACAGAAAGCTTTTGATAATGTGAATTGGCAGTTTATGATGATACAATTACAGAAAATGGACTTTGGGGAGAGATTTATAAATACCATAAAAACAATCTACAATAGACAATTTGCTAAGATAACAATGAATGGAGAAATGATGGTAAAAAACAATATAATGAAAGGGACTAGACAAGGCTGTCCATTATCACCACTATTGTTTATTCTGACTCTAGAAATCCTAAACAGAAATATTAGACGAAATGATGAGATAAAATGGATGGAAATTAAAAAAGAGGAGTATAAATTACAAGATGATTTGGTATTCATTATAGAGGAACCACAAATAACAAGCCCTAAATTATTAGAACTGATAGAAAGATATGGAAAAGTCTCCGGTTTGAAAATAAACAAAGATAACACAAAAATCTTGGTGAAAAATACAACAGAAAAACAAAACAGAGAGATAAAAGAAAAGTTAGATATACAAGTTGTGAAGAAAGTCAAATATTTGGGAGTACATTTAACTTCAAAATGTGCAACAATAGAGGAAGAAAACTACTATAAATTAAAACAACAAATTGAAAAAGATTTGGAAAAATGGAAGAATCTCCAACTATCGCTTATGGGATGGATTGCATTGATAAAGATGAACATACTACCAAAATTGTTATTTCTATTCTAGACAGTGCCAATAAAAATTGAAAAGAGATACTGTAATCATCTGAATAAGATAATGAGGAAATTTATATGGCAAGGGAAAAAAGCAAGAATAAGTTTGAAAATGTTACAAGACACGAGGTTGCGAAGGGGATTTGGTTTACCAAATTGGGAATTATATTACCAAACAGCAACATTGACATGGCTGAAAGAATGGATTGAACTAAGAAATATAAGGTTGTTAACATTGGAAGGGTGTGATTTGCAACTGGGTTGGCATGCTTTTTTGTGGTATAATAGAAATGATACATACATACTTTCATAGACATTATATAAGAAATACATTGCTATAGGTTTGGGAGAAGTTTAGAGATAAATATTATGTGAAAATACCAATATGGTTATCAACGATGGAAGCTTTAATACACCCAAATGTTTTTAATTTTGGAAATATTGTTAGATATAATATTTGTTAACATATTATCTGTTTAGGGGGAATTGAAAGAGAAACGAGAACTGGAAGAACAGGAGATTGAGACAGATTGCATGTATATGCATTGGTATAAGATATGAAAAAGACGCTAAGTTACATGGTTTTTATTTGGAAAAGACTGAGTTGGGTAGGATACTCACAGGAACGGAAGAAAATTTAATTTTAAAAATGTATAATTTTTTTCTATATATTGAATTGGAGGAGGAACAGGTAAAAGAAACAATGATAGCTTGGGGAAGAAATTTTGGACATTCAATTGAGCTTGAAAAATGGCAACAACTATGGGAAAGGAATTATAAATTAACGATGTCCACCGCATATAAGGAAAACTAATATAAAATGTTTTATATGCTATATAAAATATGCCACCAGAGAAGTTAGCAAAAATGTTTAAAGATAAATCAGCGAAATGTTGGAAATGTCACAAACTACCAGAATCCTATTATCATATGTGGTGGACATGCGCTAAAGCAAAAAACTATTAGAATAAAATTAAAATCTGGCTGGAAGAAATGACACAATTACGTATTGAATTCAAACCAGAGTTGTTCCTATTGGGTATCCTACCTGACAAAATTAAAAAGGAATATATTTATTTGATTATACACATAATAACAGCTGCAAGAATTGTTTATGCTCAAAATTGGAAATTAGAGAAAATACTTTTGGAAGATGAAGTAATAAAAAAGATTTTAGATTGTGCAGAAATGAACCAATTAACTTTGTTGATCAAAGATAGGGAAGAATCAGAATACTTTAGAATATGGAATTATTTCTATTGTTGGTTGGAAAAGAGATATAAATGATTAATTTTATAAATATGTGTAAAATTTGAATGGCAAGAATATGGCTATAGGAATGAATTTTTATAGTGGTTTGGATGACGATTAAGATAGAAGAAACTGTTGGAACAAGAAGAATAAAAAGAACTGAAGAAGTTAACACAGAGATGTCACAGGGGTGGGATGATTGATGTATTAAATGTTTGTTTGTCTTAAAAAATAAAACAAACAAACAAACCAGTGCACTTCCAGCCATCAGCCATGGCCCAGCAGCCGGTACCAGCCCAGGTACTGCTGCAGCTCCAGCAACCAGCCGTGGTCCCACAGCAGGTTCCGGCCAAGCAGCCAGCACCAGCCGAGCAGCCAGTGCTGGCTCAGCAACCAGCCCTGCCAGCTGCTCCCCCTACCCAGTTCAGAGCGACATTTGACGGGACCCCAGAAAACTAGCCCATTTCCTTAATCGAATTTGGGCTTTCATTGACCAATATAGAAATCAATACCCATCGGATCCGGAGTTCATTTCAGCTATTGCAGATGGCATGAATGGGGGAGAAACAGTGGAGTGGATAGCGGAACTTCATGATAAGGAAGCTCCTGAGTTGGTAGATGCTGATGGGTTCGTCCAACTGTTCTGAGGCCGGTTCGAGGACATGGCCCACAGAGTAGAAGTGAAGGCCCAAATTAAGGTGTTGAAGCAAGCTGTCCGGCCTCCCAAAGAGCTAGTTTGGGAGTTTTGAAGGCTGGCCGGGAAGCTGAGAGACTGGTTGGAGCACCTACTCATTCACCACTTCAAAGAAGCCCTCGACCCAGACCTTAGGCAAGCTTGTGGCATCAGAGAGGTTCCAGAATGTATACAGGCATGGTACAGCACAGCTGTTGCCATGGATCTGTAAATCCACCCCCACAGAAAGCCAACTACAAAAAAACTAATGAGAAGACTTGCCAATCCCCCATTTGTTCTGACCTAGGTTCCCTGAGAAAGCTTAAATCACATGCTTAGTCCCAAAAAACCCTCTTTTATTTAAACGGCTGTGAATTATGGCTATTCACAGCCCGTAATAATTCACAAACATTCTGTGAAGAGTCCGACAGATGTCTGCCACAGTCTTTCAAGATAATGCTGATAAGCACCCACCTTTATCTCCCTTGAAACGCTGCCAGAGACCTAATTGCCAATTACTTTTTCAAGGCCAAACGGAGCACAAAGTCAAACAGAGCTTCTCAGAGTTTGAACCAACCAGAATGAACAGATTGCTTCCTGCAAAGGCTCACATCCATTTGCTCCTCCCTTATGTCTTATGGAAGGGGCCAATCATCTCCAAGCCTTACTCCCAAGTCACCACTTTTGTCTTAACTGTTCTTGCCTCCTGACAGCTCTGCGCATGCACGCACTGGGAACAGGCTCCCCCTGTTCTTCTCCCTCTCAGATGTCAGATTCCGGAGGCTCTGGAGGCAGCACATTACTACCAAATGGCCCTGGCCCCCTCTCTGCCTCCGATGCAGAGCCCTCATCCAAGCCTTCTCCAGGACTGGCCCACATTCCTCCCCAACCTCCTCACTGTCCAAATCTGCTTCCAGCTCTGCTGGCCACTGGCAGACCACAACACTATCCCTCACTGCAGGGTCCTTCCCCCGGGTCTGACAATCCAGATGCGGCCATGACGGGAATTGGTCATGGAAGGCCTTCACCAAAACAAGGGCATGCACAGAGGTCGCATCCTCCCAGGTGAAATCCTCTGGCCCATAACCCTTCCATTCAATGAGATACTGGAACCGTCCTTTCAGCCACCGGGAGTCCCGATTGCTGGCAACCTCATACTCGGGCGGTCCATCTCCATCACATGGCACCGGCTGGGGATGGGCAGGTTGGCAGAGCGGAAAGGCTGGCTGTTCTGAAACAAGGAGGGATCTATGGAAGACCAGATGGATTTGCATCGAGTGTGGCAATGTCAGGTGGTAGGCAACCGGGTTGATGACCACTTCAACTGAGAACAGGATAAGGTACCGGAGGTCTAGCTTCCCGACTGACTGGTCTGACAAAAGGTGGACAACTATACCTGATCCGCCCACAGCCAATGGCAGCGTCACCTGCAGAGATCACTTTTATAGTCCTCCTTAGCTTTCTCCAGATACCATCGCACCAATTGATGGATGGCCTGCAACTCAGACAGATAGTCATTAGCCACCAGAATCAGTGAGTCGAGTTGTGTGAGGGGAAAGAACCAAGAATGATACCCCACATTGGCCAAGAAAGGAGTTGTTTGCTTGGAGGTGTGCTGTGAGTTATTGAATGTGAACTCTGCTACTGCCAAATAATCTGACCAATTCTCTTGCTGCTGGTTCACAAAGCAGTGCAGGTATTGCTCCAGGATCCCAATGACTTTCTCAATCCTGCCGTTGGTTTCCGGATAATACGCTGACGACAGGCAGATTTTCACATCTAAGGTTGTCATCAGCTCTTTCCAAAACTGGGCTGTAAATTGAGCCCCTCTGTCTAAAATGACCCTATCAGGTAGGCCATGTAGCCAGAAGATATGTTGGATAAACGCAGGCGGTAACGTGAGCTGTCGGTAACCTTAAGAGGTTGCAGAAAAAAATGCTTTTAGAAGCCTCTGACAATAAGGCAACTCAGCTGGGATCGTCAGAGACTTTTAAAGGCATTTTTTTTCTACAACCCCCTCGGCTGAAGAGGTTGTAGAAAAAATGCTTTTTAAAGCCTCTGACGATCCCAGCTGAGCCGCGTGATCGTCAGAGGCTTTTTTTTTAACTTTTAAAAGCATTTTTTCAGCTGAAGCGTTTGTAGAAAAAATGCTTTTAAAAGTAAAAAAAAACATCCTCTGATGATCGCGTGGCTCAACTGGGCAGGGATTTTTGCTACCGGTTCTCCGAACCATCCGCCGCCATCGCTACCGGATTGGGCAATCCGGTCCGAACTGGAAGTATTTCACCCCTGGTTAAGTTTGTTTTGTTTTATGCTATGCCTTTGTTTAACTTAGTTAATTTGTTAGTTAATATTGGAATTTTATAATTTCAGGCGGGGAGTATGCTGTTTAGACAGTAAATTAGTTACTTTAAGAATTAAGAGCTGTCTCCTTAAGAGATTGCATTGTGGGAAATGTAGTCCAGGACATGTGACAACATCTGTGTGTCTGATTGGCCACTGAGGCTCTCTGCCTGGCTGTAGAATAAAGCCCCGGTCATTACAAATTGCCACGGAGGAGAGAAACATGCTTTCTGAATAAGGAGACAGATCTACCATTCTTTTACACTAGGAAATGGGACAGATTATGAATATTCAGATGAATCTCATCTTGATTGTAAGCCTTTGATTTGAGAATGCCTGAAAATAAACTTGATCTGTATGAAAACCTGTTTGCTAGACTTAACTGGCTACTCCAGGCAAATCACAAAGCCTGGAGTCAAAACAATATCAGGTATATTCTATAAATTGGACATAGTGACAATTGTCTTTGATTTATAGTATTATTATTGATTGTTGAGTTATTGATTAGTTGTCTCTGTTAAATAATAATAATTATCTAAAATATTTGACTATTTTATACTATCAAAATGACAAGTAATATAAATTCAAGTAAAACAGGGAGGTAAAAACCATAATCTGTGCCATCATCAGCTGTATCATCCACAGCATTGAGCCCTGCAACTCAGCGCTCTATAGACACCATGTTGCAGAATGAAAAATTTAACACTTTTCAGTTGGAGATAAAAAATATGATTCAATCATTACAAGAATCACTACAAGGAGCCATGGCTAAGAATCATGAGGATATGGCAGATAGGAATTGAAAAGATGGAACAAAAAATGCAAGATAAAATAGACAATATCCAGCAAATAATTACTAAAAATGAACAATGGATCCAGAAAATGGAAGAAAAGGCAGAGCAAACAGATAAGAATGTAGAAGAGATGGAGAATAAACTATCTAAGGTAGATAATGACCTTGAACGAACCATAATCATGTCGGAAATGGATAAGGCAGAGTATTTTTTAAGATTCCAGAATGTTGAGGAGGAAAAAGGGGGAAGACCTTGCAGAAGAAATGGCAGAATTATTGACAGAGGCAATAGAAATAGACAAACAGGAAGCTCACTATGGGATGGAAGAAGTATTCAGAGTATATACAAGTTATGTGAGAAGAAACAAGCTTCCCAGAGAGGTACATGTGAAATTTTCAAAGAAGGCAACAAGAGCAGAAATACTTCAAAGAGCAAGAGATGCACCATTGAAATACAAAGGAAGAGAAATAGTAGTCTTGAAGCAGATACCCAGAAGAGTAAGAGACACAAGAAGAGAGTACCAATTTCGGACAAGACAATTGATTAAATATGAGGTAAACTTTAGATGACTAATACCTGAGGGAATATTGGTGATGTTGTGGCCTGCCAGCGGCCAGCAGAGCTGGCAGAAGATTAGGACAGTGAGGAGATTGGGGAGGAACGTGGGCCAGTCCTGGACTCTGGGGAAGGCTCGGACGGTGGCCCTGAGTTGGAGGCAGAGAGGGGGCCAAGGCCATCTAGTAGTTCTTTGCTGTCTCTGGAGTCTCCAAAGTTTGGCATCAGCAAGGTAGAAGAACAGCATGAGTGTCGAGTGTCAAAAGCCCCTCGACACCACATCACCTTGATGGATGGTATTAAAGACCATGAAGGGGATCCGAGGAATTTTGACGGATTCCAGCAACAAAACATGGTGGAGGGGGATGTTGTGTTAGGTCACCATGTATACTGATAGTCGGTGATGGACAGAAGGCAAGAAGGGGGGGTGGAATGGGAACGTAAATCAGCTGCTGAAGAGATAATGAAGAGGGGGAGTGGAATGGGAACATAAATCAGCTGCTGAAGGGATAATAGTGTGGATGGGAATGATGCCCTATGCCTGCAACGAGCATGAATGGAACAAACGGCAGCTTTGATTGTGACAGCTGTGAGAAATCATTGCCTGCTTAATGATAGTTAACTGTATCCACGCCTAATAAAACAGTACAGGCGGAGAGCTCTGACTTTGTTTTGCTTAGCAGTTCAGTCTCTACTGTATGCTGCTGTGTTGCCTCCATTAAACTGGGTTTTGGAACGAATCCTCCTTTTCGTATGTGCATGTTCATTTGCGCCCGGTGAAGCACTGGCGGCTCCAGAGGGGCTCCCAGTGTGCACATGCGCAGAGCTGCCAGGAGACAGGAACAATTAAGGAAATAGGGTCGACTTGGGAGTAAGGCTTGGAGATGATTGGCCTCTCTCATAAGATATAAAAGAGAAGTAAACGGGATATGAGTTTTTGCAGGAAGCAATTAGTTCATCTGACCAATTCAAGATTTGAAAATTCTGTTTGTGACTCTGTGCTGTTTGGCCTTGCCCTGCATCTGGAAATTAGCTCTTTGGCAGCGTTCCATGTGAGATACGTGGTTGTTGATAACCTTCCTCTGAAAGACTGTTTATCAAGCCTTGTGAACTGTAAATGAAAGCAATTTACAGCCGTATGAATTAAAGAGGTTTGCTGGGACTAAGTTTGTGCTTAGTCTAAGGAAGCCTAGGACAGAACAGATGATTTGGAGAGAAAAAAGACACAGACTCGACCCGGTGGAGAGTGCACAACAATTCTATGATCAGTATTTCACAGCATATGAAGTAGAAGAGAAAAGGGAGCAAGCAGAGATAGAGGAGGTGACAGCAGAAGGAAACATATAACAAGAAGAAACCAAAACAGAGGAAAAAGAGAGAAGAGAAAGAGAAGGAGCAAGACAGAAAGAATAGAGAGAAATAAGATCAACTAGGACAACAAAACCTATCTATAATTAAACAATAGAAGAAGAAATAAAACTACTATCAATTAATATAAATAGACTAAATTCACTAATAAAAAGAAAAAGAATTTTCAATAAATTAGAGAAATTAAAATTAAATTTAATCTGCCTTCAAGAAGTCCACATTAAAAACCAAATAGTTAAGCTATTAGAGTAGCCCAAAATTGGGAAACTATATTTTTCATTAGCGCAGCATAAGAAAAGGGGGGTGGCTCTGTACATTAAAGAAACAATAAAAGCGAGACAAATCTTTGAAGATGAAGAGAGGAGAATATTTATGGTGGAGGAACAATAAATCAAAAACAAATACTGTTGATAGGGATATATGCACCTAATAATAAGCAAGATGAGTTTTATGGAAAACTACACAAGAAAATTATAGAACTGGAATATGAAAATATTTGTGTAGTAGGAGATTTTAATGCAATTGTAGATGCAGAATTTGACTATATGAGAAGCAAAATCAGTAAAAAACCCAGGAAAACACTTTCAAAAACCTTTTTTTTAAATGATGGAAGAAATAGGAATGCAAGATGTATGGAGAGAGATCCATCCTAAGAAAAATCAACATATGTTCTATTCAAGTAGGCATAAATCTTGATCCAGAATAGATATGGTATGGATGACATCAGAACATGTGTTCTGATGTCATCCATACCATGCACATACTCTTGCATGTGTGCAAGAGATAGAAATAGATCATAATCCGATGAAAGTTGTATGGAAAGGACAAAAAAGAAAATGGAGATGGACATTAAATCAAGCAATACTGTAAGAAAAAGAATTTATACTAAAGATGGAAAAAGAATTGGGGTTTTTTGTTCAAAGAGAAAAAGAAGGAAGAGATCTTCCTACAAATTGTATGGGATACTGTTAAAGCATATACCCGGGGATTAGCAATAACATATATGGAAAAGAAAAAAAATAAGAAGAAACAAAATAAGACAATGTTAGAAGAACATAAAAGATTGGAATCAGAATTACAGAGAGAACCACAGAAAAAGGAATTGAAAAATTGAATAGAAATAATAAAACATAAAATGAATTTATTGGAAAAAAGAAGAATTGGCATATAAAACAAAACTTCTTTGAAAATGCAAATAAGCCTGGAAGATGGTTGGCATATAAACTGAGAAGAGAGAGAGAGAAAAAATTGATACATCAATTAATTGATGAGAAAGGGACCCTTCACTATCAGAATGAGGAGAAAAAAGCTATTATAAAAGAGTACTACAAGAAATTGTATGACAAGGAGGAAATTTTGAAAAATAAAATACAACAATATTTGGAACAATCTGAATTTCCCAAGGTACCAGATACAATTTGAGATGTCAAACGAATGGATAACCATGATGGAAGTGATAGAAGCAATTAGGAGAAAAAAAATAATAAAACACCAGAGCCCGATGGGCTACCAGCAAAATTCTATAAACAACTAGAAGGGGTATTAAGTCTAGTGATGGTGGAAGTTTCTAACAAAGTATTATTAGAAGTAAAAATACCAAACTCAAGGATGGAAGCAAACATTACCCTTATACTGAAAGATGACTCAGATTTAACACAGATAAAAAACTATAGGCCAATATCTTTACTGAATGCGGACTATAAAATATGTGCCTCAATAATAGGAGAGAGATTAAAAAAATATTTGAATGAATTTATACATTCAGATCAGAATGGAGTTTTACCAAAGAGACAGATTAAAAATAACACGAGGATGATTTTAAATACATTGGAGTACTATGATATACACTCTGGAAAACAAATGACGTTGATGTTTCTAGATGCACAGAAAGCAATTGACAACGTTAGTTGGCAATTCATGATAGCACAAGTAAAATATATGGACTTTGGGTAGAGATTTATCAATATGATCAAAGCAATATATTGTAAACAATCAGCCAAGGTGATAGTAAATGGAGATATGACAAAGAACTTTGATATCAAGAAAGGCACCAGACAGGGATGTCCATTGTCTCCATTGCTATTCATATTGACTTTGGAAGTGTTAACCAGATGAAGAAATAAAAAGAATGGAAATAAAACAAGAGAAATACAAACTACAGGCATTCGCAGATGACTTGGTCTTCATACTGGAGCACCCCATAGAAACTGGACTGAAACTAATCAGAAAAATGGAAGAATATGGGGAAGTAGCAGGACTGAAAATAAACAAGGATAAGACAAAGATTTCAGTTAAGAACCTTACAGATACACAAAAAAGAGTGTTAATGGAAAAAATCAACATACAGATAGTTTAAAAAGTGAAGTACTTAGGAATACACTTAATGGCAAAATGTGCAACAATTGAAGAGGATAATTACATGAAACTGATGAGACAAATTAAGCTAGACCTGGAGAAATGGAAAGATTTACAATTGTCACTATCAGGAAGAATAGCCACTATAAAAATGAATATTCTGCCAAGATTACTATACCTATTTCAAGCAATACCAATAAAACTGGAGAAAAAATACTTTGAAGAACTAAAAAAAAATAATATTAAGATATGTATGGCTAGAAAAGAAAGCAAGAATAGGTTTGAAAATGTTGCAGGAATCAAAAAAAAAAAAGAGGGGGCTTTGGGCTACCAGATTGGGTACTATCAGGCCTCGGTACTTACATGGGTGAAAGAATGGATCAGCTTGAGATATGTAAGACTATTAACATTAGAAGGGCATGACCTTCAACTAGGCTGGCATGCTTTCTTATGGGAAGAATAAGATACATAGCTACTTTCAGAGACATTATGTAAGAAATGCATTGTTATTAGTCTGGTCTAAGATAAAAGAACAACACTATTTGAAAATACCAATCTGGCTTTCCACCATGGAGGCACTGATACATCCTAATGTTATTAATACGGAAAAAATTGTAAGATATAACAATATCTGGAATAACAAAGGGGAATTAAAAACCAAACAGGAACTCAGTAGCTTAGGGATAGACATTGCATGGTGGCCACATTTGCGGATACAATCTCGTTACGAGAAAGATGCTAAAATGTTTGGCTTTAACAAAGAGTTAACAGAATTAGACCAGATATTAACTGGAACAGATGACAAACTGATAAAGAAACTATATTGTTACCTATTAACTATTAAACTTGAAAGTGAGCAAATAAAGCAAACAATGATTGCCTGGGCTAAAAATTTTGGATATGCAATAGAATTAGATAAATGGCAGAAACTTATGGGATAGAAATATTAAATTGACTATGTCAACTGCATAGAAGGAAAATCTGTATAAAATGTTTTATAGATGGCATTTTGCACTGGCAAGATTGGGAAAAATGTATAAAGACAGATCTGCTAAATGTTGGAAGTTTAATCAATCATCTGGTTCATATTACCATATGTGATGGACATACAGTATACTGGGCTAAAAAATACTGGATGAAAATACATTCTTGGCTGGGAAAAATGACAAAGCAACATATAGAAACCAGAGATATTTTTGTTGGACATTCTACCAGGAAAATATAATAAAAAGTTATCTGGTTTTGCATATATTAACCACAACTAGAATTGTATTTGCGCAACAATGGAAAAATGATGAGATTCTGTCTGAGGCAGTGGTGGGCTCTGCCCACCCGCCCGGACACTTCTGAGCACACGCAGAAGTGTTGCGCGCGTGCGAGTGTGCACGCACCCACGAGCGAACTGGTAGCAATGGGTTTTGAAACACGCCCCTGGTCTTAGGGGAATGTAATTAAGAAAATATTAGAATGCACAGAAATTGATAGACTAACTATTGGATAGGCTTACTATTAAGGATAAAGAAGAAACTGAATATTTTTTTTATATGGGACATATTTTATCAATGGCTAGACAACAGAAAAAGAAGTTAGAAAGAAGAAGATATAAAAAGAAGGTATGTTAAAGTGGAAAGTTGTTAAAGAAGGTATGTTAAGTATTATTATAGTATCATATTATTATATTATCAATATTATGGTGATGAATACCACAACAAATATGTGTATTATGGTTGTTTAAAAATAACTGTACCCAGACCACACAGTTTGATGAAAATTGAATTTTATATAAATAAAACAAATAAAACATTTTAAAAAAAAATCAGACCTGTGGAGGTTTTGTCCCTTCAAATTTTAATTTATTTTTATTTTTAAAAGACAACTTTTACCACCATAACAGTTTTTTTTAATTTATACATTTAAAAAAAAAAATTCCACAACATGTTTTTAATGTGTTCCAGTGGGCTAACATGCAGCCCAATGGAGAACACAGCCCTATTCTTTTACTAAGTTATTTGTTCAGTACAGCCTACTAATATTGTTGCCCATATTTCCTAAGGGGACTTCTCGGACCTTTCTATCGGATTGAAGCCTTACCAGACCTTCCCTTTTCCTAAGGGATTTCTTGAACCTTACCATCGGCTAGAAGCCTGACCAAACCCTCCCTTTTTCTCTATGGGATTTCTCAGACCTTTCCTCAGCTCAGAGTTGGTCAGAACCCTCCCGAATCCAAAAATTCTCATTCCAACAGACACACTCTTTTCAAAGTGTAGGGAAACCTCTTGTAGGTATTTCCCATTTCTCAGTCACTCACACACACAAGGCAACACTCCCTCCCCTTCCTCCCCACAAAAAAAATTCTACTCACGCAGAAGAGCTCAGTTCCATAACCCCCTAGTGCAAGCCTCTTTAAGGCATTCAGGTGTGGCTGGAATCAGAATCTGCCAGCAAATGACCAGGTCAAAGTCACTGGGTCAAATTTGCCAGAAGTGCTCTTGACTTCACTACTGGTCCAGATGGTTTCTTCCATCTGCCACAGTCAGGGGTGAAATGTAAAATTTGTTACTACCGGTTCTGTGGGCGTGGCTTGGTGGTGGTGGTGGGTAATGTGTCTAGGTGGGCGTGGCAAACTTTTTTTTTTTACTTTTCAAAGCATTTTTTCTAATGCTTTGAAAAGCTTCTGCCATCAGGCAACTCAGCTGAGATCGTCAGAGAGGCTTTTTAAA